>CM070623.1:17827840-18308449 GCA_036346255.1 Ampelocalamus luodianensis
TTTACCTTAACCGAAAGTTCCGACTCCAGGAATGCCACACTCCGCAAGGTCAATATCTTCATCTCCATAATGAAAAATCATCAGAAATCTTTCATTTCTTAGATATTCATGGATCACAGTTCCGATGCTTGTTATCTCTGCCCTGGAGCTGTCATCTACGCCTCTGAAATCATCTTCCTCATCCAACTTATCAAATGTGGGCATTAAATGGCGAAGGTTTAGCTCCTCCGCGATTGCCCTCTGCATCGCCCTTCTGCTTTTCCACATAGAGCAGTCTACGTGGATAATTTCCCCAAAATGCTTTATGGTGCTAGCATCACTCGCTGTGGATTTTAGGAGTTGAGCTATAGCTCTAAGAACAGCAGATGCCCCAAGACCTCTCCAGCCACGGAAGAAGAATGCTTTAGTTTTGCCTTGTGCAGTACCATCGCTATCACGCAGAAGGTCAAGCACTTGTTTGACGGCGTCTTCAAAATCTTTTACACGCTGCATGTATTAACGGCTGTTAGATATGACTCCCGCAATACATATATTGGTACTATAACTTTAATAGCTATTTTGCATATGAATAAACTAAAGCAAAAGATGATGCAGTCTTAATTATAAGGTTAGTCGGCGTGCGCGCTCCAGCCCCGCGTGAACAAATGACGTAATCTTAATTATAAGGTCAGAGAGAAGGCCTGCGTCATCAAAAGTAATAACATATATGGGTTGCTACCGTCTAAGTGTGTTAGGTATATACAACAGTTGTCTCTTAGGGTTCTCTAAGGTATGCATAACAATTTGTCTTTTAAGGCTGTTTCTAATGGCTCCAACTCATCTACAGATAACCTTAAAGACAACATCTTCAACAATTTATCTATAAAATCATTCATTTTCAACACAACTTCTCTCATTGCTACTCACCATTTGTGATGGTTTGTGTACCCAGCTTATCTCTTATATCTCTTATATAAGAGATGATACATTCTCTTTTTTCACATCATCTCTCTTCCAATTAGAATTTTGAGTAGCATGTCAGGTAAGAGACGGTTGAGGTGGACACTATTGAGGATACCTTAAAGGTTCTAACTCATCTACAGATAATCTTAGAGACAACATCTCCAGTAATTTATCTATAAAATCATTTATTTTCAACACAACTTCTTTCATTACTTACTCATCATTTGCGATGGTTTGTGTGTCTAGCTTGTCTTTTAGACCATCTGCAATGTTGGATTTTAGCCGGTTCATTGAGCTATTTTAGATGATTGGAATCGGTTCAATACAATGGAGTTATCGATTCCAATAAAATTAATCCTGGAACCAAACTCTAGTTTAGAGTCGATTTAACCACTATAAGGCCCTCCTATTAGATCTTGGAACGAGGAAGATGAGGGAGACGATGTTGGTTTTTTAATACACGTGGATCCTACTTATAATTAGAATCAGATCAATATATTGGAGAAAAATAAATTCTTTGAATGCTTACGTGGCATTTTTTTTGAATCAGCATCGGTTCAATACACTAAAGATGCACTTATATAAGAGATGACACATTCTCTCTCCTCTAACTAGACATTTGAGTGATATGACAGGTAAGAGACGATTGATGTGACCACTATTGAAGATGCCCTTAGTGTTCCAGCACGCATATACGCGTTCAAACAAGCTAACTGGATATTGTCCATTCATAATAAAGTTGATACCAAAGACTAGAATAAACTTATCGAGGCCCAATCGTGCTTTAGGATTCGTGCAATTTAGCTTTTAGGAGAGCATTGAGATTATATAATGGCATTCAAGTCTTGCTTAATAGTTTCAAATGAGAATGAACTCTTGCGCTCCCCCTCCTAGTTTAATTTTATGTCATATATTGGTGAGATGACCCAATTCCCCAGCTTTATTCCATCTCGTCATAGTCTTAGGGCTTGTTTGTGAAGCTTATTCTTGGTCAATATCTATGTAGATAGGACGAGAATTTGAGTTAAAATTCTGGCCGAGCCAGGATTTTGGCACAACCAACCAAAGCCTTAGTGATATGAACCCATCCATTCACGCATGAGTTTGTCTTATGGCTTCGTGCATGCACTTGCGTCCATGGGATACATGCATGTCCCTATTTTTCCTGTGCACTTGACGAATTAGTTCCTTGGTGCTCTACCCCTTTTGATGTTATTTTAGTTGTACTCTAGCTCAGGTTCTGCTTAGGGTTGTTCAGACTTTAGATAGACATCTTATGAATGAAATTCTACATCGTTAATCATGTAAACCGGAGATCTTGAATATACCATCATCCTTGTCATTTTGATGAAGTATTTGTGATTCATAAAAAAACATTCCTAAAAAAGTTCTTGTGTCTTGCAAGTGTTTTCTTTTAAAAAAAACTAGGTGCATTTTCTTGTAAGTGTACAAGTATGTATATTTATCAAGATAAAAATAACTCCTGCTTGTCATGTCACTTTTAGTAGCATGGTAAATGAACATTACCACGCCACAAGTAAGTCAATACTTATTTCCGGAAAAAATGACTCTTTTGGCCATGCCATCTAGCACCACCGCGCGACACAACGTGACGAGCATGGTAGCTCGTCATCAGTGTGTCTAATCATGGTGATTAAGGTTTAAGAAATCATTAGCTGTCAGATTAGTGTTAATGAATCGCTATTACTACAAAACAAGTTATATTGGACGTCTCAACACAGATGGTTCCTTTAGAACCGTCTGTGTTGTAGTTATCACAGACGGTTCCTTAAAAACCGTCTGTGATACGTAAATATCACAGACAGTTTGTAAATAGAATCGGCTTTGGTTGTTATCTCTTGTCCTCTTTGAAACTTTATTTTCAAAATTAATTTGACTTTCTCACCTCAGTAATCTCTATACGATCGAGTCTTCAGTGATCAAAGCGATGAATGGCTTAGAAGTTTCAAGATCTGCTGATTGTTTCAAGTCAACCTCCCATACATATAAGTTAGATTAGTAGTATTGCACCAAAGTTACCTTTCTCAGTTTTAGCATCGTTTAGTCCGTGTTATAGGATCTTTCTACTTGAGTGTTGCATTTTATTGCTTCGTAATAGCTTTTCGACTATTTGTTCTTTGGGTTTAACCGACTTTCCCCAGTTAGCTTGTTTTTGTCTTTCTCCTTTGTTCTCCCTCGTCTATTGTGCATTTCCTTCTCACCTATCGTGCTTTCTCCCTCTCATCTATTAAACCTGGGAAGTTTTGTTGTAGATGGTTAAAACACGCAACTCAGCAAGTTCCAGTGAGCTAGTGGATCCCAATGCTGGTGCTAATCCCAATGCACCACCTCCTCTGGCCATAGTAGCAGATCAGGGTTTGAATCAGTTCATAACAGCTCAAACACAATTAATGAACATGATGATGCAGAATATGAATCAGATGATGAATCAATAGAACCAGACTGCTGCTTCTTTAGTCGCAATGTTGAACCAAAATAATCAAGCAGCTGCTATGCCACCACCACTACCACCAGCTTTTCAGCAATAAAAGTTTGTAGAGTTCATGAGGACACATCTACCTACATTTTCCAGCTCCTCCGAACCCTTGGACGTAGATGACTGGCTGCGCTCCATAGCGAAGAAGTTGGCCCTTACTCAATGTGACGATCGCGAGAAGGTTTTGTATGCCGCACATCAGTTTGAAGGCACTATTGCAAAATGGTGGGAGAATTACTATGCAGCCCATGAGAATCCACAAGATATTACCTGGACCGAGTTTTCAACAGCTTTTCGCCACTCATGTCCCAGATGGTATAGTAAAAATGAAGAAAAATGAGTTCTATGATTTATAGCAAGGAACCTATCAGTGAGTGAGTATCTCAACAAGTTCACTCAATTCTCTCGTTATGCTCACGAGGATGTTGCCACGGATGATGCACGTTAGAAGCGTTTCAAGTATGGACTCAACTCCAGTTTGAAAGTACAAGTTGTTGGCAATGACTACGTAGATTTCCAGCATATAGTAGACAAGGTCGTGCTCATAGAAGAGTGCCGTCATGAACTAGAAGAATTCCACAAAAGGAAGATGATGCAGCACGGGTCTCATCAAAATCATCTACAGAGATTTAGAATGAATGTGCAGCATCGTGTCCATTTCGCTCCCCCTGCGCATTCAGGACCACTGCACCAACACCTCGCCCATCTATTTCGGGATTCAGCAGCAACAACCAACCACGAGGAAGCAACAACATGGCCCCAGGAGTCACCTGTTACAAGTGCCACGAGGTAGGTCATTATGCTCACAGTTTCCCACGAAAGCGGACCCTAACGCCAATTCCGTTCAACTTGGGAGCTACACTCGCTAGAATCACTACACCAAGAGCAGGCCAAGGGACACCTCAAAATTCAGGTCAAGCCACCAGGACTCCACCGACTTCTGCAAGAGGAAAAGTGAATCATGTCACCACGGAGCAAGCCTATCCAGCTCAGAATGTCGTTCCTAGTAAGTCCTTAGTCATATCAGCATCCATTGCGGTTTTGTTTTGCTCCAAAGAGAAAGTCGCTTGAAAGAGTGAGCAAAGTCCGAGTTCCCGAATCTATTCTCTAGTCAGCCTGAATCTCGGGGTTGAGATTCTGTTTAAGTGGGGTAGTTTGTAACATCCCAACTTTCAGACCTTTTTGAAATTTTCAAAATAAAAAGAACCAGTTGATTTTTTTTCTTGATTTTTTGAAAGCTTATTGAGATTTTTAAAAATTAAAACAATTTAATATGAACAAATCAAACTTCAATAAAATTCAAAATGGGTTTATTAGCTTTTCTAGATTTCCTTGGATTTTCTCTAAGTTCTTTGTTATTTCTTGCAACCCAATTTATTTCTTTTCTGTTTTCCACCAAAAATTATTTTATTTATTGTAAAATTTAATTTAAATTAATTAATTAAAAGTGTTGGAATTCTTTTGGAGTTTTTGTATTTTATTGAATTAATTTAAAGCTCAAATTGAATTTCAGAATGAAAAATTTTTAAATGATTAAAATAAACTTTAATTTAATTTAAAATTATTTTATTCAATCTATTGAAGTTTTAAGAAATTTTGTGGTATTTTCTTGAACTTTAGGAAATTATTTTATTTGTGTCCTTTTCTTTTTTTTCTTTTCTCTTTCTTCTCTTTTATTCTTTGTTTTTCTTCCCGTGTCAGCGTTGCCCATGCCATCACCTTCTTGCCCATGCCGCCAGTCACGCCCATGCTCTGCACCCAGTGCCGCTGAGCCTGGGGCGCCCGCCCATGCCCTGTATCGCCTGCCCCGTGCCCATTCCCTAGCGCGCCACCTCTGCATCGCCTGGCGAATCCACGCCCGCGCCGAGCGCGTCGCCCACCTTCCCCTATAACTGCCGGCGTAGCTCTCCTTCTCCCTCTCCTCTCCTCCCATTTCTTTTCCCCCAACCGAAGCTCCCTACCGCAAGCTCTCTCCCCCTTCTCCAACTCCGGCCACCGCCCCTCCGCTTGATCTCCATCTCTGGTTAGTGATTCACCTCACTAGCTGTGTCACGGCGCGTTCGGACCTCCTCCACCCACCTCATTTCGTCTCCTTCGCTCTGGAATGCCACCGAGGCCGCTCCTTCCTTTGCGCTGCCCACCGCTGACACACCATCTCCTCGGCCCTTCCCCGGCTGCCCCGAGTGGCCCTACGCCTTCTCCTTGCTCAGGCGCTACTTGTGCTCCCTCTAATTTCCCTAGGGCACCGCCCTATCACCGGCACCATGCACGGCTCGTGCGCTGCCGCCGCCTCAACCACCTCTAGCACCGCCTCTGCTACCCATAGCGTCCCCACCCCTGTGGGAACCCATTTTGGCCGTCAGTGGCCGCCGTTGCCCTTCCCTTCGCTAGCATTGGAGCAGCCCAATGTGCCTCTTATGAGATGGCTCTATGTAGTTGTTATTTGGCTATATGGTAGGTGGGACCCCAAAGTCATTGGCTATCCTTTTGCCTTTCTCCCTTGCTTTCGCTTGCAGGTGGACCCTCAATGCCATCCTCTCATTGCTTTGCTCTGTAAAAGAAATATCAACATAATATTTCCAGGATTTTGATTCACTTTTCTATTTTCTATCATTTCATGTGATTGCAATCTTTCGGACGTTCGTTCTCCCTCATACGAACTCCGATTCCGTCGATTCTCGTTTCTAAATTTATATAAATTCGGTACCTTTCTTTTGGTTATAATTTGGTAATTTTTGGATTTTATTTAGAATTGTTGTATTTATTTGGCTCTTTTCGTGTGTATGGATTCCGCGTTTCCGAAGAATTCCTAGATCCATCTGCTGAAGCAACTCAAACCTTCAACGAAGGTAAGTCGTAGACTTTTGATCATGTTGAACCCATTTTTATAAGATTATATTGTTTTATATCAACATGCATGCTAATCTTATATTAATTGCTTCCGAGAGTATAATCACCTATTTGACATTATGCCCCCCTTAAATAATTAAGAATGATATATACCCTTGGACATCATAGGTTGGTTAATTTTAGTTGGATATATTTTTGTACCAACATGGGTATCATATTATGTTTAGCCATGCTTAGTTACGATGGGATTCACGATCACATGTTCTATAAGGATAAATTTTGACCTAATATATATGGAATTGTGGTGTGGCTACTATTATTAAAATTTGTTATGCCATGGTAAGGGTTGCCATTTGGCCGGGTTGAACAAAAATGATTTATGCTCGGACGAGTGGTCGAGTAGTAAAGGAGGAATGCACAAGGCATAATGCGCGAGGCACATTTTAGGGTGCGTGAGGCACATGGGATAAGGTAGTCTCACCTGAGCAACCACTAAGGATTTAAGTTTGTGTGCCATTGATCTGGACCTTACCGTACAACCACATGTCCAGGGTGGGGTGGATCTGGCTAACTAATTAGCAATGTTTTGATTTGGTTATGTTTTGGTTGTTGAATTGGTGTAAGAGGGGGTCCTGAATGGCGAAACTTTAGCGAGTAGAACTGGGTCAAAACAAAGCGTTTTAAAAGCCTTGTGATAATCATTTAGTCACACGCCATCAGAAGCGCGTCATGGCCGATATTATAAGATGATTATCTCTTGTGGGTCAAGCTGTACAACCTCTGCAGAGTGTTAAAAACTATTCGAATAGTCGTGTCCTTGGTTATGAACAATGCCTAGTGATTTCACAGGAGGGGTAGATTTTCTTGAAAATGTTGGAATGGTTGGGAAGTGAACAGGTGGTTCACCGATTGTTAGTTGGAAAGTGAGCGGGAGGTTGATTTGGTTGTTTTAAAGCAATTGTCTATTTATTCATTATTCTTTTTAATTATGTTTTTCAATCTATTTACTGTATTTACTATCAATACTGCTTTATGCAAAATAGCCATAAAGCTATCATTGTCAAGCATTGCATGAATACCATTTGTAATATTTTTCTATGATTTATTGAGTACTTTATGTACTCACGACTTTACGCCATTATTGATCAGTCACCAAGGAAGAATCAGGGAACATTGAGTTCTACGAGGAAGAATACTTCGAAGACTATGTGAACTAGGCCGCGTCCTCTACTCGATTGTCTGTGGGCATGTCGGATGGCTACCACAAGTTATTTATTTCTGCTGCAAGTTTACTCTTTTGCCTTAAAAGCCACGTGTGGCAAGCTCTGTAAAACTTGACCATAAGGTCCGATGTTACTAAGTAATATTAATTTATCTGCTTCTTAGATATTTTATTATATGTATATGATTTTATCAATGTTGTAACTGTGTGAACTAGCTATTGATCATGGGACTAGTTCATAATATACAGAGTGCTCGGATTCAGTTATCCGCGGTCCTGACAAAAATCCCAACCCTTGGCAGGTAGAGTTTCTTGGCGGTTCCTGCTGGTAGCTGGTTTTAAACCGTCCGGTTGAACTTGCCAAATTCAAATATCAATTTTGAATTTGAATGAGGTAACCGTCGGAGAACCACCTGGTAATAGCCTTTTTCTGGGCAGCAGGCAATAGGAAACTCCAAACTTGTTCCTCCACGCACTTAGGGTTGTGTTCTTCCAATTCATGGATGTTGCGGTTGTGTTGCCATGCACTTCAGATATTTTGGTCTACTTTTCTTTAGCATAATATCATGTCAGTATGGATGGTAGCTTCAAATAAGGCTACGGTAGTTTCAACAAATTTGTGTAGATCCAACCTAGAGAAAATCCTATCCGAGTACATTAGAGAGAAAGATATCGTAGCTTCGCTTTAGATTTTTATAGATCCATCGTTAAGTACTATGCATCGAGTGGGGTGCAGCTTCGCTTTAGATTTTTCAGAACCATCCTAAAGCTACAATCAATTGCAGATGAGGATTTTGGGTGGTAGCTTTAGCTAATTAATGTGGCACTCTCTCTCTCCCCCCAACCTAAGCACTACTTGAATCTACTACTCCATCCATTTTACTATGTTTGGTCATGGCTTCGAGAGTGTCTATTTAAAAATATTTGTTTATTGAGGGAATCAAGAGTGTAGTTATTGTAATATTTTCATTCTCTACTCTTACTTAAATGCTTTGGAAGATGTTAAATGGTAGTAGCATGCCATTTAATAGGGTATATGTGGTCAATTATCACTAATTTTTTCTTAGATAGTGCTTCTTTGGTTTGTGCACATGGTGGGCTGTTGACAAATATTGTGAAATAGAGGGAGTGTGTATTGGAGATTTGGAGGTGCTCCAACTACTTAGCACAATCTATGGTAGTTAGGCACTTTAGAATCCAAAGGTCCAAGAAGAAACTATATCCCCTATATTTGCTCTTTTTCTCTCGTTATAGGACTCGTTCAAACGCAAGCAATCTAAAATCATGGTAACTACTCACGCAAGCAATCTATAAGCACTTGCATTGTAGTATCTTGCCTTGCATGGGAAATTCAGCTGGTTCAATATATTTAGACAATATCTACGAGCATTAGGCTATATTCCCTTCTCTAAGGTCTACTTTGCAGGTGAGCCTTGGGTTTAAGAGCTACTGCCTACGCCACATCCCAGCAGCGCTGCTGGCGAACTATAATCATATGATTAAGACAACGGATGCAAATGATGCACAAAGAAATGTTAGTAAGGAGAAGAGGTACCAACCAGGAGGTGGCGCTCCGGTGGTCTAGTAGTCATTTTGAACAACTCCGCGGGATACTAATACCAGCAGCAAAGAAAACAGCATGACAAATATATCTAACCCATCGGTTGCAGATTAAGATTTCTCCACTCCCTACAAATTAGGTGAGATGCTTAATTCCTGGTCCGACACTGGTTAAATCTGCGACAAAACAAGCTTATATATGTCTATGTACATGATGTGATGCAATTGTAGTACCTCTAGAGCTGCGAGGCAAATCAAGCAGAGGAGGAACGAAACAAAGACTTGAAGAGAAAAGAGAAGTCCTCTCCAAGAAATCCAGTCCCAAATGCAGATATATCACTTGATCATCTTGCACAAAATGAAAGAAAATTTCGCTAGGTCATTGCTGGTGGCAAAGCTCGGGAACAGAAGGTACTGCAAGACCGAGCAGCGATACGTTTTGGTAGATGGGTGTAATGGTAATGGTATACTTTCCTTTTTCCAAAGCATGGTTCCTTGCTTGCAGTTGCATATAGTGTGTTTACTGATCGACTGTGAGCTTTTCGTTTGTTCTTTTCTTCTTTAGAGCAGAGTCTGTTTTTCCTTCTTTTATTTATTTTTTTATTTTAAAGCATAGATGCAAAGAGACTGCTGCACCATCTTTAACTTTAAACTTCGGAGACTACACCTACCTAGTTTGTTGAAAAAAAAAGAATATATATACTCATTAGTGCATATATCTAGTAAACTTGCAGTCATTTTAAATGGGTCTAATGATTAATTAGGGCTCTAAGAAAAGCTTGCTCGAGTTCGATCTCAAACTGAAATATTGAAACATCCTGTCCGGCAAGAACCCTAATAACAGAATTTCTTTCAGCTCTGAGAATTGAGATGCTCCCACAAATAAGTTCTCTGAGAATTGTATACTGAAAATATCTATTATTTACGCTCCACTGCCAATTATGAACTTCCCATTTTCGGTAAATCATATTTATGACATCAACAAAATGCTATTAATTTAAAGTTCCCAACAGGACATCAAGATTACTGTTGTAACAAGGTTACCAAAAATAAATCGGTAATGTATGTGACTGTCATCTTGAGCGGTAGGAATATTAGAGTATGGCAGGTATCACATTTGTTAAAATTAAACACGACACAATACGTTTAATTTTTTTTTTTTTGAAAGAAGCCTTATGTTTCAATTTACAGCGAGTATTGTGACTAGACACGGAGACATATAAAAAAGTTACAGGATCATGAGAATGGTATAGGGCAATGACTCTAAGGGTATATACAATGAAGGTACCGGTACGTACTTAGCAAAAGAATATTGTTTTTCATGCCAGAAAGGACAAATAAGGTGCTAATTTTGTAACATTGATGTTTGAATAGGCACGGATGGTTAACATGTGCTTATGTACATAACTACCTCTAAAATAGATAGTACAATATTCTAAGTATCTACAAAGATGTGCTTGATTAGAGAACATAACTCTTACATAGATGCTTTATAATTTGGCTATATTCTCTGTTTAAGTGCCTATATAAAGCACTATGCATCGTACATGCTCAATATGTTTGCTATGAATATTCTTAGAATAATTAAGAGAGGTAGTTAGTACAACGGTTACTCATAAATGTCAACAAGTGAAGAAAAATAAGTACTTAATGGGAAAATTGCGGAAAATTAATAAATTTAATTTACATTCAAGATTTATACTTTCGAGTAAGATTGAAAAGACTACACATCATAGCTTCAAAACATACTTGAAATGGGGGAGGTAATTGCAAAATGAATTTTTTTTATTAATTAATCCTTTTTCAAATTTAATTTTAAAGTTAACCCCCGGCCCCAGCGTACTTTATTTCCAATTCTGACCTCTTTGATCACGCCACCATCCGTGACGTGACAAAATAACACTGTCACGCTAGCCTGTTTCTAGACAAACTCTTGTCACGCCATAGGTGGTGGCGTGACAGTGTTGTTTGGTAACGCCACCACTAGTGACGTGACAAAAAGTACATTTTTGCGGACTTATCCTATAGCGTGATAATGTTATTTTGTCACGTCATGGGTGGTGGCGTGACCAAGATGTCAGAAATGGAAATAAAGTGCATCGGGGGTTAACTTTAAAATAAAATTTGAAAAAATTAATTAATAAAAAAAGTTATTACAAAATAGGCTTATAGGCGTGCATCTTGCCACAAGCCAAAGTCCTTTTCCCTTACTCCTTCACATGTGGTCTAGCTAGCTCCGAGCGGGCCTTAAAAAAAAGTCCAGCTCCCAGTACATTTATAACCGCACAAGCTCGCCACTCGAGTTTTTGGATTATTTGGTGTTGTTTGGCATGGCAATAGCAAATCTAGCTCCCTCCGAAAATCAAAGTAAAAAAAATAGCACCGCGGACTCGTCCAGAGGCGACACGTGCCCTAGCCTGCGCGTCAGGCGACTAGATCCTGATTAAGCCATGAACAGTGATTTGAAACTATTTGCAACACTATTTCTGCCTTCGAAAAAATTCCGCCAAGAGAACTATTTTCCTTTGAATTTTTTCTTCTTGATTTTTTTTACCTTGCACCAGCATTAAACTTGGGTGTCAACTGTTGCCATCACCACCAGCGCTGCCCTTGGTGGTTTGGTGAGTCAATGGACGGTGATGGTGAAGGGATACGGGTAGACTACGCTAGCAGCAATTCAAAAAACTACCACGTAAACCAGAAAGCCAAGCAAGTAGATGATCACAGATTGTTACCACTAGACACGCAGTGCAGCGGAAGAAGAGTCGGAGTAGCCTGGTCCAACGAAGAGCATGTCGATGTAGTGGTCGTAGTCGATCGTCCAGCACCCTCGCGAGTTGATCGTCTCCTCTAGCTGTAACACCCGAGCCTGACAAGGGCCTGGAATGCTACTAAACTAACACTATAACCATTTTAACATTGATACAATTCTCTAAAATCCGACAGAACCTCCTTTGTTTAGTTATTAAACCGGAGATCCCAACTTTTAAATGTAACATAGTTAAATAATTCAACATCCAGCATAATCAAGAGACCACCAAAACTATGCTAATCAACACTATATCATCCATAGCATGCTAAACAACTACAAGCATAAATAAAAGGACATCCATTATCCTCTAATCAACTCTATTACAAGTTATTCCAAGTAGAGGGAGTAATCATAAAGAATTCTTTAAGTAAGTTTCTCATCTACTAAATTATCATTCTATCAATTCAAATGTGTGTAGTTCGTGCCATTGTGCAACCACTCTAAGTCTTACTCCTCCCATGCATGCCGTTCTTGTAAAGTGGTACCTAAAAACACAACAACAGACAAGAGTGAGTCCAAAGACTCAAGAAGTGCAATAAATGGCAATAATAACATAAACAATCAGTAATCATCAACATCCATCTACAATCTCTATTATAAACATGTCATATGCTCATGCTATGCAAGAAGCTCAAGTGCACTTTCTCTTTCTCTTTATCTTTTGCATTTTACTGGTAATGCAAAGTATGCAACCGTCGCTGCATACCCATGCCTTTGCTCGCAAGCGCAGGGACCAATTGCCCAATACTCCGCAAGAAAAGGGGACCTCAAGCCCACATTCCACAAATGTGGGGACCATAAGCCCATCGTTTTCATGATGGGGACCTCTTTTCAATGCCCACATTCCACGAATGTGGGGACCTCAAGTCCGTCATCCACATGACGGGGACCTCGAATATGCATAGTCATATGATAGCATGATGCACATGAACAAAACTTTAAACCATCATAAATTTGTATTCACAACGTCATACATGAATAAACTTATTCATACTTCTAGCATTCATCATCGTTGACATTCATAGCATTCTAGCATCTATGAATAGCACATATATTCATAATACTAGCAAACATGAACAATCATTCATGAATAACAATTAATCATAGACTTCATAACTTTCAAACATCCATGAATAACACGTAACTCATATCACTAGAAACCATGAACATTACCAATCATACCACCATAACAATCATGACAACACAAATTCTATAAGTATTTATCAAAGAATGACATTCAATAATTCCAATTATATCCATCATTATACTTGCCTTAACCGCGAGAGAACGAGGGATGTGCAGAAGGTACTGCCCCCGGGATCAATCCATCACCTGAATATATTTATAAGGCGCACTAAGACAATCATACTGGACCAAAAGCATAAATAATAGCATAACTGAACTCGCTATACTCTCAAGCGCATTTCTCAATTCCAACTCCTATAGATCGATATGTCCCCTCTGTGGACAGCCAACTTCTAAAATTCGTATCTTTTAGCACAGGAGTCCAAATGAGGTGTTCTTAGACTTCATTGAAAGGTTATAAATTTTCCTAACTAAACCTAGTTGGTGGACATCTCAAATTCTGTTTGTAAATGACTCTAACAGATCAATGAACAACATCTGTCCAGATTTGTCTAACACGTCTGGACAGCAGCACGGTAATGGACATAACTTTTGATTAGCTGAACCAAAATTAGTGTTCTTTAACAATATGAAAAGCTAAGAACAAAACCTACCAAAGTCTAGTTGGGAAAAATTTCAGATTTTGCCTCTAACAAACTTTGGCCCACGGCTCAAATCTGTTGGCAGAATTAACAGACAGAAATATTGGCTGAAATAAAATATCCATAACTTTTGTTCTACAACTCAAAATTGGACGTTCTTTATCAATCTCGAAAGCTTATAAAATTCTCTACAATAACCTAGTTGGAATGACATTCATATTTTGCCTTTAACAAAAAGTGGCACACGGGTCAAAACTAATGATAGAAACTTACATATAATCTGGATAGCCACATTGAAATGTACATAACTTTTGAACCGTAACTCGGAATTAAGTGATATTTACGCCCACTGAAAGCTAAGAACGAATCCCACATAACTCTAGGAGATGGGATCCTCTGATTCGGCTTCTAAGATCACGAAAACAGCCGCGCAAACTACTGGACAGAACGTGATCTATTAAACCAATGAAAATCGATCTACCAAACGACATCAACTGCAACTACCACACATCAACCAATGAAGAACACACGACGTTACCCTTGTAGAATCGCAGAAAGATGAAGAAATCTCCCCGCGAAGACAATCTCCTCTCCTTTCTTCACTTGATCGGCAGCAGAGAGCACCGACGACGAGGAAGGGAGGCTCCAACGGAGGGGGCTGCTTGGGGAGGGGAGGGTGATGCAGTGTAGCACCGCGGATACTGTAGCACGGCGGCGGCCACTGTAGCACAGGTTGGTACTGTAGCAGTTTTAGGGTTTTTCTCCCCTTTTGGGCCTTGGTGCTGTGGGCCAAAAGCCCATAGCACAGGTTTTTGAAGAAATTTCAAAAACCCTTTAACTATTTTTGTTTTCTCTCTAACACGTTTCGGAGTAATACACCCCCCCTCTAAAATTCTGTTAAATCCATTTCCTAATTGGTTCTTCTCCCTAAATTATTTCTTCTCACTTAAATAAATTTGGGGTATTACACTAGCAACCTCTGAAGTTCCTTGTGAAGATCATGGATCGTCCTCAAGTGCAATAGCAACCGCAGTAGCGCCCTCTACAGTATCCACATGTTTAGGAAAGGAATAACAATACGCAGTGTGCTAGCACCAAGTCGCACGACGGGGCTCTTAGGAAGATGGCAGCTAGGGTTTCGGTGGAGTAACTCACGTTTCTCACCTGATCCCAATAGCCTCAAGCAGCTCCTTATATAGTGCCCATGACGGATCCTTTTCGAACACGTTTTGTTTCAACCTGTTAAGTGTGTGACCCGTTAGGTTTATGCATAGTCGGTTGTGACTCGGAAACCCTTTCCAACCACGAGTCGTAGCAGTCCCTAACAAGACATAACGATTCCCGAATACACACAAATTATATCAGACGAACCTTAATGCAACATGATCTACGACCAGGTTCTCATCACTTACGACCAGCTTGTATCTCGTCACGACCAGTCTGTATTTAAGTACGACCAGTTAGTACTTAAGTACGACTACTCTATGACCGGTGAAACATGGTCATCAATCTATACTTGTGCTGGTCGTAGAGTCACTGGTGTTCCGACCAGTGACATCCGACCAGGGATACCATTTAGAACGACATCATATAAGTTAAAGAGGTTCACCAACAAGTAACATACTTGTTAATCTTTATAACCAATGATTCATGCAAGGAACATAATAATATTTATTCAATAACTCATAAACATAGATGTGATATAATCATCTCTATGATTGCATCTAGGGCATATCACCAACAGTCTCCCATTTTCACTAGAGTCAATCATATAGGTATCGAATACCCATAGCTCTTGTGTGTGCCTCATGCTTAGGTTGCGGGAGAGGCTTTGTCAACGGATCAGCAATGTTCAAATCCGTGTGCACTTTGCATATCTTCACATCACCTCTTTCTACGATCTCACGAATAATATGATATTGTCAAAGTATGTGCTTAGACTTTTGATGCGATCTAGGCTCCTTAGTTTGTGCAATGGCTCCACTATTATCACAATGGAGATCCACTGGACTGGAAGCACTTGAAACCACACCCAGTTCATTAATGAACTTTCTAACCCATTCGGCCTCTTTTGCAGCTTCCGAAGCGGCAATGTACTCAGTCTTTGTTGTAGAATCAGCAGCCGTTCCTTGCTTGGAATTTTTCCAGCTTACTGCTCATCCATTCAAACAAAACACAAATTCAGACTGTGATCTGAAATCATCCTTGTCGGTTTGAAAACTAGTATCAGTGTAACCATTTACGACCAGCTCTTCCTCACCACCATAAACAAGGAATGCATTCTTAGTCTTTCTTAAGTACTTAAGGATATTCTTGATTGCTATCCAGTGACCTTCACTTGGATCTGACTGATATCTGCTCGTAACACTTAGAGCATACGACACATCTGGTCATGTGCACAGCATGGCATACATGATAGATCCTATAGCCGAAGCATATGGGATTCTACTCATTTTGTCTCGCTCATCAGTGGTCGTAGGACATTGAGTCTTGCTAAGATTAATACCATGTGACATGGGCAAGAAACCTTTCTTGGAATCTTGCAAGTTGAACTGTTTCAACACCTTGTCAATGTACACATCTTGGTTTAATCCAATTAGCCTCTTGGATCTATCTCTATAGATCCTTATACCAAGAATATATGCTGATCTCCTAATTTTTTCATAGAGAAGCTATTTCTCAATAAAGTTTTAACAGATTCAAGCATAGGAATGTCGTTTTCGACTAGTAATATGTCATCCACATACAATATCAGAAACACAAGTTTGCTCCCACTAACCTTCTTATAAACACAAGATTCTTCTTCGTTCTTGATGAAGTCAAACCCTTTGACTAATTCATCAAAATGAATATTCCAACTCTGAGATGCTTGCTTTAATCCATAGATGGATTTCTTAAACTTGCATACCTTTCTAGCTTCTTTTGGATCAACAAAACTCTCAGATTGTGTTATGTACACATCCTCACTTAGGTTTTCATTTAGGAAAGTCGTTTTGACATACATTTGCCATATCTCATAGTCAAAACATGCAGCAATAGCTAGAATGATCCGGATAGACTTAAGCATAGCGACGGGCGAGAAGGTTTCATCATAACCACACCTTGAATTTGCCTGAAACCCTTCGTGACCAGTCGTGCCTTATGAATGTGAAATTTCCCATCCATATCTATCTTTTTCTTAAAAATCCATTTGCACTCAATGGTTTTAACACCATTAGGTAGATCAACCAAGTTCCAAACTTGATTATCATACATGGACTTTATCTCGGATCTCATGGCTTCAAGCCATGACTCAGAGTCTAGGTCTACCATCGCTTCCGAATAAGTTTTAGGTTCATCATTATTTAACAATATTACGTCATGCCCATACCTTATAGGCAATTGATGTGGCCTTTTATATTTTTGTGGACTGATACTTCATCTACAGGTTCAACAATATTTTGTTCATTCTATAGAGGTTCAGCATGAGTTGAAACATTTTCAGATGTTTCCCGAATTTTTTCGAGTTGCACCTTGCTCCCACTGACTCCTTTGGAAAGAAACTCTTTCTCTAAGAAGACACCATTACGGGCAACAAACACTTTGTTATTATGCCGATTATAAAAGTAATATCCTTTAGTTTCCTTAGGATACCCCACAAAGAAACACTTATTAGATTTAGGTATGAGTTTGTCAAACGTCAAACGTTTAACATACGCCTCACAACCCCATATCCTGAGAAAAGACAATCCAAGACTCTTCCTGGTCCATATCTCATATGGAGTTGTTTTCACAGTTTTTTATGGAACCCTATTCAAAGTGAAAGCAGCTGTTTCTAGAGCGTATCCCCAGAATTGCAATGGAAGATCAGATTGGCTCATCATTGAGCAAACCATATCCAACAATGTTCGGTTCCTTCGTTCAGACACCCCATTCCATTGAGGCGTTCCCGGCAGAGTAAGTTGTGGAATAATTCCACATTTATTTAGATGATCAAACTCATGGCTCAAATACTCTCCTCCACGATCAAATCGTAAACATTTGATTGTCTTGCTAAGTTGATTATGTACCTCATTCTGAAATTCTTTGAACTTTTCAAATGATTCAGACTTATGCCTCATTAGGTAGATATAGCCATATCTACTAAAGTCATCAGTAAAAGTTCTGAAGTACTGAAAACTACCTCTGGCTGAAGTGCTCATTGGTCCACATACATCCGTATGTATAAGGGCCAACAAGTCACTCGCCCTCTCACCTCTAGTCGTGAAAGGTGCTTTTGTCATCTTACCAAGTAAACAAGATTCACATGTTTCAAATGATTCGAAATCAAATGAGTTTAGAAGACTATTTTTATGGAGCTTCATCATGCACTTCTCATTTATATGACCTAGTCGACAATGCTAAATATAAGTGGGATTCATATTATCAGATCGAAGTCTCTTAGCATTAACGTTATAGATAGACATATCCTCAAGATTCAAAACATGTAATCCATTCACCAATGGAGCATGGCCATAAAGCATATCTTGAAAATAAATTAAACAACAATTGTTCTTTATTCTGAACTCATAACCTTCTGCTCCTAAACAAGAAACAGAAATAATGTTTGTGCTTTAGGCTGGAACATAATAACAATTATTTAATTCCGTAACTAATCCTGAAGGTAAAGCTAATGGTAAAGAGCCAATAGCTAATGCAACAACTCTTGCTCCATTGCCAAGATTAATTTGTATAACATTTATACCATCTACTAAGTACTTCTTATAATTTTTCTTCCAATGCCTGTCTCATGATAATAGTAATATTCAGTGTGAGCTTAGGACCCAACTTGAGCTTCTTAAGATTAGCCTTAAGCATGCCATGCAACCCTTAAGCATGTCATGCATTGACTTCTCCATGTCGTTCATATGAAAATTCAATATGATAGGTTCAAAGCTCATAAGGAGCGATTGAAGAATCACATCAGTAGCCAACTCTTGGCTAAGGGGAAAACCAAGCTTTTCTAAGCTCTCAATGAGACCAATCATTTTGATCACATGAGGACTGATCGGGTTACCTTCTAATAGCCTATAAGAAAACAATGCCTTAGAGGTGTTAAACCTCTCTACCCATGCTTGATCCTGAAACACACCATTCAGACTCACAATCATATTGTAAGCATCCGTGGTCTCATATTGTTTCTGAAGCTCAGAGTTCATGGTAGCAAACATTAGGCAGTGCACATCGACTGCGTCATTGCAATGCTTCTCATAAGCATTCTTTTAAGCACGAAGTGCATCGGCACTCAGTTCCTCGGGATAGGGACCCTCTAGAATATATTCCTTCTTTTCTTGTTCAAGAATAATTCTCAAATTACGAAACCAGTCAATGAAGTTTGAACCATTCAATTTTACTTTCTCAAGAATAGATCGTAAATTAAATGTAGGTGCAGAAGAAGTAGTAGGTGCCATGATCTACAACAGAAAAATATATGCAAAGATTCAGTACTATGTTTATGTAAGATCTTCTATTAGACACTCATGTTGGTGGTTATGTTCGACTAGTCTACGACCAGCTCGTATCACTATACGTCTAGTCCGGATCTGGTCGTATCTCCATACGACTTAGTCTGAACCTGGTCGTATCACTATACGACTAGTTCATACCTGGTCGAACTTAATCAACAACAAATAATAAAAGATACTCCCACTAAATGTTCTAAACCATATTTCCCTCTAACATCATTTAGTGAGTTCAAGATCCAAAAGTCATTAAGTCCTAGTGAGCTTTAGCATCACTCCTAGAAACCTAGTGATTTAAGGTAGGCAACCCCTTGCCAATCATATCACATTTGACTCTTGTTTGTTGGATGGCATCTCTATGCCCCGGCGACCAACATTATGCCCCAAGGCCCAAAACCATTTCGATAGCCTTGTCAAGTCAAACCAATACTATGTATGTGGGTGTCCGACACCCACCCCATCTTACTAAGATAGTTAACGGCACCCTACTTTGGTAGACCTGCCAATTAACGATCAAAATCGTGATAGACGCAGCAATTGGAAATGCATCAATTTTACTTAATTTTTCTTGAGGGATACTACTCTATCATGCCAAAACATCTAATGATAAAACATGATCAAATAGCATAATAAGAATAAACACAAATATTCATAGATAATCATATTAAACTGTGAAATAGTATGGCCTTTAACATGTCGATCTCCATCAGCATGCATCCTGTTCTCCGACCACCATGCTTGATGTCTCCGACTGCATTCATCTACTAAGCATTTACACCTAAAAGCTAGTAATGAATTACATAGGATAATATCAAGCATCACATGTCAGTACGCAGACCGTTATACAATAATATGTAGCTCGATGGCTATCTCACAGCATGACACGCAGGCCATGAAAATCTATTCATGCATCACATACACAATGGGCCATACTATTCACATCAAACCCGGCAAAAACGAGTTATGCATATAATCCAATTCTATCGAGCGACATGAACACATATTACCTATAACGCGCGGTACGATTACCCAGCAAGGCGGTCTCGCTAGCCGGTTAGCGGGCAGGGTTCGAGGGGGCAGCGCCCCTCGCTGGTCGAGGGCAGCGCTCTCGAATTTTTTTTCCGAGACATGAATCTTATTCACGCAGCCTTGGAAATCATCGTATTAATCATATTAACCTTATTCCGAATCAATCTGATCACTGCCTTGATACAACCACACACTGCGACATACTTCGATAGCGGAATTCCGACCGGTAGGAGTATCTTGCAAGGCAGTTGAAAACAAGTCGAGTAAATCATCTGGTGCTCTTAACTTGTACCTCCTTGAAAAATCCATCTACTATCGCCGAACACTGATCTATCTTATCGACCAGTGCCTAAATCGTTCCATCCATATGAATCGATCTAGATCATCATACCAAACAAGTGATAGATCCAATCTACAACTGCCACATATCCAATATATGTGACCGATCTAGATCAAAAACTATGCAGGATAGCTCTCATACCACTGAAGGGATACAGGTAGGCTACGCTAGCAGCAATTAGTACCTCCGTGAACAGTAGCCGCGCCGCCTCCTTTGGGTGCTGCCGGCCAAGAAGAAGAAGAAGAAGGGGAGAAGAGAGAAGGGAGGGGAAGCGGGATCGTGTGGTGTTCTTCGTGATCTTCAGCTGTTCTTCAAGGGTAATCCCGATCCCCATTCGATTAGTAGTGAAATCGTGTAATTAGGCGATGTCGGTACTAGATCTGTTTAGTGCAGTCAGGTTTGGCCGACGTTTTTGATGAGGTTAACTGTAGAATCTGTCCTAGATGCCTCCTAGAGAGTTGTGGGCGACGTCGCTAGCTTTCTTTATAATATTAGATCACTTCGTTTGGACGAGCGGTTTAGGAGTTATGAATTTTGTAGCACTGCTTTTCTGCAGTTCTATCATAAAATTGACAGTCAATATTAATCGGTTATTAGCAAATAGATAATGAATTTGTTAGAGGATCTCACCAAAACTAAAGTTGTTGGTATGCTCGTAATATTTTCAGAGAGATAAAGATCATAATTTTTGGATAAGTGTACTGAAAGATACGTTAGTTTTAGTCTCGCTGCCCAGAACCTCTGATGGGATTTAGCAGTGCTAGTAATCTTCTTGGTAGGGATAGAAGATGACAAAATCTGATAATCTCACCAACTAGTTTTATGTGGATCATTTAATAAGCTTCCAGGAGAATTAAAGAATACTAGATTTGGATAAGTATATGAAAAGTTATGAATTTTGAAAGACGATGTTCTGTTTTGGGACATATCATTGTCTATAGAAGTTGGTGTTTTGGGTTGCGCTAGGGAGTGTAGTGCGTTGTGTACTTATTTCTAGTACCGTCTTGTCCAGAAATATTCTCTTAGTGTAGTTGTTACATTTATTTAGGTGGTTTGATTCCGGAGGCAGTGCCCTCTCCACATCAGCAAGCTTCGCACGGTGGAGGCAAGTACAGTTAGTGGTAGATTATTCATGAGTGATTGTTCATGTTTACTAGTATTATGAATGTATGCACTATTCATGGATGCTAGAATGTTATGTGTGACAATGATCATGAATGCTAGAAGTATAAGTAAGTTTTATTCATGCATGATGCTGCTGTATTTACATGTTAATGATGGATAGAGTAATTGTACATGTGCATCATGTCATCATATTTGAGGCTTGTCACGTGGTGACCAAGCAATGATTTGAAGTACCTGTCATGTATATGATGGGCTTGTGGTCCCTACACTTGTGGACTGTGGGCTTGTGGTTCCCATACTTGCGGAGTATGGGCTCTTGGTCTCTGTGCTTGTGAGCACAGGCATAGGTATGCAGCAACGGTTGCATACCCTGCATTACCGGTAAAATGCAAAGAGAGTCAAAGAGAAAGGATGCATTGAGCATTTGCATTGCATGTGTATATGATTTGGTTTAATATACAAAATTTTGGTTGGATGATGATGATAGAGGTATGTATTGAATTGTTGTATTAATTGTACTTTGCTGAGTCTTGGACTCACACTTGCTGTTTGTTTATGTTTTTAGGTACCTCTTGCACAAATGTCATGCATGGGAGGGGCTAGAATGAGATCTGTTGCACACAACCACGAACCACTCATGAATGATTGATTTTAGAAAATGAATTAATAACTGAGCAAACTGCCAGAATACTTTCTTTTGGGTATGTCTTAATGCCTCTATTGTTTTGTAATAAAGTTAATTAGCGTTTCATGAAAGGTTTTATGATTATGGTTGAGATTGGATGTTGGATTAATTGATTATGTTTTTGATACTTGCTAGAACCTCTTGTATGGTTGACTGTACAAAGGAGGTTCTGCCGAAATTTAGTATTATGACTTATGTTTTAAATTGTTACTTTGTAATTTTAGAAGCATTCCAATATCTTGTTGGACTGGAGTGTTACATCGCTACTAAAAGAGGCAAGTGCATGGTAGACGGTGATCAATGGTTGATCACTGTATTTCTGTATCACTCTTTACCATTATTGTTGTTATTTTTTTGTTTATTTAATTGAAAGCAATAGAATGGTCATGAATAATGTCTTGTTGGATATGAGAAAATTGGATATTGTTAAATATGATGAAAATATGAACACTGTGCATTCATAAGCATAATTGCATTTGAGAAAGTGATCATATTGATCACAACTCCATGGGAGTGGAGGAGGTCCCCGACCCTTGAGGAGGATGGCTTGAGAGTGAATATTATCGCGAGTGTTTACTCATGCTATACCGGTATACGCAAAAGAAGTGCATGTGGACATGTAGTGTTGAGATTCATTGCAAAGAAATTAATTGATGTTTGTGTGTGGGAATAAAGAGATGAAGATTGTATGAATGAGCATGAAAATAAAGATAAGAGAACAAGTGATGATATTGGTGTTATTTATTACTGTTGATTTGGCATTGCTTATTATCTATTGATGTATTTGCTGAGTCGTGGACCTACTGTTGCTCTGTTGTTGCTTTTAGGTGACCGTTGATGGTGTTTCGCTTCGGAGGGAATAGCGCACGTGGAATAATTACATGCTCTCAAACTTGGTACACTTGTCATCAGAAATATTTAATTCATTCTGTCGGATTATCTTTTAGGACATGTTTACTATTGAATAATCCTAGATGATTGCATAGGACTTAATTACTCATTCCATATATTTTGTTCTATTGGTTTTGTGCCGATTTTGGACTTATTATCTTGCTATGCTTCTAGGGTTTAATTTATTATGATTCTCAAATCTTTGTTCTCATTTTATTGTGACCCGTGGACGGATTTTAAAATTAAGTTGCTTGATGTTATTTTATTGTAGATTGATGTAAATTAGATTATTAGGGTACTTTATTGGCATCCCAGGCTCAATGTTGGGCAGGGGTGTTACAGTTGGTATCAGGGCGGGCTTTAGGTTCGTGGTGAATAGATTAACAACTTAGGCAACCTAAAATTGTTAAAATTTATTTTAGGTCTAGTAAATCAACTAAAATTTGATAATGGTTAACTAACCTAAAATTTGACATACTAGTGCACAGTAGGATGGGAATGAGACGAGTATCGCCTTTATGCTTTCGATATGTTGTAATACTGATGTATGCATTGATATTGATTTTTTAAGTTTATTGTGTGTTGTTGATTGTGGTTGATAGCTATGCCGAGGGGTGGAGGACGTGGTTGTGGAGCCCGTGGTCGTGGAGGCCGTGGTGGAGGTCGAGGCCGTGGGCGTGGTCTCGTAGAGCCACCGCCTGTGGCAGTCGAGTCCGTAGCTGAGGGGAACGGAACTACTGTGGAGAGGGTTGCTGTTGACCTGCCTCCGGTTGGAGGTTATGATGCGACCCCCGCTTTGCTGAGAGAGTTGGTAGGAGAGATACATGCTGTCTGTCAACACGCGCAGGCAACCCCTACTACTGGGGCATCTGTTGCTGCTCCTATCGCTCCTCCACCTACACCAGAGGCGCGGATGACACTTCGAGAGTGGATGGGGTTGAGGTTGGATCCATTTGGCGGGTTGGGCATGCCGGTCCAAGCAACGGACTGGTCCTCACATTAGAGGGTCCGTTTCGTAGCGTTTCAGCTGAAAGGGAAAGCGAACATCTGGTGGGACGGTGTTTTGACGTCGAGGACTGCTGCTCAGGGTCTAGTTTCTTGGGAGGACTTTGTTGATCAGTTCAAGGCAAAGTTCTATCCCTACTCCTTTGGTGAGAAGATGGAGGTTACCTTGTCGACCTTTGTTCTAGGGAAGAGTTCCATTGCTGAGTATGAGGCCGAGTTAATAACTTGGTTCGCTTCATCCCATCAGTGGTGAGCGATGATCTACAGAAGCCCAAGAGGTTCCGTCGGGGTCTCAACTCCGAGTACCGACACGTGTTGGGGGCTACTCTACTCCGTGATTTCAGCTCTGTTGTGGAGCAAGCCAGGGGCATGGAGTTGGAGATGTAGCTCATTAAGGGCCGACAGGCCTCTAGTGGACTTGTTACTTCTAGGGGTGACCAGAAGAGGAGCTCTGGTGAGGGGAGTGGGTCTTTTCAGCGGTCTGCTTTCAAGAAGTTCAAGGGAGGACTGCAGTTCTCCAAGTCTAAGCAGTTGAGACCATTTTCTTCTTCGGCGCCTCGTCCTTTTGTGGGTACTCCAGCTCTTCGTCCTGTCCCAGGGCAAGGCATGCTTTGTTTCAAGTGTGGTGATGGTCACCGCACTACTGAGTGCTCTTTGATGGGACATTGCTGTCAGTGTGGCTGACCGGGTCACAAGGAGTGGGTGTGCCGCTAGAACCCCGCTAGTGTGATCAAGTGGGAGCCTGTGCCTATTTCTGCTTTAGTAGGCCCTGTTCAAGGATATGTCCAGATGATGGCTGCTCCTTCTGCGCCGCCGCCTCCTGTACCACTTCAGATGGTCCGACCGGCTTTGCTTGCATCGCCACTGTAGAGTGTCGGGGCTTCCGCCGCCCCGTCGCTGTCTTCTTTCGCCATGGTGCCACCTGGAGTATACGTCATGCCTACTGCGGAGTCCGTGGGTCATCCTGACGTGGTGACAGGTACCTTGTTTGTGGATTCATTTGATGCTTTAGTCCTTTTTGATTCAGGGGCTACCTATATGTTTGTCTCGATGGGTTTGCTAGGAGAGCGAACTTAAGTATGCAGTGGATTTCTTAGTCAGTGTTGGTTAGTTCTCCTGGGGGCATCATTGTGAGCTCCACTGTTTGTCCTGGATGTTCTATTGTTATTGATGGGGAGAAGTTCATGGCGAACTTGATGGTCATTCAGTTGAAACCTTTTGACGTCATCTTGGGCATGGATTGGTTGCACTCATACCGAGCCATGATATCCTATTTCTGTAGGATAGTCTCTGTGCAGACTCCGTCTGGTGAGACTTTGACCTTTCAGGGGAGTGCGCCTCCGCGCTCTCTTTCGGGGTTGGCCGGACTGTTTCTAGGTCAGCGTGCGGTGAAGACTGGACTTCTCTTGGCTCTTGCTGAGAAGCCGAGTATGGCTTTGCAGATTGAGGAGATTTCAGTGGTTTGTGAATATCCAGATGTGTTCCCAGCTGAGCTTTCGGGTATGCCACTTGCGTGAGACGTGGAGTTTCGCATTGATCTTGTTCCTGGAACTTGTCCCATCTCGTTGTCTCCATATCGGCTGGCACGTCTGTTTCAGGACGAGTTGAAGAAGTAGTTGGATGATATGTTGGCTAAGGGTTTGATCAGACGCAATGTGTTGCTATAGGGTGCTCCTGTTCTGTTCACAGAGAAGAAGAATGAGAGTTGGCGCATGTGTGTGGATTACCGTGCACTTAATGTAGTCATGATCAAGAACAAATATCCATTGCCCCGCATTGAGGACTTGTTTGATCAGTTGAGTGGAGCTCAGGCGTTCTCTAAGATTGATCTTCAGTCGGGGTATAATCAAATCCGTGTGCGTGAGCAGGATGTAGAGAAGACTACTTTTTCCACCAGGTACGAGCAATATGAGTATAAAGTTATGTCTTTTGGACTGACTACTGCACCTACCATTTTTATGGAGACCATGAACAGTATGCTGCACGAGTACCTGGATGACTTCGTGGTGGTATTCATTGATGATATTCTTATCTACTCCAAGACCAATGAGGATCATGAGTGTCACTTGAGACTGTTATTAGAGACTTTGAGAGAGCACAAGTTTTATGCCAAGTTGAAGAAATGTGAGTTCTAGATTTCAGAAGTGGGTTTCCTGGGTCATGTGATCAATCCTCAGGGCATTGCTGTTGATCCTAGCAAGGTCTCTAGGTAGTGAATTGGAAGAGGCCGACTAATGTGAAGGAGGTGAGGAGCTTCTTGGGTTTGGCTGGTTAGTATCAGCGTTTTGTGCAGGATTTCTCTATCATCGCAAAGCTGATGTCTTAGCTTACTCAAAAAGGTGTGAGATTCTAGTGGACTAATGAGTGTGAGAGCAGTTTCAGCACTTTGAAGGAGAGGTTGGTGACTTATCCTATTCTTACTCTTCCCGAGCTAGGGAAGCGCTTCACAGTCTTTTCAGATGCGTCTCGAGTGGGTCTTCGCTGTGTGCTTATGCAAGACGGCAAAGTGATTGCTTATGCATCAAGGCAGTTGAAAAAGCACAAGCAGAATTATCCCACTCATGACTTGGAATTGGTTGATGTTGTCTTTGCTCTCAAGATTTGGAGGCATTATCTGTACGGTGAGTCTTGTGATATTTTCACAGATCACAAGAGTCTCAAGTGTATCTTCACTCAGAAGGATCTGAATTTGAGGCAAAGGAGGTGGCTGGAATTGATCAAGGATTATGATCTTACTATTCAGTATCATCCAGACAATACTAATGTTGTTGCTGATGCCCTTAGTCGTAAGGTGACCCCCGTTACTCTAGATTGTCTCGTTGCTGATTTTGATCTTATGGGGATATCCTATTGTTATGTTGGCACAACACATGTTGAGACGCAGTTGATCCTTGATTCAGCTATCCCAGACCGTGTGTGGGAAGCGCAGCAGAGTGACCGGTTATTGCAGGAGGTCAGAAAGCGTTTGAGTGAAAGCAAAGAGGAAGATTTCAGCATAGATGATTCCGGTGCTTTGCGGTTTAAAGGCCGCCTTTGTGTGCCGCAAAAGGCGGAGGTCAAGGATGGTATCTTGAGAGAAGCTCATCCCACTCCGTACACTATTCATCTTGGTGAGACTAAGATGCATCATGATCTAAAACAGAGTTTCTGGTGGAAAAGGATGAAGGTGGATATTGCTAATTATGTGGCTTCTTGTGGTGTTTGTCAACAAGTGAAAGCTGAGCATAAGCATCCTACGAGGTTGTTGCAGCCTTTAGAGGTTCCCTAGTGGCCTTGGGATGATATCTCTGTGGACTTTGTGGTTGCGTTACCTCGTTCACCACGAGGGAAGGATGCAATTTTTGTAGTGGTGGATCGTTTCAGTAAGTTTAAGTACTTCATTCCTATCTGCACGACAAATTCAGCGAGCGATCTGGCTCCTATTTACGTGCATGAGATTATGAGATTGCATGGTGTGCCAAAGATCATCATTTCTAATAGGAATGCCAAGTTTGTCTTCAAGTTCTGGGAGAGTCTATAGAGTGCGTTGGGCACTCAGCTTCGCCTTAATACGACGTTTGACCCTCAAACAAATGGGAATCAAAGCATACTATTCAAACTTTGGAGGATATGTTGTGGTCTTGTGTTCTGTCTTAGAAGGGTAGTTGGGAGGATCAGTTGCCACTTGCGAAGTTTGCTTATAATAATAGCTACCATTCTAGTATTAGAGCCGCATCATTCGAGGTTCTGTATGGACGAAAGTGCAGATCACCACTTTGTTGGGATGCAGTAGGTGAGAAGGCAGTTTTGGGTCCGGATTGGATTCATAAGACCGTTGAGCGTGTGGTCATAGTGAGACAAAATCTGCTAGTTGCTTAGAGCAGGTAGAAAAGCTATGCAGATGTGAGAAGGCGTGACCTGGAGTTTCCGGTGGGTGATCAGGTGCTCTTGAGAGTGTCTCCCACCAAAGGCATTGTCCGATTTAGTACCAAAGAGAAGCTTAGCCCAAGGTACGTTGGACCGTTCCCGATTATTGCAAGAATTGGGAAGTTGGCTTACCACTTGGACCTCCCTGAGTCCATGCGTGGAGTTCACAATGCGTTTCATGTCTCGATGCTGAGAAAGTTTTTGAGAGATCCCGAGCATGAGATTTTGTTGGAGCTGCTGACTATTGAGCAAGACCTCACCATCGAGTCACGTCCAGTGCATATTCTAGAGAGGTCGGAACGAGTGTTGAGGTACAAGGTGTTGGTATACGTCAAGGTGTTGTGGACGCATCAGTCCGAGAGAGAGGCGACTTAGGAGTTAAGAGTCACATGCGCGAGCAATATCCAGAGTTGCACATCAGTACGTGCTAATTGTTGTTTAATTTCAGTTTGCGGTTGTTCTTCGTGCAGAACGATGGGTAGAATTCGGGGTCGAATTCTGTTAAGGGGGTAGAATATAATATTCTGAAAATAACCCTTGAGGGCCTGTGCGTAATTAGACGAAAAGGGATACGATAAAACGGAATGTTTTGGAGTTTTATAGAGAAGTTGGGTCGCGTCAGGATAAAAGGATCGTAGGGGAAGTGGAATCTAGAAACCTAGCCGCCGTTATTTTCTTTTCCTATCCCCGTGCACCGTCGCTCGTGCGCGTGAAGCTTCGGCCAATCGCCTGCTGCGTTGGGCTGCTGCCCGCTTACCGCGTCGGTACTGTTGCTCGCTTGCGCGTAGCGCCTGCCGCGCGTGGCCGCCTAGAACCGCATGGTCGTCTGCCCGATTTCCTCGTTCGGCCAACAACTCTGCCGCACAGCGCCACCGACCGCGTGGTCCTCAGATCGGCTAGCGCCTCCTGCCGCGGGTTGACACTAGCCTGCGCGCGCGTGAGACGTCTCCTTGCCGTGTCAATGTTGCTACCGCCTGGTGTGCATAAGTACTACTAGCTAGCAATGCATGCCATCGGCTGATTTCTTGCTGTGACTAGAAAAGTTGTAGCTTCATGAGTTACACTTGTCCATGAAGGCTTGAACAGTAGAGGAGAAAAGAAGAAGTCAGGAAAGAAAAGAGAAGAGGAAAATTAGGAGGAAGAAGTTGGGATCCGGGTTTTTTCATCGTGTGGTAATGATCTGGTTTTCCCTCTCAATTTTGTTAATTTAATAAGATATTAGAATTGAGATTAGAGAGGATTTTAGAATTTTCTAGTCTAGGGGCCGATTAATAGATCTGTTTAGTCTGTTGTTCTGTTGTACGATTATTTCGGGTTACCTTAATGGTGAATTTTGGGAATATCATCTACTAGTTAATTGTGGAGAATTTTAGTAGCTTTCCATAGAATATTTAATAATGCTGAGCAGACGAGTAATTTTCGAGTTATGAATTTTGTAAGGCTGTTGTCTAGGGAGTTGACGTCTTTTGGCAGCATCTTAGTAAAACGTAGATTAAAATTAGTAAATGAGCTAATTAGAGTTTATGATATACATGAAAAGTGTAGCTATCTGTCTAAGGGTTCTAGAGAATCCAAGAACATGAATTTTGATGGGGGTAGAGCAGGAGATATAAATTTAGCAAACCTGCTGTCCTGAAGATGATAGACCGATCTTCTGGGTAAAAAACAGGGGATTAAATGATTTAATTAGGAGTCATGGCCAACCAGGAAATTGTGGGGAATTTCGTGTAGATTCCAGAACTGGGGTGGTCTTTATTAGGACTTGGGAGTCAAAGGTTATGTTGTTTTTACTACTGGGACAGTAAGGTGGTTGTCCAGTAAAGGGGGAGTGTTGCGGTGTTAGGGAATGTGTAGGAGCGTTGTTGTTTAATTGTGTTCTTGTACCACTTCTAGCTTGTTTTGAGATTTGATTTTTTCTGGAGTGGCGTTGGGTTTGTTTTGACCTTCTAATCAAACTGCTCATCGCTACTAAAAGAGGCAAGTGCATGGTAGATGGTGATCTATAGTTGATCTCTGTATTTCGTATCACTCTTTACCATTATTGATGTGCTTTTTTGTTTATTTAATTGAAATAATAGAATGGTCATGAATAATGTCTTGTTGTTGGATATGAGAAAATTGGATATTGTTAAATATGATAAAAATATGAACACTATGCATTCAAAAGCATCATTGCATTTGAGAAAGTGATCATGTTGATCACAACTCCACAGGAGTGGAGGAGGTCCCCGATCCTTGAGGAGGACGGGCTTAAGAGTGAACATTATCGTGAGTGTTAGGCAGCCTAAAATTGTTAAAATTTGTTTTAGGTCTAGTAAATCAACTAAAATTTGTTAATGGTTAACTAACCTAAAATTTGACACACTAGTGCACAGTTCGATGGGAATGAGACGAGTATCGCCTTTATGCTTTTGATATGTTGTAATATTGATGTATGCATTGATATTGATTCTTTGAGCTTATTGTGTGTTGTTGATTGTGCTTGATAGCTGTGCCAAGGGGTAGAGGATGTGGTCATGGTGGCCGTGGTCATGGAGGCCGTGGTGGAGGTCGGGGCCGCGGGCGTGGTCCCATAGAACCAGCGCCTATGGCAGTCGAGTCCGTAGCTGAGGGGAACGAAACTGCTGTGGTGGGGTTGCTGCTGACCCGCCTCCGGTTGGGGGTCAGGTTGAGACCCCCGCTTTGCTGAGAGAGTTGGTGGGAGAGATATGTGCTTCCATCAACACGTGCCGGTAGCCCCTACTGTTGCGGCATCTGTTGCTACTCCCGTCTCTCCTCCACCTGCACCCGAGGTGCAGATGACACTTCGAGAGTGAAGGGGTTTGAGGTTGGATTCGTTTGATGGGTTGGGCACACCGGTCCATGCAGCGAACTGGTTGCGCTATATGGAAAGACAGTTTGGAGCTTTGGAGATGTCCTCACATCAGATGGTCTGTTTCGTAGCTTTTCAGCTGAAAGGGCAAGCAGACATCTGGTGGGACGGCGTTCTGATGTCGAGGACCACCGCTCAGGGTCCAGTTTCCTGGAAGGACTTTGTTGACCAGTTCAAGGAAAAGTTCTATCCCTACTCCTTTGTTGAGAAGATGGATGTTACCTTGTCAACCTTTGTTCAAGGGCAGAGATCCATTGCTGAGTATGAGGCCGAGTTTAATAACTTGGTTCGCTTCGTCCCGTTAGTGGCGAGCGATGATCTGCAGAAGGCCAAGAGGTTCCGTCGGGGCCTCAATTCCGAGTATTGACACGTGTTGGGGCTACTCCACCCCATGACTTCAGCTCTGTTGTGGAGCAAGCCAAGGGCATGGAGTTAGAGATGCAGCTCACTAAGGGACAGCAGGCCTCTAGTGGACTTGTTACTTCTGGGGGTGACCAGAAGAGGAGCTCTAGTGAGGGGAGTGGGTCTTTTCAGCTGCCTGCTTTCAAGAAGTTCAAGGGAGGACCGCAGTTCTCCAAGTCTAAGTAGTCGAGGCCATTTTCTTCTTCGGCGCCTCATCCTTTTGCGGGTACTCCAGCTCTTCGTCCTATCCCAGGGCAGGGCATGCTTTGTTTCAACTGTGGTGATGGTCACCACGCTGCTGAGTGCTCTTGGACGGGAGATTGCCGTCAGTGTGGCCGACCAGGTCACAAGGAACGGGTGTGCCGCCAGAACCCCGCTAGTGTGATCAAGTGGGAGCTTGTGCTTATTTCTTTTTCAGTAGGTCCTGTTTGAGGATCTGTCCAGATGGTGGCTGCTCCTTCTGTGCCGCTGCCTCCTATCCAAAATGATGACTACTTCAAGGCAAACCCCTTCGCTATTTTCCTCTTGACAATGAAGTTTATCCCCATCGTCTCAATGTACTTCTCTGTCGGCCTAATCCAAAAATATTGGCTTGTTTGGCCCCATTAGTAGCACTACTATCCGGCTTTGACCCTTGTTAATTTTTGGGTCATATAGTAAGTCATTCTAGATGGAAAATTTGATCATATACCCTCCCCTTAGATGGAAATTCAGGATTTACCCTCCTGGCTCACATGTCATTGACCTATGGTGACCCCACATGTCATTGAGTAAAATCAAAACTGAGGAGGGTATATGATCCAATCCCCCATTCTAGATTCGTGCAGGCAAACTGCAACTGGTAATCAAAACTGAGGATTGGTTTTTGGAGTTAGCTGCCACGCTAGATCACAACCATTTTGTCCATCCTATTGTAGCACACGTGTTGTGAAAGGCATAAGGGGCATGATGACTTGGTTATGTCCTCCCCTTCCTCTCATTGAACTATTTGGATTGGATTTTTGAATCCAAACCCTCTGTGTATTTATGCACCAGTCCTATATAAACCTAGTGCACACAGAGAAACAATGATGATAACAAGTCCAAATCACGATTCATAACATAATATGAATTAACAAAGTACCGGCCTTATGACCACTTATTACAATAATGGTCACTTGACCTCAAGTCATACAAGCTGTAGGAAAACAGAAATAAGGTAAACTCTAGATGGATGGCCCATCAATTCGCCCATAGGCAATCGACTAGGGATCGTGTCCTAGAACTCCAAGTGACCTCCATCATAGCCACACGCTTAGAAATCATAGTATCCATCGGCGCCTTCAAAGACCTCTGAGATTTATTTGTGAATTTCAAGGTGAGTACATCAAGTATTCCGCAGGTCTTGGGAAACATGCATTTTATTTAGATGCAAGGCTTACAAAGAAGGCTTATTATAGTTCTTTTGCATAAAGAAGCATTTTATTTTCAATAAAGATAGTAGTTTTCCAAAGCATTTATTAACAAATTTTTTGCAATAATTGAACTAATTATTTTTCTAGTGAAGGTTCTAGCCACCAATCACTAGCATTATGGCTCTATCCACCAATGTTTGATGAATTGGGTTATAGCCACCCAACTCGTTCCATCCACCAGATAACTACCCGAGAGGTCCAACCACTCTCGGATTCCCAAAGTTTATTGCTTTAAAAACAAAACCAAGATCTACCATATGAAAACGGACCTTGCCCACCCTTGATCATAGGCACGACTTTTTGAATAGTTTTACACTTTGCGAAGGTTGTACAACTTTACCCACAAGAGATAATCGTCCATGACACCTTACGACTAAGTGATTATTGCAAGGGCTTTACAATGCACTAACCCAACTGGACTTCACCTGGTAAGGTTTCACTATTTAAGGGTTCCATCCACCCAGTGAGAAGCCTCCGCTTGCGCTGTGTGGAAAAAACTATGTCCATCTGACACCCACATTCAACCACCTAGCGAAATCTAAGCTAGGTCGTTGAAAATTACTTTGCTAGGTTGTACCCATATAGACTTGTGGTTTTACCGTAGTGATCGTTTTGGATAGACATAAGTGTCGGTCCTTAATTGACTTGGGGGGAACTATCACTTACAAGTTCTCGTGCTCAATCTGCCCCACCTAAACTTATAAGCATACAAGTCTAAAACAGTTTTTCACCATTTTATTTTATTTTGTAAGCCAACGACAATAGCTATTGCCATACATTTCTCCAACTGCTCTGTATAAAGGTTTTTATAATACTTCCTATCCATAGGATGACAATGACCGATAAAGCCTGTCTTCTATTGTTCTAAGCTAATCCATCAATAATGTACTCATTACCGTAGATTTGCTATAATAGGATGACACTGGTACATGGATAACAGCATCTATTGAAGGGAAATTCATCTGAGCCCGATGCTACACTGATTAGACAGAAATCACTCCCTCTTAGTCGGAAATATCGATTGCCATACCACTCATGCGCCAAGTCAATTCTTTTTTTCTCAGTTCCCTTATCCTTAGCACAAAAGTCAAAAGAAAATGAAAGATTAAAAATAATAGTAGATTTCTGTGATGTGATTTCTAACTATACAACTTATATACAAAAAAAATCCAAATCCCTTTTTCCTTCCTTGAATCTTTTAGTTTTATACCAAGAATTTACAAAAATTTGTCAATGTAAACCAACCCACTAAAGCGAAATATGCACTTTAAATCTGGTCTAGAATCTTTCGATCTGAAAGAGGTGGCTGATCCCTCCACATCAGAATAGGCATAAGAGTTTGCTTTCACCAACAAGGGGTATTTCCCACTTTGTACGTAAGATAGAGTGGAGATAAGACAAGCTTGCCTTCGTCATGCCCCATGGCATGACAGCACCCGTACTACTGAAATGGTTCGTTAGTAGAGATGTTCCCACTGGTGCCTCTTCTTCCAATGGTACTTTAATTCCTAAAATTAGGATTAACTAACATTCCTAACATATAATAATAATTTTATGTAAATAGCAATAATAGTTTTCAAATAATATATTATCAGATCTCGGGTGTTGAATACTTGAAGCCCTCGTGTATGTACCGTACTAGTCCCATGATCAATGATTAGTACACACATATAGAACATTGACATACACATCCATACACAATATTCATACAACATGAAACAAATAGGGTACTTAAGCGATCACATCACATGTGTATGATACACGCCTGACCGGCCAAATAAACGACTAGTATCAGAAGTAGCAAGATAAACAGCGGAAGCAATATATATAAAGTCCAAAAGTCCAGCGGTATGCCCATCTAACCCCTCAGGCAACCGACAAGAACAAGTCCTAGCAAGACCCATCACCAAACCCTCCAGTATCGGGTGCAAGGAACACGTCGTCTGGCATAGGCTCATCCTCAAACTTTGAACAGTAATTTAAGAAAGATTGAGTACATTGCGTACTCAGGAGGACTCATAGTGTATCGCAAAATTTACATATATGCATGGTTAACAAGGGATGAGGCTCTATGCTACAAGTTGTTTTTAGCATTAAGCACGTTTTATTTGCAATATCAATATATAGTATTTTGCAACAGACGTTTAAAGAGTAGGCAAGTAGATATAAAACAACAAATAAGTAACTTGATAAATAACAAACCACAACCCTCCTCGGCTGCGATCAACATCTTACTTTTAGCCATAGACATGACACTCAACTCAAATATCAAGAAAATCATTCATCCCAACTTTTCCAACAAAACTATTTTTGTGAAAATAGAGACTATACTTGATGGACTACACTAAGCATGCTCATGGCCGCGAGCAAGGGTATTTAAATAGATTTACACTCTGCAAAGGTGTATAACTTTACACACAGTATACGAATTATCTAGTTTATCTGGCATCTATTGATACCACCGCTCACGATCTTTTAGTAAGCAGTCTTTAGATCACCTAGTCCTATCCTTGCACTAGCTTGGCAATGAAAACCCTCACTCCGATCCCGGGTACCTCCCAGTCAAAGTGAGACATTAACCGTTATATCAGAAGGCTTTGGTCCCAATGCCTCGGTGAAAGGGAGCCCCTTCGAGAAAGCCTACCTGGTCCTGCCTGTACTACTGCGGCTTACCAATATGTAAGGCTAGTCTTTGATGACTTAATTAACTAAGGTTGTTCTATACCAACACATATGGTTGTATACTTAGGCTTAGATTGGTAGCACCAGCGTTCAGTCATTAATTGACCCAGCGAGAATCTCCCCCTTTCTACTTGTGTGATTGTCGGGATCCAAAAATGCAATTCTGAACCCTCTGTGTATAATGCACTAGTTCAGAATCACACTAGTGCACACAGTGTCAACATAGATGAATATCGATCCACACAAGCAATTAATAACATAAATGGGCAATTTGAATAACAAATATTAGTTTTGACCTCATAGTCGAGTTTACACTTATTAAGCCACGCAGGGCTAACAATAAAGAAATCAGCAACGGAACAAAATAAACTCCAATGAAATCCCATCAATTCGCCATAGGCAACCGACTGGAATCAATGATCTAACGATCAGCACCTTCAACGAACTCCTCCTCGAAGGAGGCGATGTCTCCTCCTCTTTTGTTGAGTTGATTTAGCAAGTATGAGTACACAACCGTACTTGCAAGACATACCACATAATGCAATGTATAGATACAGGTTTATTCCAAAGGAATGGCTTCTGTGGTTATTTTGCAGAAATATTATATTTGCAATTGAATATAAGTAATAGATTGAAAGCATAATTCAAAACAAATAGAAAATAACAAACAAATACTTTCTGGAATTCCCACGCAATTTCCTACAACTTTTTAGTTATGTTGAACTTCTGATTCTACCGCTTTCTCCCCTGTTTCCTTCCCCGAAGACTGTCTCAGAATCTGTCAGGATTGGCCGCTTCACAATTTCGTATCTTTAATTCTAAAACTTGAAAATATATGAACAATACCAGTTCTAAAAAACTACTCCAAATTTCCTAGCTAATTCAATTTATTACCAAATTTTAATTCTTTCATTTACTAGTTGAAAACAACCCATCTACACAATCTCTGTGAGCGACGCTCGAATTCTGGACAGTGACATTCCCGAGGTTGTAACTCTTCGTTCGTTACTCCAAATCTAGTGATCAAGACCTTCTTCTAAAGCTAACGAAATTATCTACAATTGTTCTAATTGGACGAAAACCTGAATTCGAGCCTAAATACCTCGAATTGCCCCAACAAGATTCTGTATCGAAACTCAATGAACTAGGGCATACTGAAAACCAATCTTCCCTAGGGAAAACGATCTACGAATCGTACATCAACTAATCCAAGGCTAGGAATTAACAGGGGTTACCCTTGAAGTACACGAAGGATCACAAAACCCCTGAATTTTTCCCCTCTTCCTCCCTTCTTTTCTTCTCCTTTCCTCCCTTTTTCCCCTTCCTTCTTCTTCTTCCGTCATCCAAGAACTGAAGCAAATGGGATTGAAGATCACATTGTCAAATGTTCCCGGTGGCTTACAGGATCCTCGAGTGCATTGCGGGGTCTTCCTATCACTGGTCCTTAGGACCCCTACTCAACCTCCATGCAAAGGATGCCCCTTCTCCTACGTCAACCTGGTCTCCTAGCTCGAACATTGGGCATCCATGGCGTCAAGAACTGCATGATGAGAGAAGGACTAAGTTGCAATTTTTATTTTCTTCCAAGGCCTCTTTTCATGTATTTTGGGCCTTTCTTCATTTTCTTATCTTTAGCGGATGCTTTATGTAAAAGCTTGAGTGGTTGTAGATTTACTGTCTCTTTAATGCAATAGGTCCCTCAGGTCGTTTCCCTTAAAACACACACACATTGGTGTGTTTCCAAGATTAATTAATATACATATTTCCCTTCATTCTTTTAAAAAATTTGTACGACAGTGTACGAGAGAAGAGCGAGAGTGCCAAGCTCTGGTAGGATTAGGAGATGCTGCCGGATTTGAACGCCAAGCAGCAAGAGGAGATGACGCTCGCTTGGTAGAGTAATTGGATGCCATTAATTAGAGATAAGAGTATTTAAGAGGGACAGATATGTCACAAATGAAAGAATTAAACACCACCTTGTTCTGTGAGAGCGCCTAAAACAACGAGCAACTCCCAACAGAGGGAGTAGTTCTATACATGTGGCTGTTGAACAGTGCGAGTTCCGTACAGATTTCTAGATTTAGTGATAATTATTTGTGCAAGACAAATAGGATGGCGGGTGCTATGGTAGCTAATTGATAATTATTTGTGCCCGATCAATTTCATGATCGATTGATTTAGTTCTCCCCAGACTCGCTTCTAAGTCTCACCTAATTATGAAGGAAAATTCACATGACTAGATACAAGATTTAAAAACGCTCATCTTTTGCAATTCATGAGCATAGAAGAACTTGGGGTTGATATGCTTTGTGAGAGGATTCTTCACATAACCCATCTGCATTTGTGCAACACAAGCCGCATTTATCTTCATAGATAATAGTGGGGTTAGTGCGTATTCAATCCACATGATCTTTGGATGTGGTAAATCATCCGCCAAAACCAAACACATTCTTGTGAAGCCTCGACAATGCTATTATTTCCGAGTGGTTCGTCGAAGTCGATACAAGACTCTGCTTAGATGATTTTTATGGAATTGTAGTTCCACCACATAGGAATACATAGCATGTTTGCTATTTTGCTGTATGCGGGTCCTACAAGTACCAAGTATCCGCATTGCCATTCATAGTTAAGTCTTAGTTCTTTCAGAGAATGTACCAAGTTCTTTGCTTCCTTGGAGGTATCGAAGATGCCCTTCATTCCCTGTCAATGCCTTTGGTAGGTTCTGTACTATACCTTGCTAATAGGTTCACGACAAATGCAATGCCCGGTCTAGTACAGTTTGTTCAATACATGAGTGTTTCTATCACACTTAAATATGGGAATTCCGGTCCCAAGACTTCCTCCCCCTCTTTTCTAGGTTTGTACGGGTCCTTGTCTTGCTGCAAAGATCTCCCGACCATTGACACTTTCAAAGGGTATGCCTTTCCAAAGCCGAACCTTTCCAACACCTTCTGAGTGTAGGTTGACTGGTGTACTAAAATTCCTTCAGGGGCATGCACAAGCTGCAAGCCTAAGCAATATTTGGTTTTCACCCAAATCTTTCATTTCGAACTCTGACTTCAGGTAAGAGCTTACTTTCTTAATATCCTTCAGGGTTCCGATGATATTCAGATCATTTTCATACACTGAGATTATACAAAATCCATTCTGGGATCATCGTATAAATACACAGGGTTTATTCTCATTTTTCGTGTAGCCTTTCTTGCATAGAAAGTCGCTTCAAGCGATTATACCACATTCTGCCTGATTGCTTAAGTTCGTACAATGACTTTCTGATTTTCTCACTGTACATATTTCTATTTGCTCGTTTTGGTTCGGACATGTTGATACATCTGTATCTTCATATAACCGTCCGAATCCAATATTTCATAAAGGTATGCCGTACCTCATCCATCAATTTCACTTCTAACTTCAAGTTCACGCCATTGAGATAAATGTCTAAAGGGGTTCTCGCCATGATCGGAATAGATTTCTTCATAATCATCTCTGGATGTTCAAACAATATATATATATATATATATATATATATATATATATATATATATATATTTATAATCATTATTGGAGTATACTCAAATAGATAAAGAGGTATTATCGCATTGATTTAAGTGATATATAAGAGGTGAGAGTACGTTACTCAGAGTACCATACCATTTTCTTATATATATATATATATATATATATATATATATATATATATATATATATATATATATATATGAAAACGACAGTCTCAATTTTTCATTCAAACTACTGGCATACGGTATGGTCATGAAATATATGTGCAATTGCGTGACATCTCCGCTAAATCTCTTACGCCAGTACTAGTTTAATGCATTGAATGTCTTATGTGCAGCTTAACTTCTTGGCTTCAATGACTTCATCCCTTACGCCGGGGCGCGCATTGATCAACTCATCACCGGTGTCGACTTCGCTTCGGCCGCCGCTGGAATCAGATAATAAGAAACCGGCCAGCAACTGGTACGTACGTACATACATACATGCATTTGACGCTGAATCATGCATTTTTACTTGTTGGGAATTCACAGCAGCACACAAACTCACAATTAAATGCATATATATAAGGCACACGGATAACTTAGGCTCCGTCGCCGACCACCTCGGCAGGTGAATCTTCACCGCCAACGTCAGTGGCGGAGCTACTTGAGGTGCATGAGGTACAGCTGTACCTTCAAAAAAAAAAAATCATGCAAACTCACTATACAGTATACATACCTAGTATAATGTTAGGAATATGCACACCTTTATGATTATTTTAATTCTTAAAACAATACTCGATGCAATAGTAGCATATATACTAAGCATATTTGAAACTATGAACGGTAGCATGATCATGAACTCAAATACATATATCTCATATATATATATGATAAAAAGGCAAAGTCTAGAACAATAGCACTACTAACAGAAGTAGGAATCATCATCAACACTCGACTAATTTTTAGGAAGCAAGACCTAACCACATCAAGTGATATCGTTGCGACTTACAGAGAATAGCTCCGGTGAAGGTCGCGGTAGAGTCTAATGCGAAGAAGACGACACAAAGCGGATGATGGACGAAGGAGGAAGCCGTGAGCAGTTGCGCGAACGCTTTCCAAAAATCTGATTAGCCTAACCCGTGCAGGATCGCGAGGGATGCCGGCTTCAGAGACACTGCTCTCCCCACGTCAGTGCAGGCCGACGAAGGGATGGAGTAGACAAGACGGCACAACACAACAAAAATTCTGATGCTAATATGTGTCGCACCCCAAATTTGGAACTAGGGGCCCACTATGTATAACTGTGTCATTCCAATCTTGGGGGGTCTTGGAGGAGGCCGGAAGGTCCTAGGGAGGTCCTGTAGTAATCCTAAAGAGGTCCTGGAGTGATCCTTCAGCTGGTCATTGTTCCCTTCGAGTACTTGTTCCTGGGGTGGTCCTGAGGAGGTCAAGGGTGGTCTTAGGAGGTCTTGGGAGGAGGTCCTAAGGAGATCCTGATAGGAGTTCCCGAGGAGGGCGAGGGAGGTCATGGACGATTCAGATGAACTTAGGGGAGATCCTGGATGGTCCGGATGAACCAAGGGAGGTCCTGAACGATCCCGATGATATCCAGGGAAGCCCTGAGAAGGTCTCAGAGGAGGTCTTAGAGAGGTCCTACAGGAGATCCTGGAGAGGTCTTAGAGGTGGTCCAAGAGGAGGTCTTGGAGTGGTCCAAGAGGTGGTCTTGGGAGATCCTGAGGAGGTCCTGGAGGGCCAGAGGAGGTCCTATGGAGGTCCCTGAGGGGATCATGTGACACATAGAAGTGGGTGTAGACCAATCAGGGTGGTCGTGAGACATCTGGTGGTGGTTGCAAATCTACTGATCGTAGACCTTGCTCAATGTAGATAGTACTCGATATGAACGGTACAAACCTGCAACATAAAATCTTTATATATGCCAGGCTACGCGGCCAATTGTTTTACAAAAGAGCCAAGAAAGCAGAAATCTTACAAAAGCCAGAGTACCAAAACAAAGATAAATGCGAAGGCAGAACACGTCGTACTGGATCCATTCACTCTGCCCATAGGCAAGCGACTGGAGTCCCGGCCTAAGCTTCATCATCTTCAACACCATCCGGTTCCGCCTCTGGGAGGTACTGGTAGGGGTCTTGATCACTAGGGTCTGAAAAGATTATAATGGCAGAGTCTGAGTACACAACCGTATACACGAGCCAACAAACAATGCAATTTTATAGATGCAGGGCTAGTCAAGGGGAGGTTAAGGTTCTTTTCTTTGCATAAAGCCAACTTTGTACTAGATTTAGTAGAAAATCCTGAAACTTAGCATTTTTACAAGCTAGTTTTAGGAATGAGTTTTTATTTATAAAGTACTAGTGGAGGTACAATCTCCTATACCATTGAGTGGCTCCAACCACTTAATGCTCGGGCTATCTCGTAATTACCACCGGTCCTAGACCAGGCTTTTTCAAATCCCTAGGGTCCCACCCCATTTTTCCCATTCTATCCACAAATCGGTTTTCACAAAGAAACAGGGAAGCTCTATATCCAGCAAGTTCTCAGCACTACTATTGACCATGAGCACAACTATCTAGATAGTTTTCTTACTCTGTAGAGTTTGCACACTTTACCCACAAGAGGTAATTGCCTTGACATATACACATGTTTTCTTAGACATATGAATCGAGGGGAGATCACCACAAGACCTTTACAATGCTCAATCTCGACGCAACCCCACCGGCTAAGGTTTCTATCGCCCGGTGCCATGCACTTTTAGGAGGCCCCCTCTTGCGCCGTGTGGTTACAGTTAGGGCATTAACTATGAGCTAGACCAATATAGTTGGATAAAATATAGCAATGCATTTCATAATTTAAAGCAAAGTAATTTGCAAATGGTAGGTGCAATATGGTCAAAGTGTTGACTCACCTTATTCAGGGTACTGCTGATCGTGATCCTGATCCCCGCACGGTTCTTTAGTCTCCTCGGTTTCTATAATCGCGAAACAACCAGAAGGCAAATAAACATACATTCAACTCAAGTAATTTGCAGATATGCAAGAAACTCCAAATGACGCAAGGCGATAGATTATGGGTATTAGACCGGCATAGTCGAAGGACTAAGTGGTCGTAGGTTTTGTGGTTATATGAGGACGCGACCAGGAGGTCGTGGAAGTATTGTGACTTGAGGTGATCCTAGAAGCACTGTCGCCAGAGGAGGCTCTGTGAGTCTTACGACGAGGGGAGGTCATGGAGGTACTGTTGTCAGAGGAGATCTTTGAGAGTACTGTGATCTGAGGAGGTCCTAGAATCATGGGGGCTAGGGGAGGTCCTGGAATCACTGTACCCAGGGGAGGTCTTTTGAGGTACTGTGATCTGGGGAGGACCTGGAATCACTGTAGCCAGGGGAGGTCTTGTGAGGTACTGTGATCCAAGGGAGGTCTTGGAATCACTGTACCCAAGAGAGGTCCTGGGAACACTGTTGGCCCGGGGAGGTCTTGTGAGTTTTAAGACTAGGGGAGGTTGTGAGAGTGCTATGACTTGAGGGTGGTCTTTGTAAAATAGGAGGCCATGACTAAGAGGGTGGTCTTTGTAAAATGGGAGGTCTTGACCAAATGGGTGGTCCTTGTAAAGGGGGTGTTCTTTGTAAAGCGGGGCGGTCACGATCAAGAGGGTGATCTTTATAAAATGGGAGTTCATGACCCAGAGGGTGGTCTGTGCAAAAAGACCAAGGGGTGATCTTGAGGAGAAGATCCTGGAATCAAGGAGGTAAGGTGCGATGAGGCTCTCTTTAGAGATAAGAGTATTTAAGAGGGACAGATATGTCACAAATGAAAGAATTAAACACCACCTTGTTCTGTGAGAGAGCCTAAAACAACGAGCAACTCCAAACAGAGGAAGTAGTTCTATATATGTGGCTGTTGAACAGTGTGAATTCCGTATAGATTTCTAGATTTAGTGATAATTATTTGTGCATGACAAATAGGTTGGCGGTACTATGGTAGCTAATTGATAATTATTTATGCACGATCAATTTCATATGGTTGATTTAGTGCGACCTAATTATAAAGGGAAATTCACATGATTAGAGAACTCATGGTATGTTTGTTCGAGATTCGTCGCAATGCACGCAGAGCTAGTTTTTTTTTTTTAAAAAAAAAAAATGTTTACAGATGAAAGCGACAGTCTCTTTTTTTTTCATTCAAACTACTGGCATACGGTATGGTCATGAAATATTTATGCAATTGTATGACGTCTTCGCTAAATCTCTTACGCCAGTACTAGTTTGATTGTGCAGCTCAACGACTTCAGCCCCCCTTACGCTGGGGCGCGCATCGATCAACTCGTCACCGGTGTCGACTTCGCTTCCGCTGCAACTGGCCAGCAACTGGTATGTATGTACATACATGCATGTATTATATATACACGTAACCAACAGTGGAACTACTAATCTTCACCTCTTTGACGCTGAATCATGCATTTTTTACTTGTTGGAAATTCACTGCAGCACACAAATAACACACAATTAAATACATATATATAGGGCGCACGGATAACTTTCACCGGTCAGCTGGAGAACTACCAGTTGGTGGTGCAGCAGCTGGTGCACATCATCGGCGACTAAGGCTCCGTCGCCGACCAGCTCGGCAAGGGCATCTTCACTGCCAACATTAATGGCGGAGCTACTGAGGTGCATGGGGTATAGCTATACCCCAAAACAAATTTCATTCAAACCCACTATATAGTATATATACCTAGTATAATGTTAGGAATATGCACACTTTTATGATTATTTTAATTCTTAAAACAATAATCGATGCAACAGTAGCATATATACTAGATACATTTGAAACTATGAACGGTAGCAAGATCATGAGCTCAAATACATCTATCTCATATATATACGCTAAAAAGGTAAAGCCTAGAACAATAACACTACTAACAGAAGTAGGAATCATCATCATCACTCGACTAATTTATAGGAAGCAAGATCTAGCCATATCAAGTGATATTACTGCGACTTATAGAGAATATCTCCGACGAAGGTCGCGCTAGAGTCTGATGCAAACAAGACGATGCGAAGTGGATAATGGACGAAGGAGGAAGCTGTGAGCATTCGTGCAAACGCTTCCCATAAGCCTGATTCGCCCCAACCCATGCAGGATCACAAGTGTAACACCCCAACTCTCAAAGAGCCTGGAATGCTACTGGAATTATACTATTCTAGCACAAACTACCAATTTTTGGCAGAATCTTCTTTGTTTAAACAGCTATACTGAGAGTTCAACAATAAAACATGGCCTTTAACAATATTTCTCATAATCAAGTCTACTCATTCATGCATGATAATCAAATGAACATACCAAGACTGACAACCTCATTATTACAAATAATCAGATACTCAAACCAAAACCATATATGGTGATAACCAAACAGTTTATTTATTTCTAAATTGGTGCTAAGTGGCAAACGCCTTAAGAGTGTGGGGTAGTGAGTGCAACAACTTCTATTCCCTCCCATGCATGTCGTTCCTCGCCTCGGTACCTAAAACACATTAAAGCAAGGGTGAACCTAAAGACTCAGCAAGTATCAACAAGGCCATAAACAAGAACACAAACATAGCATCGATGATCCTCAATTAGAGATGTCGCTGCGGGCGGCGACGCGCGGCGGGATCGTCGCGGCCGCATACCGGCTGCCGCGGCGGCGGCGGGCGCAGAGCGGTTCGACGGCGCCGGTGCGGCGCGGCGCACGCGGCCAGTGCAGCGACGATGGGGCGGGCGCGTTCGACGGCCGCAAATGAGCCTTCTTCCTCCTTCCTTACTTCATGCCATGGCGCAATGCGGCGGCGGCGGTGCAAGGTGGCTACGAGCCATGGGCGCAGCGCAGCAATGCTGCGAGGGCGACGGTACCTTTACGAGGTGGCCCAATGGCCGCTCCGCAGAGCACGGCCGGCCGACATCACACGGCGCATGCCGCCGCGCGAGATTTTTTTCCGTCTCGTTCATATGTAATCACTGCTCACTCACGATCACCGCTCATCTCGTGATTACCGCTCACTCGCGACATCGCTCATCCGCGACATCGCCCACTCACGACATCGCTCATCTGTGATTACTGTTTACTCATGTATGTATACGATGCAAAGAGGTGTAATACGAGATTGCAACGGGGCGCGGCTTCATGCCGACATGTGCATGCTTGCCGCGTCTCGACGGGCGTGGCTCATTGTTGCTCCGTGGCGATACGTGATGGCGGACTATGCCGGCCGGTAACGTATCGCGGAGGTAGTGGCAGCGCCGCTTGCGCGGTGCCGTGCACATGGTTCCTTCCATGCGATTGCATATATTACCATACGGTACAATCATCATCTACTCTTTCATGCAATCCACCGATCGGCTTGGCCGGCGACTTCAAGTCGGCTCGCGGTAGATTAGAGCGGATTTGCACCGTAGGAAACCAATCTAGAAAGCCAAATTTGCATAATTGAAAGCAATCTAGAAAAACGATTCAATCTACGAGTGTCGTTCATCGACGGTTACCTTTCCGATGCGAGAAGAGTCGATCGTGTTGATAACGTGTTGAGGAACCGTCGCTGGCGAGTCCAGTCCGAGCGATTACCTCGTAGACAAGCGTAGAATCGTAAGAACAATGCATGAACAAGAAAAACAGAATAAGAGATAGAACACAAAGATGTAGGGGGACTTCTTGCTTCTCTTTATTCCTTCATCCATCGATCAATCCTTTACAATGAATAGCACCCCCTATTTATAGGCTACGACCCTGCTAGGGTTTGGGATGTGGCGCCCACTAATGGGCCGACTGCAGGGTCAGGCCTATGGTTTCCCAACACCAAGCTCTGGTAGGATTAGGAGATGCTGCCGGATTTGAACGCCAAGCAGCAAGAGGAGATGACGCTCGCTTGGTAGAGTAATTGGATGCCATTAATTAGAGATAAGAGTATTTAAGAGGGACAGATATGTCACAAATGAAAGAATTAAACACCACCTTGTTCTGTGAGAGAGCCTAAAACAACGAGCAACTCCAAACAGAGGAAGTAGTTCTATATATGTGGCTGTTGAACAGTGTGAATTCCGTATAGATTTCTAGATTTAGTGATAATTATTTGTGCATGACAAATAGGTTGGCGGTACTATGGTAGCTAATTGAAAATTATTTATGCACGATCAATTTCATATGGTTGATTTAGTGCGACCTAATTATAAAGGGAAATTCACATGATTAGAGAACTCATGGTATGTTTGTTCGAGATTCGTCGCAATGCACGCAGAGCTAGTTTTTTTTTTTAAAAAAAAAAATGTTTACAGATGAAAGCGACAGTCTCTTTTTTTTTCATTCAAACTACTGGCATACGGTATGGTCATGAAATATTTATGCAATTGTATGACATCTTCGCTAAATCTCTTACGCCAGTACTAGTTTGATTGTGCAGCTCAACGACTTCAGCCCCCCTTACGCTGGGGCGCGCATCGATCAACTCGTCACCGGTGTCGACTTCGCTTCCGCTGCAACTGGCCAGCAACTGGTATGTATGTACATACATGCATGTATTATATATACACGTAACCAACAGTGGAACTACTAATCTTCACCTCTTTGACGCTGAATCATGCATTTTTTACTTGTTGGAAATTCACTGCAGCACACAAATAACACACAATTAAATACATATATATATAGGGCGCACGGATAACTTTCACCGGTCAGCTGGAGAACTACCAGTTGGTGGTGCAGCAGCTGGTGCACATCATCGGCGACTAAGGCTCCATCGCCGACCACCTCGGCAAGGGCATCTTCACTGCCAACATTAATGGCGGAGCTACTGAGGTGCATGGGGTATAGCTATACCCCAAAACAAATTTCATTCAAACCCATTATATAGTATATATACATAGTATAATGTTAGGAATATGCACACTTTTATGATTATTTTAATTCTTAAAACAATAATCGATGCAACAGTAGCATATATACTAGATACATTTGAAACTATGAACGGTAGCAAGATCGTGAGCTCAAATACATCTATCTCATATATATACGCTAAAAAGGTAAAACCTAGAACAATAACACTACTAACAGAAGTAGGAATCATCATCATCACTCGACTAATTTATAGGAAGCAAGATCTAGTCATATCAAGTGATATTACTATGACTTACAGAGAATATCTCCGGCGAAGGTCGCGGTAGAGTCTGATGCAAACAAGACGACGCGAAGTGGATAATGGACGAAGGAGGAAGCTGTGAGCATTCGTGCGAACACTTCCCATAAGCCTGATTCGCCCTAACCCATGCAGGATCACAAGGGACGTCGGCTTCGAAGACACTGCTCTCCCCACGTCAATGCACACCGACGAAGGGATGGAGTAGACAAGGCAGCGTAGCACAGAGGAGGATAGAGCAAAAATTCTGAGGCTAATATGTTTCGTCTACTTTGAATGGAGACGACATGATCCTCATATGGAATCCACAACAAGAATAGAAACCACCACAATTACACCACGAGAACATTTTGGAAACCGATTAATCACAATTAACGCGTTCCATAAAATCCCCAAATAATCAGTGTAATTCAAACATTCTGTTTTTCGATATGTCTAGATGCCATGCATGGTTTCGAGGTACAAAAATAAGCAACAGCTCCATACCCAACCGGACATGAAATCACCAGACCATTTACGCACACATTGGGCGGGCGATGGCGTGGCGAGCGAGCCAGTACATGTGTTCTTCTTTTGCTTGCTTCAACTAGGTAAGACTAACTCCATCTTATAAATTAGTCTCCTCCCACCTAGACTACCAATATAGTACGAAATGTCCCACTTTTCACCTTGCATAAGTTGGTCTTTGGGATTTTCCTAGGATTCATGAAGAATATTATTTGGGCCAAGCCCATACTCCAACATATAATATACAAACTATACAATGAATTACCCTATATGTTATTCTCAGCAATCAATAGTCAGTAGCCCACCAACACAAGCTATATTTTGTGATGTCGACTACACTAGAAACATGTAATTTGTTCTATTTGAACGTTTACTATATCATTTAAACTTTTATGTTAGAAAGTGTCATTTAAGTTCTCACCTTTATACACACGTGAGTGCACTTTCAGTAGAAATTTTATAAGGTCGCAGATTTATTCCCAGCCCCATCTTTCTAGACGTGAGCTAAGGAGATGCACTCGCGCGCATGTGTGGTTGTGTGTGTGCATGTGTGTCTTCCTTATAATCGAAAAAAAAGTTTACACCCCCATCATCGAAATCCTGACTCCGCCACTGGCCAGCATGGGCAACAACGACTACCTCAAACTCATCATTGACGCGCTCATCAGCGTCATCGCAGAGTACTCCCAGCAGCTGCAAGTACAAGCAACATATATGTAACATCCCAAATTTTTGCCCTTTTCAAAAAATTATTTCCAAAATAATTCATTCAAATATTTTGATTTTAATCTGAGTTTTTGCATTTATTTAAATTCCAAATCCAAAATCCAAATTCAAATTCCATCATCTCAATTCCAAACTCGTCGCCAATTCCCAAATTCAAATTTTGTTATTTGAATTTTCCCAATCAATTTCTTGGTTCTTTTTCCTTTTCCTTTTCCTTTTTCCTTTCTTCTTTCTCTGTCTTCGCTCATGCTCTGGCCCGACCGCGTCTTTGAGCCGGGTTGCTTGCGCTAGCCCTGTCGAGCTATGCCTTGCGCCAGAGCACGCCTGACCGGGTTCCTAAGCCACAACGCTCGCGCTAGCCCTACCGAGCTACACCTTGAACCATAGCACGCCCAACCCTGTCCCCACACCGTTCGCGTCATCTGCGCCACCATAAGTGCGATCAATGTTTCCAAAGCTGTGTCGTACGTGATTGTCACCGGCATTGCCGCTTGTGGCCGTGTCCATTCAAACCCCGACCAAGTCTATAAAATGAAGCACTAACACATCCTTCACCCCCTTCACACCCCCTCCAAATTACTTTGTCTCTAGAGCACCACCGTCGTTGCGCGAGCTTCTTCTTGAGCACCGGCCGCACCCCTATCTCACCATCCCGTCGCTCCGGTGAGTTATTTTCCCCTCCAACGATGTCACATCGTGTTCCCGAGACTCACGAGTGTTTCCCCTCAATCAATTTTGAGTTTCTTCGTAGTTTGTTGCCAGATTTCATTATCTTCACCGTCGTTAGACAAAAGTCCTCCATCACTCGATCTTCTTCTCTGGTGAGTTTTTCGCCAACTGTACCATGTCACATCATGTTCTTGGTCATCCCCCACCTTTTCCCCTTCTCGATTTGGTCGATGCATGGCCGTGGAGTGCCGCCGCCGTGAGCCCATCTTCTCTACCGCCAGCCATCGTTGCCCCATCGCCTCGGCCTCTCTTCTGTCTTCCCGAGCATTGCTGCACCATCCTCATGCCCATGCGTAGCCCGTGCGCACGCCATTTTCCATAGGACGCCACTGCACCACCCATGCGTCGTCGCTGCCGCCTCGGGTCATCTCCGGTGCTGGCGCCACCACCTGTAGGATCGCCACCCCGGGGTTCCATTTTTGCCATTGGCTAGCCACCCCATGCTGCCACTGTCAGCGCTGTCGCCATTCCCGAGCCACCCGAGCCGTGCTCTCTTTCCTCTGTTCTTTGTGTTCTCTGTGAGATGAAGTGAGTCAATGACACCTAGGTCCCACATGTCATTGGTTCTACCTCTCATTCTTCCTTTGTTGTTTCACTAGCCAGTGGCACATTTGTGGTCATTACCAATGTGTTCTATAGTCAGTCAAACCGAAATAGTAAATTCCATGATTATTCCTCTTGTCAAATTCAACAATTTAATTTTCGGCAAATCTTTTGAATGTTCGTCCTCCTTCATACCTACTCCGATTTCGTGAATTCTTATTCCTAAATTCATATCAATTCAACATCTTCCTTCAAGTATTTATTTTATATTTTATTTTATATTTTATTTGTTTTCTGTTATTTATTTTGTTTTGTTTCGCGTGTATAGAGTTCGACGCCGCCGACATTAGTTTGGACCAATCAGACGCGTTAACCTCCAACTTCGACCAAGGCGAGTCTCCTTTGAACATTCTGTGCCTATAATTTTTAAATATTGTTTTCAATTTTAAAGTATTACGCATTGCTATTTAACATAAAATGATGAGTTCAAATTGTAGGATTAGTTAAACCTAAAATTTGTTAATATCTTTCTTTGATAATTGTTATCCTATACCTTTGTAACCCTAGCTTAGTAATTCCGCGATATTGAATACAACATTGTGAAATGGTTAAACATGGTAGAATTGCTTAGACGTGTTTTTCAGTCTTGATCAACCTTTGGGAGGGAAAACCATTATTACGTGTTATGTTATAGTTCGAAAAATGTATGACATTAGGTAATGTCAGTATTTGAAAAATAAAATAAAATGGTGAAAATCTGTTTATACTTGGGCGGATGGTAAGTTCATGTGGGTGCAGCTAGAGCACGAGAACTTGGATTGTGTTAAGTTCCGTCCAAGTCATATTAAGAACCGACGCTTGTGACTATCCAAATTGAGCAATATTGTACAACCACATGTCCAAAATAGAAAGGACTTGGCCAACTAATTTACCATATTCTAGTATTATGCCCGCATGCTATAGTTGATAGATGTTCCTTTTGGGGATTGTGCAGACAATGGTAATTGACGTCCATATCTGTCGGGGCTTGCTCCGGGTGATGATAACAAACATCCATGTCCGAGCAGGTTATCCTCCACAACTGTGGGCTCCGGGTCGATGGTAAATGGCATCCATGACTTGGGGTTAAGCTCATCGGGTGGGTTTGTATTTAGAGCGTGGTATTGTAAAGGCCTTGTGATAATCTCTTAGTCGCACGCCTAAGGAAGCATGTCATGGCTAACATTATCAATCGATTATCTCGCGTGGGTCAAGTTGTACAACATCTGTAGAGTGTAAAACTATTCGAATAGCCGTGCCCACGGTCAAGGGCGGGCAAGGTGTGTTTTCACATGGTAGATTTTTGTTTTGTTTTTTAAAGAAATATTTTGGAAATCTGGGAATAGTTGGAATTGTTGAATTGTTGATATGGCAGTTAGAGCCAGTTGGACAGTTAGAGCCCTACTAAAAAAATTAACAGATAGAGCCTCTTTACTAGTGACTGGTAGCTAAAACCTTCACTAGAGAATTAAATTATTTTAAATTATTGAATCTTCGTTTGTTAAATATGCTTTATTAAAAATGTTTAAACTTAAAATATTGCTTTGTGCAAAAGAACTCTATAAGCCCATTTGTTAAAGCTATGCATATGCATATTTTTTCAAGACTTGCGGGGTACTTTATGTACTCATATACTACACTCAAAACAAATCTCACAAGTCTTCAACGATGCCATGGATGACTATGACTTCTACACTCGTGGGTTTGACGAAGGTGTAATACCCCAAATATATTTATGTGAGAAGAAAGACTTTAGAGAGGAGAACCAATTAGAGAGAGTGGATTTAACAGATGTTTCAAGGGGTTTTGAGTATTTTAGACAACCTGGGCTGTGAGCTCTCGGTCCACAGCATTTAGGCCCAAGGTGGGGGCAGCCGGCCATATAAGAGGGGGGAACCCTAGCTTTGCTACAGTGCCACCACTATTACTGTAGCACTATAGCACGCCCTCATTGTTGCCGCCCCCTCCATGCTATCCTCCTTGGCCAAGCCTTATCACCCCCTTGCCGCTGGCCAAGGAAGAAGGGAAGAGAAAGGAAGATGAAGGGGGAGAAGAGAAGGAAGAGGGATCGTGTGGTGTTCATCGCGTTCGATAGCGGGTTCTTCAAGGGTAATCCCAATCCCCATTCTTTTGGTGGTGTATTCGATTAATTAGGCGATGTCGGTAATAGATCTGTTTAGGATAGTCAGTATTGGCCGATGTTTTTTAGGAAGTTAACTGCAGAATCTGTCCTGGACACCTCCTAGAGAGTTGTGGGCGATGTCACTATCTTTCAGTAGAGTATAAGATCACATCATTGCACGAGCGGATTAGGAGTTATGAATTTCATAGCACTGCTGTTCTGCACTTCTGTCATAATTCTGACGGTCAATGTTAATCAGTCATTAGTAAATAGTTAATTAATTGTTTAGAGGATTTCACCAAAATGAAAGTTGTAGGTATGCTCGTAAGCTTTTCAGAGAGCTAAAGATCATAATTTTTGGATAAGTGTACTGAAAGATACGTTAGTTTTAGTCTCGCTGTCCAGAACCTCTGATGGGATTTAGCAGTGCTAGTAATCTGTTTGGTAGGGATAGAAGATGACAAAATCTGGGAATCTCGTCAACTAGTTTTATGTGGATAATTTAATAAGCTTTCAGGAGAATCAAAGAACACTAGATTTGGATAAGTATACAAAAAGTTATGAATTTGGAAGACGTCTGTTCTGTTTTGGGGACAGATCGATGTCTCTAGAAGTTGGTGTTTTGGGTTGCGCTAGCGAGCGTATTGCGTCATGTACTTATTTCTAGCACCGTATTGTCCAAAAATGTCCTCTTAGTGTGGTTGTTATATTTATTCAGATGATTTGATTCTGGGGGCAGCGCCCTCTCCGCATCAGCAAGCTTCGCACGGTTGAGACAAGTACAGTTAGTGGTAGATTATTCATAAGTGATTGTTCATGTTTGCTAGTATTATGAATGTATGCGCTATTCATGGATGCTAGAAATGTTATGAGTGTCAATGATCATGAAAGCTAGAAGTATAAGTAAGTTTTATTCATGCATGTTGCTGCTGTATTTACATGTTAATGATGGATAGAGAAATTATACATGTGCATCATGTCATCATATTTGAGGCTTGGTCACGTGGTGACCAAGCAATGATTTGAGGTCCCCGTCATCTATATGATGGGCCTGTGGTCTCCACACTTGTGGAGTGTGGACTTGTGGTCCCCATACTTGCGGAGTATGGGCTCTTGGTCCCTGTGCCTCTGGGAGAATGATCCTTATTAGAGGGAATGACGAAGACCTCCCATTGAGGACTTCCACTTGCGCTCGAGGCCTCCTCGCTTGAGGAGTAGTTGAGAGACATTGGCGACTTGGAGTAAACCCCTCTAGGAAGGGGAACTCCGGGTTATAACCGTCTCCGTCCGTATGTGTGCCCTGCGATGGGATGGTTGAACTTGCAGGAAAAGTGTGTTTGATCCCCTCCTCTGCGGGATTAGCAGGAGAGAGAGGACCACCAAGTGCCGATGAAGCTCTAGAATGATGGCTTCCAGAACTTATCTCGTCAAGTCATACTGCATTAAGGAGACTCGAACACTCAGAGGAAAAACTCTCGTCGTGTTGTGAGTCTGTCTTGGGACAATCCTGTTTGTGGTCGAATTGACCCTTGCTCTCTGAGAAAACTGGTCCCTCGGTAGGGCGTACCGTTGTAGGAGATAAGGATCCCTCCTCAACTCCGTCGGTGGTGTGGTCTCCGAGATCTGATAAAAGATCTCCAGAGGCGGCAATACCATTGGATGATTCGATATTCGGCTCGTAGTCAAATCCGACATCCATGTCGACGTTTGCATAATCGGCCAAGTTGAACCAGTTCTCCTCGTTCCACTCTCCTGCCATGGAAGCATCAAAGAGAAAAGAAAAACTGTTGACAAGGAATTACCAGAAGATCCCCACGAACGGCGCCAACTGTTGGTGTTTTAGAACCGATCTTACGTAAAGATTGTTTGATTCGAGGGGTCTCCACAATTGATCACGCAGACATAAAAGACATAGAGATTTTTATACAGGTTCGACCTTCTCTAGAGAGAATAACAACTCTACTCCTGTATTTGTTGTATTATGTATGCTCATTACAATCAGTGAAAAAGACTTAGGCTTATGCTGCTACTGATTGCCCTCTCAATCGCCCCTATTTCTCTCTGATTGAAATCCTTTTATAGACGTGAAGAGGTAGTCGTTCCAGGTCAAGAGACGCCTCATTATTTCGTAATAATAGTAGTAATCACCGGAATAGTAACCTTCCCACGTTGCCTAGCGGTTATCAATCAGAGATAATGGTGCGTTACACGCAATTACTCTAGAGAATAACTGTGTATATTGGTTGTTCAGATCCCGTAGTTAATTGGTAATACAAGCAAGTGGACTCAATTAACTATGAGGAAGTCATGACAGAGCTGGTCGTAGAAAGACTTACGACCAGGGGGTAGTCGTAGAAAAGCTTATGACTGGGTACTAGTCGTAGAAAGACTTACAACCAAGGGTGATCATAGAAGAATTTACGATCATGTGGTAGTCGTAGAAGGACTTACGACTATAGGGATGGTCATAGAAGAACTTACGACCACCTGATTGGATTCCCCCTTAAGACTATAAAGGGTATATTTAATAGCTGTGTGACGTTATATTTACCTATAATACCAATTACAGATAAATAGTAAAATAAAGATTATTAGATCCTCGTCAGTGATGAATGATGATATTATGATTGTGAATGTTATTGTTTTATTAATTGTACTTTGCTGAGTCTTGGACTCACTCTTGTTGTTGTTTGTGTTTTTAGGTACACCTTACAAGAAAGGCATGCATGAGAGGGAATAGTTATAAGTTTGGATGCACACTACCACGTACCATTCACAGTTGAATAAATTGGATGATGATTTAGTATTTGATCAAACTGCTTAAAGGACTTATTATTATTATGCCATATGCTTTGGATGATTTGTAATAGCGTTTAATAGCATATTTTGGATGCCTTTTGATTATGTTTTAAATTGGATGTTTGGATTATTGAATTATGAAATAAATGCCTGTTAGAACCTCCGGTATGGTTAACTATACAAATGAGGTTCTGTCGAAATTTAGTAATAAGTTTTAGTTTTGTTTTTGTAGCATTTTACACTCATGTTGGGCTGGAGTGTTACAGAAGGACACCCGGAGTACTAAGCTGTGCTCCTCAGTCGAATGCTGGTGGGCAATTTAATGGGTTACAACTCGGAGTTTATCATTTTGCTATTTTTGTTGTTGTAAGACTCAAGGTCTTTTGATATCTTTTGTAATAAGTGGTCATAAGGTCGGTACTCAATTATTTATTAATGTTATTCCCTAGTTCGAACTTGTTATCGACGCTATTTCTACTGTGTACACTAGCTACTAATCTGAGACTGATGCAAAAATACACAGAGGGTTCGGATTCAGAAATCCGCCCGACAATATACATAGCATCCGATGTCTATCCAGTGGACATCCGCACTCTTGCTGGTCTCTAGTTAGAACCTTCACCGAGGCAAGACGACCGAGATCTAGCTTGTAGTTTTCCTACTTTTCTTACAGCAACCTGTCGTAGCGTGGATATGGTGTAATTAAGGTTAATTTATTCGTGTGGATAAAACATTGATTCTTGGAGATGTTGTATTTTGCAAAAGCGTGTTTTAAACCCCGTGACATTCCTCTCTTCCATGCCACCCTAAGAAATTTCTCAACGGAAGAGGCAATTATGGGAATTTCAGTAATAATTTTTTTTTCATTAGTGTGTGCCACTTATCTCAAGAGAAGATGGTATAGATGCCGCCATGGCGTGCTATGTAGTTTTCTCGTGAAAATTATCTCGCCAGCAAAGGAGTGAAATTAGAAAAATAGCATCGCAAAAGAGCTAAATGACATTGCAACCATCGTCTATTATAAGAAACTAGAAGAGCACCCGCGCCCCTGATGCGGGCCATTTTGCTGTTGGGCCGACGTGGGCTGTAGGCTCGCGAGGAGGTGCGTGCGCCGTCGCGTGCGCGGCGACATCGCACGCCCGTCACGAAATCAGACGACGCACGCGTGCTGGGCAACGTGGGACGCACTCGACCGTGGAAACGCACGAAGCGCTGGCGCGTGGATCGCGCGCGCGGGGCCAAAAACGATCGGACGGCCTGTTTTTTGGGGCGACGTGGACACGCTGGGAGGGGCCAATCCCAGGCGCTTTTAGTTATAGTAATAACACTGTCCGGAAATTTTGTTCGAATTTCTTTGGAAGCAAATAAGTACCTTCAAGACCCTTCCTCTCAACCCGAGCAGTCACCGGTAATACTCATCCAACCACTGCCACTGTAAGTTTATTTGCCACTACAATCAGCTTGCCTACCTTTTACAATTCTTCCGTGGCCAGTGGCAACCTCAAGAAGACCGAGAATAGAAAAATACTAGTGTACTAATATGAGTGCTATTTTTCATAGTTAACGCCATTGCAGTGTCATGTGGGAGTGAATTTTTTTTATTTAATCCTTTTTTATTTAATTTTAAAGTTAATCCATCGCAAACTTTATTTCCAATTCTTACCCCTTTGGTACAACACTGTCACGCTAGCCAATTTCTCGTCAAAGTCTTGTCACGCCCCTGGTGGTGGCGTGACAGTATTGTTTGGTCAATGACAAAAAGTGCGATTTTGAGGATTTATCCTGTGGCGTGACAGTGTTGTTTGGTCACGCTACGGTGGTGGCGTGACCAAAGGGGTCAGAATTGGAAATAAAGTTTGTGAGGGGTTAACTTTAAAATTAATTTTAAAAAAGATTAAATAATAAAAAAAGTTCTGTAGAAGTAGAACTTCTTTAATATGTTACTGGGAAATGCATATTCTAGTTTCACTTCTTCGCAACTTTATCGTGAGCTAACGTCAACTGGTGAATGGTTCCGAGAGACGACCTCTTTTCTATCGATACCTTGGTCTAAGACGTCGATCCTTCCGTCTGACGGCTCACAACACCTTCAGATCCGTGTCCAGGTCGCAGTGCCCCAGCCTACCTCTCTTCCCTTCCTTATCGTTTACCTCGGTCCTTCGAGGGGAACGAGTGGGGTTTGCGCAATGGAGGAGGATTTGAGCGGCAGCTCGCCGTCGCCGCCCATCTTCCGGAACAGGTACTGGATCCTCCGCCACGGTCGCAGCGTCCCCAACGAGCGCGGTCTCATCGTCTCCTCCCTGGTACAAATCCGTCCATCCCATGTCGCTATCTTTTCCCTGTCCCAAGAATTGCTAATCCAATTCAGAGTTTCGGTTGATGCGATCTTCCTTCGGAACTGTTCTACTGATGGTAGGAGAACGGCACGAAGCCGGAGTTCGGGCTGGCACCGCAGGGCGTCGAGCAGGCGCGCTCGGCCGGCGAATCGCTCCGGAAGGTATCGAAATCGAATTGGTGTGTGTTTTTTTCGCGGTTGTGTCAGTGCGGTGGCTTCTTGGATGGGATGTGCAGTAGTGACTTGGGGAAGCGATTTTGTGCGAGCAGGAGCTTGAGGAAATGGGTGTACCTGTGGATTCTGTCAAGATCCGTTATTCACCGTTCTCACGGACCACTGAGACGGCCAGAGTGGTCGCCGGTGTGCTCGGCGTCCCCTTCGATGGTCCTAGCTGCAAAGTGAGTGTTTTAATCTTGGATGAAACCTTTGTTGAATGTTAAGCGAGAGATGATGGTAATGGATTGCATGTAAAACTTCTCAATATGTCTTGGCCGGCTAATTGTTTGCTTAGGAATTTGAATGTGTGCAATGCATGTAATTTCGATTGGATTTTTTTTTCATGTTCCAACTTTTTGTATGTATGACCGGGGATATAGGCTTTGGATTTTGTCGGGCATGATATGAACCTTGATTGTGGGGTAAGATTTACAATTACTTCTTCTCCATTCGCCTGCAAAAAATTAGCTATAATTGAACATGTAATTTTTATACGAGAAAACGAGATGAAGTCTATACCTCCATGTGTTGTGTAAGAACAAAATATGTGCAACCCCAAATTTCTTCTTGTGTAAGAAGGCCTTTTAAAAAGACAAATAAAGTCCATTTGTTTCCCAGAATCAAGAGGTAGTAGTCCTGCCACCTCTTATTTCTGCAAAATATAAACTGAGCGAATAAAAAACTATGTATAATTCGTTTTGTTACTTCCTCTTTTAGTTTTCTGTGCATGTTTTAGAGAAGTCACAACAAGCACTAGTGCACTACATAATGGTCATATTGTAGAACAAGATTACTGCCAACAAAATCTATAAAATTATCAGCCAAAAAAAGACCTGTAAAATAAACTAAGCATGAAAACTGTTCCACCTGAAAACATCTTTGTAGACTAGCTGATGACAGCCCGATTCTTTACTTCTATCATTGATCATGAACATCATCGTCTTTGAAATATTGTTTGCATGGCCTAAATTTTTCTTATATGAACTTATAACCAGGGATAAAATTCCCGGCCGGTAACTTACGCACGGACCTCTCGGAAGATCAAAATCGGAACTACAATGTCCGGTTTAGCAACTTCAAAATTCAAATTTCGAATTTTGGACAAATTTTAAGCAAATTTGAGCGAATTTCAACAAAAAAAAAAACCGGTTTGATCAGTAACCAGACGGTTACCGCCGCCTGGCCGGGAAAATGCCCGGGAACGGTTACATGAACCTTGCTTATAACCATCCAAAGGTAATTAACAGTGTACTGAAATCCATCAAAGTTGCTTCAGTATGATAGTGTAATAGGAGCAATTTCTTCTTGAAACACCTTTTCTATTTACAATGTGCTTTTGTAAGTTAATAATTTTCCAGTGGAAGGCTCCCAGATCAGATGTCTAGTGATCTTGATCATCTTGTGGCCTCATGAGAATTTCTTTTACAGGTAGCCGTAGAACTTCGGGAGCGTTATTTTGGACCATCATATGAGTTGCTTTCACATGAGAAGGTGAGTTTTTACTCAACTATTAAACTGTGTAGATTCTTTTTTTTTTTTTTTTTAATTAGAAGTGAATGAACATGCTTATCATATGGGCATCAAATGAGACCTATTTTGACAAATAGCATTTTCCTATCTTTTAACAAATTCGATGATCAACTTCAACTAGCATTTAAAGCACTTAAATTATTTTCCTATCTAGTTATCTATCTCGGCTGTTATGTTGGAGCAATACCTATTCCCTTGTGCTTTTGTTGTATGCTTCAGAAGTTGATTTTCCCCCCTCTGTGTGCATGCTTGAGCTAGATCATATGAAATAGTTCATCCTGAATTATAGCTTCGACATTCAGTTTTAAATAGTGTTGTGATTCATTTGTGGTATTTCTGCCATTTGCTAGCACTGTGTTTTACATTTTGTGTGCGACCGTTACATTTCTAGTTGCTGCAGAAACCGATATGAAAACACAATATCCTGCAGGCACATGATATACAACAAAAGTGATGTTGTTAGTCACTGAGTCCTGTTGTTATGTGCATGTATGTGCACATGGCCATGACCGGCACCGGCCGGCTTGCCATATGAGCCCATGGGAGTGGGTCATGCGCATGAGAGAAAGGCAGCAGCCGTGACAACCTCCTCAAGCGTGGCTTATGATTGAGTCAAGTTAGTTTAGTTGGTGCATGCATGTTTGGGGTAGTTCCGATTATGTAGGTCCATTTAGTTGGCGTCTTATCCAATTTTTAGCTAATTAGTTAGGGTCCGGCCACCTCTATATAAGTGGCATACGGTTGGTCAATTGTAAGCAATGAAGGTGAATCAATCTAGTCTCTCTCCTAAGGTTCGTCTCCCTCATCTATAGTCTGCCTCTCATCCAATGAAGCCGACGCTGTCCGGCTGTCCTCCCGGCAGTGTTTACCCTGTAATGATCTATGGATCGTTGCACCTGTAATTATCATATCAGTATTTGTAGCAAACTATTTAAAAGGCGAGGATTTCTTTGTTCATTACTTTCTGAGTGCAATTCTTCCTTACACAAGTATAAATTAGCAAGGATATTGAGTTTATGGTATAGGAGTATAGGACATTAGAACATCTCCTGGTGCTGTTCAGCAAGGGATTGACAAGGGTTATGCGACGAAGTTCAATGCTTCTGACTGATCCCTGAATTGAATGAATCACTTGTATCTCATTTCCTAACTTCACTCAAGCACGCACCTACCAAGGCCCAGTCTTTTAGTCCACACTATCTAGATACCTAATAGAAGTCAGAATCTTTTGTTTACATATATTTTGTCTTGCCTTATGAACAGAATTAGAAATCTCCTCAGTTACGAGTTTCTATGTCATCCTTGTTTGGCTCATTCAAATTAAGTCCTAAAGTTTACAGAATCTTCATAGGGTTATAAGGTATAATGAATGCATTGAAAGCTAATAGTCTTCTTATCTCTCAAATTCTTTGAAGCTCCATGCTTGTTGTAGGCAAAGAAAGAGTGGAAGACTTTTCAGCTTGCCCAAGCCATACTTTTGAATTCTATTTCTCTAGTTTGTTGTCTATTACTGATCCTTTATTAGTAATTTCTTCAGGAATAATTGGGAAAAAAAGTTATCTCCTCAAGACCTCAACTAAGTATACATTATTTATCAATCTTGGTCATACACATGTTGATGAAGTAAATGTTAAAGTGCAGGGCAGCAAATTAGTCCCTAACTATGTCGCTGATATGTTACCTAACAGTATTATCTTGAAAAATTTCAATTAAGACATGAGGTACTATGACTGCATTTTTTTTGGCCACGATATGCTGCATGGAAAATAAGGGGAAGGACCTGAAGAGGCCAAGCAAGTGTGAACCAGTGTTACTTGGACACGGACACGGGTGTTGGAATCTGACTCGGATTCGAGTGTCTGATTTTGCAAGCCCTAGAAAATTGGATTCGATGATTCGTCTAATATATATTCTATTATCTTTAAAAATTAAATTAAAATAATTTATGCAATGAAATATTTAATTTATATACACTACCACAACACTATATAATTGCCATAAAAGATCCTAGACACTGTTAATATCACCTAGTCACAAGAAAGACCGGCTACACACCACTCACCCTTTTAAACATGGTAGCAAAAGCTGTCCAATGCCTCGTTAGATGTAAAAATAAATAAAGAAGTACTACAGCTGAGGTCTCTTTCAGCTCCTCTAGCCTTCTTCTCCCTCTATTCCTTCTCATTAGACCAGCCTCACTCTCCTTCACATGCCCCTTCGACTAAGCACTACCACTCCACCCCTGACTCTACTTCCTCTAACAACTCTCTAAATCATGCCAGAGCACCGACATCTCTTTCCTCTCCTCCTTCTGCAATAGATCTATCTAAACACCGGCATCGAGCTAGTTCTTCCCTTCTACTTCTCACAAGGACTCTCCATGGGGTGTCCAATACGTGTCACAAGGAGTCTGACACGGGTCGACACGGGGATGCGTGTCGACGAGGCAAAAAAAGGACTCGCGTGTCCTGGTAACACTGGTGTGAACAGCAGCTTGATCATTAGTACAAGTTCTATTATTCTACTCTCGAGAAAAACCCTCCAATCTATAGCACATAGTTAATTCTGTTGTTCTTCTTATGATCTTATTCTTTTATTTCAGTTACTAAATCTGACATGACTTGGTAGTATGCAGAGGTATGGGCAGTAGATGAAGCAGACCCCTTTATGGCTCCAGAAGGTGGAGAGAGTGTCGCAGATGTTGCTAGTAGACTTGCAGCCGTGCTGTCTTCTTCAGACACGGAGTTCCATGGGTACTTGTACTTGCATATCTTAGAATTCAGATGATATATCTGTTTTATCATATTTTGTTGCATGTCTTTGCTGTTCCATTATCACCAGATCACCAGAATCCATATCCATAGACCCAGATGTTGTATTTGACTGTCCAGGTTTCCTTTAGAAAAGATGAATTGCATGTCTTACGATGAATTTGAAATGTAATTGTAACGCTGACAAGCTGCAGTGTAATAACCGCTGTGTTAAGGCTTGGATTGTGTAGGTTGTAGTTGTGGTGTACAGGGGGTTTCAGCCGATAGTTCCGGCGTCCAGGCGTCGTGTTGGCAGCCTGCCATCGGCAGGGAAGGAGGGGGTTCAGAAATCAGAGAAGGAGATAGGGAAAATTGGAGACTTCTTTATTCATTCCTGAGATGAAATACTGTGCTCCTTTAATAGAGCCGGAAGATTTGAGCTAATCTCAATAACCAAATATACAAGATTGAGCTAATCTCAATAACCAAATATACAAGATTGAGCTAATCTCAATTAACCAAATATAGAGGTAATCTCCTTAACCGAACACAATCAAATTTAAAGGAATAACAGATTTAGCTTGGAGATGAAGTCATATCTATTTCCCATCATGTTGCCGGCTGGTCCGCAGACTGGTTGGTCGCACGCCTAGGGCCACGACGCCGGTATGGTATGCCCCACAAAACATCTATGTCGGCCTTGGCAAACAGCTCGTCCTCGAGCTGAATTGCGGGATAAGCTTCTCTGAAGGCATCCAACGGTTCCCACGATCCCTCGGCCGCATCCAGACCAACCCATTGGACCAAAACATGCCGGCAGCATAGCGTAGATTTGCCTTCAACACTTTGGCCGAACAGGAAGGGTGTGACCATGCTCGATGGGTGGAAGTGCAAGTGGCGCCATTGGAAGGTCTCCATGGAATTGCTTCAAGAGGCTGACGTGGAAGACGTGTAGCCTGGCACCCTCTGATAAGTGAAGATGGTATGCGATGGTACCAATGTGTTCAATGATTTGGTAGGGTTCATAGAAGCGAGGACCAAGCTTGCATGTGGCACGGTCCGGAAGGGAGGCAGCTTGGCAATGAAGAAGCCGGAGCCATACTTAGTTGCCTACCTCAAAAGTGACCTCATGATGATGTTTGTCATAATAACTCTTGGCATATTGTTGAGCCTGGAGAAGTCGTTTTCATGTCACTTAGGAACTTATCACGGTCACGCAACTAGGTTTCTACTACGACCACCATGTTGGCACCCTCCTCATATGTGAGGTTGGAGGAAGTCAGCCATAGACCACCTGGAATGGTGTGTCACGAAGAGTAGTATGATAGGATGTGTTGTAGCAATATTCCACCCATGGAAGCCATTCCAACCATTGACGGGGGCGATCATTGGTGAGACAACGAAGGTACATGGCGATGGCCTTATTGACCGCTTCGGTCTGATCGTCGGACTGGGGATGAAAGGCCGAGCTGAGGTGGAGGTGAACACCAGACAAGCGAAATAAATCTTCCAAAAATTGCATGTGAAGACAAGGTCGCGGTTGCTAACAATCGAATGTGGAATCCCATGAAGACGAACAATGTCTTTGAAGATGTCACGGGCGGACTGTTCACGTGTGTGAACAGTGTGCGTGGTACTGTAGCACCGCACACTGTTCACACAGGCCCGTGGATGCGTTAGTAGTTGGAAATAGAGATAAAAATTGTTAGTTTCCTTGTTAGTTGGGTTTATTTCTTTAGAGATATTCCATTTAATAGAGATAAATTTCCTTAGACATAGATATTGTTTCTTAGGGGTTAAGTCGGATCGTCCCTATAAAAGGGATAGCATGTATCCATTATCAAGGAAGCAAAAAAAAATGAATTAATCTAGTCTCCCTCCCAAGGTTCTATCATCCCAGTCTACAGTCTTCTCTCTACTCTAGCAGCCGATGCCACCCAGCTATCCTCCTGGTGATGTTTACCTCTATGATCTAAGGATCATTACATTTGGTATCAGAGCAGTCAATCCCTTCCCACGACTTTTGCTACTGGTTATGGCAACAACAGCGACAAGAAGATGGCAGTCATCTTCCTCGACATGCATTCTATTTTAGAGAAGATGATCGCTGATCAGAAGGAGAAGGCGCAACAAGAGGCGGCGGTGTTTCCAACAACGACAGTGACGCTGTCGGAACTTGTCGTGCCACTACCGCATCCTGCCATGGTGTCGCCAAAGCTCGCCGTGGCCTCCGCTCGAACGCCGAGGCCACTACGACGCCGCGTGGTTGTTTGTCATGCCTGCCGCAGCAATCGGTGAGTTTGCCGCAACTGCGCGTGGAGGCAATGATCTTCAAGGATTTATATCATCATCGCAACCTCTCGTCAACATGGAGTCTCCTAGGGTTTCAGCCATGGCTGCCACCACAGCTCGAGGACGAGCTGTCGCGAAAGGAGGGGAGTAATGTCACGGGCGATCAGTTCACGTCGTGAGCAGTGCACAGATCTTGTATCACCACAAGACCGCTCACGCGAACCATGTGTGCGTTAGTAGTTGGAAATAGAGATAAGAATTGTTAGTTTCCTTGTTAGTTGGGTTTACTTCTTTAGAGATATATTTCATCTAATAGAGATAAGTTTCCTTAGATATAAAGATTGTTTCTTAGGGGTTAAGTCGGGTCGTTACTATAAAAGGGATAGCATGTATCCATTATCAAGGAAGCATGAAAAATTTATTAATCTAATCTCTCTCCCAAGGTTCTATCATCCCAGTTTATAGTCAAATCTCTCATCCCACCAAGCCATTGCCGCCTGGCCTTCTTCTTGGCAGTGTTTATCTCGTTATGAACTAAGGTTCATTACAGAAGAAGGCCTGAGGGACGAAGGTGACCGTGTATGGGTGCCCTAATGGAATGAAGTGGGCATATTTAGAGAAGTGGTCAATGACGGAGAGGATGACGGATTTTCCATATACGCAAGGCAACCCTTTGACAAAGGCCGTCGAAATATCGGCCCATACGGTAGTTGGTACCTCGAGAGGCTGTAACAGCCCGACGAGATGGAGATATTCAGTCTTGTTATGCTGGCATATCACACAAGCGTGCACATAATCTTGGACCTGCCATGTGCGTCGGATATAAAAATCAGTGCACAACCTATGGAGAGTCTTCTGTATACCTTCATGTCCGACATGAGCTATTAACAGGATGGCCGGCATGGACGGAGAAGAAGCCGGCACGAAGATGCGCCCATTGCGTAGTAGGAGGCCCTTGGCCATGGACCAAGGCGCATCCAACTGGCCCAACTACAGTCGAGTGCAGATGGACTATAGCTCGGCCAATGACACCACTTTGCAGCGCAGATCATTGAATAAGGAGAAGGATGTCCCGGAGAGAGCACATGCTGAGGTGTGCTCAGCGTCACGGCGAGAGAGCATCGGCGGTGTAGTTATGCTGAGCCAAGTAATGTGGCGACCCTTGCGCTAAAACGACACGCGAAGGTTGTCAAAGTTGCAAAGGATGGGCCCAAGTGTACGGAGCCATTGTATCCCAAGGAAAATATTGAAGCTGCAGAGTGGAATGGTTAGGCCGTCCACCTTGAAGTGCTCGTCGGCAATGTGCAGAGGTAATCCACGACAAAGACCCCCGCTGGCAACATGGTCGCCATTGGCAACCTCGATGTGAAGGCTAGGTGCGGCTCGAGTGTCAAGTTGGCACGGGAGATGGTGTTCTCACTGATGAAGTTATGGTTGGAGCTAGAGTCGAGGGGTGCGATGAAGTCGGTGGAGCCGAATAGCGACATCGTGGGCGTGTCGTTCGGGTCGTCGGAGTTGCCTTCCATCGTACCATCAACGTCGTAGTCCTCGACCTCAATATAAAAGAGGCGCCGACAACGATGCCCGTGAATGTACTACTCATCGCAGTTGAAGCAGAAACTCTGCTTGCGGCGCTCGGCCATCTCAGCCAGAGTGAGGGGCGAAGGGGATGGCCAGGTTGTGTAGTCGGAGGCGTTGGGGTGATGGCGTGCCTCCCAATGCTTGCGGCCGTGGGATGGCAGGCAATGGGGTGGCTTGGTGCTGCCACCCAGACAGCGGAGCGACCGATGCCGTCTTTGTCCGAAGTTCGCACGTGGGCTAGACTCATGGCGACCTAAAGGTCGGCCGGATTCTGCAGCTCGACATTGATGCGCAGCTGGTCGGGTAGGCCAAAGGTGAAGAGTTGCATCTAGTGCGTCGGCGTCAGGGCTTCAGTGCCGCATAGGAGCACCAGAAATTGGTCGATGTACTCTTGCACCGGGTTGATGAAGGGTAGTTGTGCCAATGCACCGAGTGGATTGCTTCGGATTAGAGGTCCAAACCGGAGGTGACAAAGCTCCTTGAGGTGAGACCACGAGGGAACGCATGCGTCATGCTCCAACTGGTAATACCAATGTTGTACAATGCCGGTGGGGTGATACGAGGCCAGCCATACCATGTCAGTCTCGGCCGTCTGTTGGCTGCAAAGAAATACTCACATCGGTTGATCCACGCCAACGGGTCCTTCTTGCTATCATAGGTAGGGAATTCAAGTTTGTCGTAGAACGGAACGCCGAGTGCTCTGCTTGGATCAAGTTGTGTGAGTGGAAGGGGGGCGGGTGGGTGAATGCTACGCTGATCTTGAGGGAAGGTTGGGAATTGGGTAGTGGTATAGGGCAGGGTGATCAGTAGCTGCATGTATGTGGTGGTTGTGGTGGGAATATGGACTGTAGGGTATGCTAATGCGGCGTGGATTGAGGCGGTAGTGGTGGCGGCGGTGGTGGTGGCGAACAGCTGATGTTGAACGGGAACGGTGGCTGCGAGCAGTGGTTCGGAGGATGCCTGGCCATCAGGCAAAAAAATTGCCAGGGCAGCCCCTGGTGGTGGTGGCAAGAGGCTTGGTAGATCCAACGCAGGACACTGCTCCATGGCCGTCCGATGGTTTGCGACGTCTCCCATCTGCTATTGCATCCCTTCCATGCGCATCGTCAACACATGGATGGACTGCATGATTTGTGCCATGGAAACCTCATCGCTTCCTTCCTCGGATCCTGGCATGGAGGCTGCCGGCAGTGACTCTGATACCAGATTGTTAAGGCTTGGATTGCGTAGGTTATAGTTGTGGTGTACAGGGGTTTCGGCCAATAGTTCCGGTGTCCAGGCACCGTGTTGGCAGCTTGTCGTCGGCAGGGAAGAAGGGAAAATTGGAGACTTCTTTATTCATTCCTAAGATGAAATTCTGTGCTCCTTTAGTAGAGCCAGAAGATTTGAGCTAATCTCAAAAACCAAATATATAAGATTGAGCTAATCTCAATTAACCAAATATAGAGCTAATCTCCTTAACCGAACACAATCAAATCTAAAGGAATATCAGATTTAACTTGGAGATGAAGTCTCATCTATTTCCTATCATGTTGCTGGCTGGTCCATGGCCTGGTTGGGCACACGCCTAGGGCCATGATGCTGGTATGGTATGCCCCACATAACACGCTGACTCTGCAAATCAGTGAAAAATGCCTTGACAACCCACGATAGTAATGATTCTGAATCTAATGCAGTCTTCTGCCCTCAACTAACACCGCATTGAATCTAATGCAGTCTTCTGCCCTCAACCAACACCGCATTTGCGACCATGCACAGACCACCAGGAACCGACTGGAATTGATTGCATCTGGTTATTTAGTTTTAATGTTATATTATGCGTAGGATTGTTAAACCAGGTGCTCTAGTTTATTTCATATAAGATGATATAAGGCTACTTTGGGTTAAACCAGGAACTTTAGTGCAAGGCTGAGTAAGTCAACTTTGGGTTAAACTGACTGCTTTAGTTTATTACCTGTTGGATTAGTCGATGCAATTATGGTTAAAGTTGGATACTTGGAGTAATTGCACGAATGATATCTAGGGTAAGTTTATTGTAACTCACTGCAGATAGGAAAAAGATAGGAACTACCTGTTCCTTCAAATCCTTAAGCCAAGTGACTAGGATGATTGAGATTCGATTTCTCCTGTCCGGATAATTCTACTGGTCTTCTGGCAGGAATCAAGATATAGGCATGAACGTGAAGGAATGAAGCTGAATAACAACAGGGCTTATGGTTTGTCAGAGGTGAACCTATGAACTAGAATGAATGCTAATTTTCAGCATTTGATTATACAGACAAATTTGTATAGTTACCTTACATAGTCTTTGCCTCTATGCAGCATATAGATATGATAAGTATAGAAACTTGAAGACCACTAACCCGGGGTGGTAAGTTTCGTAGCTCTGCCTTGGCAAGCCATCAACTAGGAGTATAGGATGCTGAAGTTCTAATAATTCATTTAGAAGTTTTGATGTAAGACTCATCAATTTTACATATTGTTTGCCGAATAACACTAGCAGACACGGATAACATTTTTTTATATCAAGTTGCAGCTCAACATTTATTAACCCATGCTTCCATCTATCATCCTGGAGTTGACTTATATGTTTAATTTCATGCAGCTCTGCAATTCTTATTGTCAGCCATGGGGACCCACTACAAATCTTTCAAGCAGTACTCAGTGGAACCAAGGAAAACTCATCTTTCCTTGACGAGGTAACTGACCTGAAAAAGAAAGGTCTGCTAGTGCCATCCGTGTTGTCACAGCACCGTAAGTTTGCACTCCTCACAGGAGAGCTGCGCCGAGTTGTGTGACTTGCTGCGGCTTTGATTGTACTCTGTTATTTAGTAGATAATTATAAATCCGCACATTCGGTTGGGTGCAGTACTTAGCAATTGGGCAGTGATCCAAAAGCATAAGTGTTATGATCTTTATATCATAGGGGTAAACATCATCGGGAGGATAGACGGGTATCGTCAGTTTTGTGAGATGGGAGATTAGACTATAGACTGGGATGATAGAACCTTGAGAGGGAGACTAGATTAATTCATCTTTCTTGCTTGATTAATAATGGATACATATTATCCCTTTTATAAGGACAACCCGACTTGACCTCTAAGAAATAATCTCTATTTCTAAGAAAACTTATCTCTAAAGAAGTAAATTCAACTAATAAGGAAACTAACTATTTTATCTTTATTTCCTAACTAATACGTGGGCCTAGTGTGAATAGTGCGTGATGCTACAGTAACATGTAAACTGTTCACACTCATGAACAGTAGCCCAGCCCATGACAAGGAATGCATATCTGCCCATGAGCTGAATATTGAACATTACTGACAATTATTCATATTTTTTTTATGACCTTAGATCTTTCCTTGTCCTTGAAGAATGGCACATTGAAATTTCACTTAGGGCCTGTTACGAACATTCCAATTTCAGAGGAAATTAGTAGAAATTTCACAGAAACAGTCAAACAGTTCATTTTCTACAAGAACAGGGCAAAAAATTCCTGCATTCCAAGTAGGCCTTAGGATGCTCAAGTTAGTTCCAGCTTGGTGAATATTTTGCCTGAGCAGTTTGAAAAATCATTTGCTACTGACTGTTTCCGTTGTTCATATTGTTTCCGTTGATGCATTTTGCGATAACATTATATGATCTAAATTGCTGCCTTGTTATCCCGCTTTTATAGCTATCACTTATTCAAAATAAGAAGACATGATTTGTCTGTCAATTATTCAAATTAACATGATACGATCTGGATGTTAGAAATGTATATAGTATAGGGTGTTCTTTGCATATTGACCTACCTTGTACATGTTATGTTGGCCTTTGGCTTATTGGAATAGATCAAGAGTTCTTTTCAATATAGTATCAGAGCCAATGCTAGTGTTTGTGTGTGTGAGAGAGAGAGAGTCGCCGCCGCCGTCGCGTTCCTCTCCTCCCACTCTTCCTCTGTCTCCCGCAACCCTCTGTTCTGCCTCGGCCGGTTTCCACGTCGCCCTTGGATCCCTAGTGTCGTCTACTCCCTAAGGGCCACTGTCTCCTGTGCTTTGGACCTCTTGGCCCCGAGCGCCTGTTCCTGGGACGTCGTTGCTGTCGGATTCTGCGCTCCTTCGTATGCCTGACGTCGCCTCGACTCGGATCCTAGGTCTTCTCTGCATCCTGCGTCGAGAGCCGCCCATGGTCGGATCCCATGCATGCTCTGCCTAGCGCCGTCGAAGACTACCGCCCCAGTGCTGCCGAGTCCTGCCGCCTAAGTGCTGTCCGCCTAAGTGCTGTCGAGTCATGGTCTTCTTGGGTCTGTTTCTGGTGACACATCTTTACCTTGTATGGGTTGCAAGCTTGGCAATCAACTACAGCTCCCCTATCTCTCTATTGATTATGTCTGCTCGTCCTTTTAATTTTGTTCACTCTGACGTTTGGGATTCGACTCCATTTTGAAAGGGGGTCATCGATACTATGTAATTTTTATTGATGATTATTCTCATCATACTTTGATCTACTTCATGTCATCTCGCAGTCAAGTTCTCTCTATTTACCAGATATTCGCCACCATAGTTCGTACTTAGTTTGATTCAACCATTCGTGTGTTTCGTGCTGACTCTGCTAGAGAATACCTTTCTGCTACTTTGCGTTGCTTTCTCGTCTAGCATGTTACTCTTTCATAGTACTTTTTCCCTAGTGGCTTTGAAGCGCCGATACGACTGCCTGGTCACGTACCGGTATCTCGATACATATTGGGTACGGATATCGGGAAGTATTGGAAATAATTGCCTTTTAAAAAAACAAATACATTTCCGATACGTGTTGATACGGCTGGACACGCTGATACGGCCCAAAAGAAGCACAGCCCAACAAAAAAAACTACTGTTCTCAGCCCAATTGAACGGCCCATCATTGAGAGAACCCTAACCCTTGTCCCTGACCTTCCCTACGCGCCTCCCTCCAGTTTGCTGCACCTCCAGTCCAAAGGTTGCCGTCGCCGTGCGCCTCAGTCTAGAGCTCCTCCGTGCGCTCCCGGTGACCAGCGGCCTTCGGCGCTCCCTCCTCTGCGCATCCCTCCTTTTGACCCCTCCTCTGCATCCATCGGCCGGCGGTGTCCATCCTCTGCACCCCTTCTCTGCATCCATCGGCTGACGGTGCTCCCTCCTCTCCACTGTCCAGCATCCAGCCGGCCGACGCCTACATCTTCCCCAATGCAAGCAGTCAAGTGTGTTTCCTGTTCCCTTCTCTGTCTGTCTGTCAGATCTTGTTCCAAGCATTAGCTAGAGCTCCATTTGGGGATTTTTCTTCTGAAAAGCAGCAGCTAGTGATGAACTGGGAATTGACTTGTTCAGGAGAGGGAGATTTCTTTGGAGATTTTTTTTTGCAAATCCTAAGGACAGTGCGACTTGCTACTGGGAAGTGGGAATTGTTTGTAGATGAACTGGGAATTGACAGAGTCAGAGCTCCATTAGGGATTCCCTTTGACATCTCCTTTCAATGGTGACCTTTTACTAGGCGAAATGTCCTGAAGTGTTTGCTATTTGCTAGTCGATCTGGACATCTTCAGAGATTACAGTCTTACAGATGAAGCTGATGAAGTGATGAAATGGGAATTGACTATCATCAGTTCATCACCAATTCACCACTCACCAGTAGCTGCACCAGTTAGCATTGAGATTGAGGTGTACATGATCATTGGCATAAACCTGTTTGGTTATTTGGTTCTTTACTTTCTGTCTTTCTCAAGGTTCAGGCCTAAACTAACACGACCGAGCCCTATCCTTGTGCTTGTTTAGGAGCGTACAACACTCAACACTCAACACTCAACACAATGACATTTGTAATTGCATGCAATGATGCAATAAATCTGACACTGGGTTTTGCATTCAACCATCACTGAAATTTGCAATTGCATCCACAACAGAAAAAAATCAGTCTTCTGACCACTGGACACAAGCATTTTCATTTCAATTGCGCACACACATACATCCATTTGCAGATCCTAGACAGTACCGCAGTACGACTTGCTAGTTGCTACAAAAATTGAGGCATAGAGCAGTAGCCACTAGCCAGTAGGGCAGTGCTCAGACTCACATTGATAAATTTACATATATGCTGGACAAATGGAGTAAAAGTCTATAATTTCCATTTGTATATGCTCTCTAGGACATTTCTATACAGCTGAAGTAAAGGTAACCCTTTGACTGAAACTTATCAAGTATTGTATTTTATATTTTTACTATTTTGAATATATATATAAACACACTCACATCCGTGTCGTTGTATTGAGGTTTTTTTGGAAAAATAGGGTATCGCCATATCCGTACCATCGTACCGATATCACGTATCGGTGCATCATAGCCTAGTGGTCATGCATAGAATGGTATCTCTGAGCGTAAGCATCGTCACTTGCTTGAGATAGTTCGCACTCTCTTGCTTGCCTCTTCGTTCCACCTCACTTCTGGGCTGAGGTTGTCTCCACTGCTACTTTTACCATCAACATGTAGCCTTCCACTACTCTTTAGGGATCTACTACCGTCGAGCGTCTTTACGATCGGGCTCCAGAGTACAGTCACCTTCGTTGTTTTGACTATGTTTGCTTTGTCATTCTTCCACCCCGTGAGCGCACCAAGCTGGTTGCTTAGTTAGTTGAGTGTGTTTTTCTTGGCTACAGTCTTAGCATAAGGGTTATCGCTGCTACGACCCTGTTGCTCGCTGGGTGAGGATCTCTCCAGATGTCACCTTTGATGAGTCCCAATCTTACTATCCTCGTACCCTTACTGTCAGCTCAGATTCTCTTGTTAAGTCGATCTCTTTTCTAACTTTTTCTAACCCTCAGTTTTTCACTTCTGTTTCGTTTCCACCTCTACCATCTTCGCTTCCCTCCTTCGGCTCCACCTGTTCCCTCTCTCCTGGAGATTCCTTCCAACACTTTATTGAGATTCCACCCTTTTCCTTGCACTACTCTCGCCATCCTCGGCATGCTCCTTCTCCAGTTAGGCCTTCGTCGTTGCTGGGCCCTGTTCCCAGCCCTTCTTCTCTGTCCTTATTGAACTCTGCTCCACCTTCTCCTCCTAGATATGATCTTCGTAATTGTCACACTATTAGGCCTCCTGAGTGATACGACTTTGCAACCATTGCTTTTTCTAAGCCTACAACCTACCATGAGGTTGCTACTCACCCTAAGTGGCAACTCACGATGTATGAGGAGATTGCTGCTTTAGAGCGTACTAGCATTTGGGATCTTATGCCCTTACCTGCGCATCACTCCTATCACGTGCAAGTGAGTGTACACGATCAAGACCCATTCGAATGGTTCTCTTGAGCGCTACAAGGCTGTCTTGTTGTGCGTGGTTTTCAGCAGGAGCATGGTCGTGACTACGATGAAACCTTCGCTCTTGTCGCCCACATGACCACTGTTCACACTCTCCTTGCTGTGGTCTCTGTTCGACAGCGGCCCGTTTCTTAGATGGACGCTAATAATGTCTTTCTCAATGGCGAGCTGTGTGAGGAGGTCTATATGCAGCTGCCCCCTGGGTATTCTGTCCCTGATCATTTGGTTTGTCGCATTCATCGTTCTTTTTATGTGCTCAAGCAAACCCCTCGTGCTTTGTTTGATCGTTTCTTCTCTATTGTCACTACTGTTGGCTTCTCTACAAGTGATCACGACCTTGCTCTCTTCGTACCCCTCTCCCCGGGGTCGAACGCTCCTCAATGTGGATGATATGATCATTATTAGCAACGACTTTCAGTACATTGATTTTGTGAAGGAGCGTCTCAGTGAGTAGTTCTTAATGTCTGATGTGGGTCCTCTTTGTTACTTCTGTGGGATTGATATCACTTCTACGACTGAGGGCTACTATCTCTCTTAGGAGAAGTACATTCAGGATATCATTGCTTGCGTTTGTCTCACTGATCAGCGTATATGGAGCTTGGTGCGCACCTTCAGTATACTAATAGTGAGCCTTTTGAGGACCCCACTCGCTACTGTCATTTTGTCAGGATCGTCGTCTACCTTAGGATCACTCGATCTGATATTTCTCACCCAGTGTACATCCTGAATATAATCATGTCTACCTGCATCTTGAAACTTCGCCACTACAAACAATCGGTGGGTTTAAAGGCTTCATATTCGCTTTGAGGGCTAGAAGAAAGAATCATATAAATCCTCTCATCAATTGAGAGAAAAACTAGTAGGATCTAGACCACTTATTTTACAGGACTTGATTATAATGGTATAAGTTAATAATATATCTATTATCACTGTTACAAAACAAATACAACTTATAGGTGCTAGAATTATACAACAAATATGTCGGACCCCAAATTTGGAATTTGGAATCCACTGTGCCATTCATTGGATTAGTAGATAGCACACACAGATACATTCTTGGATCATTCACATACATCGCATTCACAGTATAATATATTACATAACAGGCCGTGCAGCCAACTGTTTTACAAAATGGTCACGAAGGCCACAATACTATATAATTTAGAGCACAAAATAAGGGATAAGTGCATAAGCAAAACAAGTCGTAGTGGATCTATTCACTTTGCCCACAGGCAAACTACTGGGGGTCCAAGCCTAAGTTTCACCATCTTCTCCACCATTAGGTCCAATCGTCGAGTAGTCGTCGTAGGGGTCTTGATCTAGTGGGTCTGAAAGATTTTATATTGAACGAGGTTGAGTTCACAACCGTACTCGTGAGCTAACACACAATGTAGTTTCTTATAGATGCAAGGCTGGTCAAGGGAAGTTCATAGTTCTTTTATTTGCACAAAGCTACATTTGAATTAGATTAAGTAGTGGAAAATTCTGAGACTTAGCATTTTTAACAAACATGTTTTATAACTGAGTTTTTATTTGTAAAGTACTAGTGGAGATCCCATCTCGTATACCATTGAGTGGCTCCGTCCACCCAATGCCCGGGCTATCCCGTATTTACCATTGGTCCTCGACCAGGCCATTTCAAATCCCTAGGATCTCACCCTATCTTTCTATTCCATCCACAAATTGTTTTGTAAAAATAAAAGCGAGTTAAAGCGAGTTCTCGACACCACTCTTGACCGTGAGCACGACTATCTAGATAGTTTCCTTACTCTGCAGAGTTCGTACACTTTATCGACACAAAAGATAATTCAACTTATAATTTCCCGACACACTTCCATGAGTGTACGACTAAGTTGATTATCACAAGGCCTTTACAATACTCAACCTCAACGCAACCCCACCCGCAAAGGTTTTCACCTCTTAGAGCCACGTGTCGGGACCCCAGGTATGCAACTCTGGGACCCTCTGTGTATTCTGAACTAGTCTCATGATCAGTAGTTAGCTCGCACAGTTACAATATAGATGAAATCATATCCATACAACAAACTATAGATGAAGCAGACAAATTAATATCACTTAGTAACAAAAGGAGCTTATGGTTAAGTCTTATAGAGTTTGCCACGCAGGGCTTAACAATAGAAGATAACTTGCAGCGGAATCAAAATAACTTGTGGTGGCCGACCGACATGCCTACAGGCAATCAAGTGGAGGATGTGACCTAGTTCGCATAATCGTTGAAGTACTACTCTTCATAGAACTCCGAGCTCCCTGGGTCTTCTTCAGCGACTGATCAACCAGAGGGCATAATGCTGTGAGTACTTTGAATGTACTCAGCAAGCCGTAGGGAAATGTATGCAATTACTATTCATGCCAGGCTTGACATAGATAGTTTTATGGCTGTTTTGCAGAAAGCAATATTGACTAGAAATACATTAAGTAGATTGAAAAGCATAGTTTAAAAGGTTAATACATAAGTAATCAAGTTCTTTTCGCAATAACTAGTGAACACCCCGTTCACTTCCCAACCATTCCACCTAAACTATCATCCCCACAATTTTTTGATGAAAATTTATCCCTCATGTGAAATCATCAGGCATTGTCCATAACCGGGGACATGGCTATTCGAATAGTTTTACACTCTGCAGAGGTTGTACAGCTTGACCCACAAGAGATAATCATCTTATACTGTCAGGCATTTCACGCTTTCGAAGGTGTGTGACTAAAAGATTATCACAAGGCTTCTATAAAGCTCTGTTTTGATCTGGTTTTGTCCGCTAAGGTTTCACCATTTTGGACCCCCCTCTTGCGCTGCTTATCAACCCTTAACAGAACCAAACTAAAATATTGCTAATTAGTCAGCTAGGTCCACCCCATCCGGGACATGTGGTTGTACGGTATGACCCAGATCAATGGCGCACAAAGTTAAGTCCTTATTGTCTACTCAGGCGAGGTAGCCACATGCCAAAATTCTCCTCATTTACTGCACGATCATTCGCCTGAGTATGAAATCATTTTCGGTTTAATCCGACCAAATGGCAACCCCTTGCCATGTCACAACAACTTTTAATAGCAGTGGCCGCGTCACAATTCCATATTTCATTTAGTCAAATTCAATCATTCTTTGAGTATGTGATCATGAATCCTAATGTACAACTATAGCATGGCTAAGCATAATACGACCTATGTTGGTAGCACAATAATGTCCAACTAATAATTAACCATCCTATGGTGTTCAAGGGTTTATGTCATTCAAGGGTACATATTCAAGGGGGCATACAATAATTAGGCATATAATTATTCCCGAAAGCATTTTTATACAACTAGCAATGCATATTTATATCAAACAATATAGTTTTATAAATTGGGTACGATATGGTCAAAGGTCTACGACTTGCCTTCGTTGTAGAGTTGAGGAGCTTCGGTCGTCGGGTCCAAGAATTCGTCCGAAACACCGGAATCTAAACGTGCGAAATGAGCCAAATAAATAAAACAGTCCTAAATAAATTCCAAATGATTACCAAATAAGCACCAACAGAAAGATAATGAATTTAGAAATTTGAATCACTTGAATTGGAGTTCGAACGAAGAAGATACGACATTCAGAAGTTTGAAATTACATAAAATCAAGAAAAAAGGGGATTTTCCTGATTTTTTTGAATTATTTTTCTAAAAGAAATTGGATTTACTGCGCCAGCTGACGTCAGCACGGGGTTTTTTAATTCCGGTTGAATTATTTTCCAATGGAAAATTCGGAAAAAGCCACGTGGGCTGCTGACGGGGCAGCCACATCAGCGGAGGGTTGACGTGGCCATTGATTGGGCGCCATGTGGGGCTGCCACTTCGGCACCGAGGCGGCGGCGCTCATGGCCCGATGGTCACCAACGTTTGGGTGGGCTCCGGTGGTCGGTGAGGGCACCTACGCGAAGAGGGAGACGCGGCGATGCTAGTGCGCTAAGTCTCGTCGAGAGGGAGTGGCGGAGAGGCCGGCGGTGAGGACGAAGAGCAGCAGCGGTGGCGGTTGAAGATGACGGCGACGTTTCGGCGGCGGTTCGGAGGCGAGGAGGCACGCATGGGGATGGTGGTGAGCTTGCATGCTGGAGGCAGCGACAGAGGCGGCGGAGGAGGTTCGATGGCGGCGCCCTTCGGTGGCTGGCGACGAGGAGCTCGAAATGGGGGCAGAGGAGAGCGAGAGAGAGAGAGGGGGAGTAGGGGTAAGAAGGAGAGGAGAGGGAGGTGCGTCCGGGGCTCGCCTTAAATAGGCTCGGGGATGGTCAAGAAAGGAGGACGTCGGCGGTTTTCACGGAGCTCCAGACCGCCGCGATGTGGGGTGGTACAGGATGTACAGGGAGTGGGGGAGGGAGATGGTGGTGGCAGCGGGTGCAGCGGAGGTGGGAGGTGACGCGGAGGCAGGGACGGGACGGGGAGCGACAAGAAAAGCGACGCAAAACTGCATACGTGCGCACAGTCGCGCGAGGAAGAAGACAAAGGAGGGAGAAGAAGAAGCTGCTTACAGGTGGGGCCCACTTGTTAGCGGAGCGAGGGGGAAGTGCGCGGAGCGAGCTGAGTGGAAGCCGTCCGAGTTTGATCGAACGGTGCAAAACGATTTGATCGTTCAGTCGTCCGAATGTTACAACCAGATCTGGTTGTCCATCCTGATCGAACGGTGCAAAATGAGTGGGACGTTCGGATCGTGGGTGAAGGCTGTCCGATTTTGATCGGATGGTCCACACAGTTGGGACTTTTGGACCGCGGGTGAGGGCCGTCCGATTTTGATCGTACGGTCCACGGCGATTAGAGGGCGCGGGCGCGCTAGAGCGGTCTGCGCGAAGGGGAAGGTGGAGTGGGCCGAGAAGGATTCGGCCCAGAAGCCAAGGGTAGATTTAAAATGCACTTCCGATTAAAGAAATGCTAGAAAACCAAATAGGCTTTTAGAAAAATAGCTAATAAAGTCTAAAAATTATAAAAAAAATGCAAAAAAATTTCTAGGATTATTTAGAGCTTAATAAAAATACTTTTAACTATACTTTAACTTTTAATTTTGCAAATAAAATAGATTTTAATTTCGGACAAAAGGAAAAACCATTTCTAAATTCCAGAAAAAGCAATAAAAGACTTAAAATCCAAATAAAATCCAGAAAACTCAAATAAACCAACCTTTTAATTTAATTAAAGTCTGATTAATTCAAATTAAATGGCTTTTTATTTCTAAATTTCAAGTTAAGCTTTTGCAACTAAATTGAACTAAATGGTTTTTTTTAATATTTTGAAAATTTTCAAAAACTCTGCAAATTAGGGATGTTACAAACCTTCAATCCTTTGGGAATCTTGACCCCGAGATTTGGGCTGACTAGAGGATAAGTGCAGGAACTCGGCCTTCAGGTCCTTCACGTTCTCAGGTGGTTTCCACTTCAGTGTGGTTGCTCTACTGAATTTTGCAGAAACGGAGGATCTTGCTTCTGGTTACTTGCTCGGACACTTCTAAAATCTTGATGGGTTGCTCCTTGTAGGTGAGATCTTCCTGCAAATCGACTGCTTCTAGCGGCATATGCTCTTTTGGTACACGCAGACATTTCTTCAATTGAGACACATGGAAGACGTCATGCACATCTGATAGCTGAGGCGGGAGCTCCAATTTGTAAGCAACTTCTCCTCTTCTGGCTAAGATTGGAAAAGGTCTAATATATCTTGGTGCAAGCTTCCCGTTTACTCTGAAACGAGGCATCCCTTTGAGAGGTGAAACCTTCAGGTACACGTGATCTCTGGATGCAAAAGCTAAATCTCGGCGATGGTTATCAGTATAACTTTTCTGCCTGGTCTGAGCAGCTCTCAGCTTTTCTCTGATTGACCTAACTTGATCTTCGGCTTCCTTTAGGATATCAAGTCTAAGTACTTGTCCTTCTTCGTTTCAGTCCAGTACAAGGGTGTTCTGCATTTTTTTTTTCTGTAAAGGGCTTCAAACGGGGACATTTGCAGACTTGATTGATGACTGTTGTTGTAGGAAAACTCCACATCAGGTAACATTTGATCTCAACTAGTCTGGTTCTCTAGAGCGTAGGCTCCCAACATATCTTCTAAGATTTGATTTACTCTTTCTGTTTGTCCATCTGTTTGAGGATGATATACGGTACCATCCCACTTCATTCCAGTCAAGACCACCTATTAAAATTCAAGTTAGTGCCTGAGACGCTATGCAGCTTCTGCTAGAATCTCGAGGTGAACTGAGATTCTCGATCCGACACGATCTTCTTTAGTACTCCATGCTGACATACTATCTTTGCCATATACAATTCTGCAAGTCTGTCTCCTGAGTAGGTGGTCTTGATTGGGATGAAGTGAGCAACTTTTGTTAGGCGATCTACAATTACCCAAATAGAATCGTATCCAGCTCTTGTTCTTGGTAGACCGATGATAAAATCCATGTCAATTTCGTCCCATTTCCATTCAGGGATCTGCAAGGGTTGCAAGAGTCCAGTAGGTCTCTGATGCTCGGCTTTAACTCGCTGGCAAACATCGCACTAAGCTATGTATTCGGGAATTTATCGCTTCATACTAGGCCACTAATAAAATTCCTTGAGGTCTTGATACATCTTAGCGCTTCCGGGGTGAATAAAATACAAGGTTTCATGCATTTCCTTGAGTATCAACTGCTTAAGTTCTTTCTGGTTCGGTACACAAATACGCTTATCGAACCAAATGGTTCCTTGTAAATCTTAGGGACTTACCCTTCTTCATGTTATTCTTGATCTCTTTGATATCTGCATCTTCTACTTGAGCTTTCTTGATCTGATCTTGAAGAGTTGGTTGAACTTCTAAAGCAGCTTAGTAACCTTCTTCAACCAATTCAAGCTTGAGCTTCTGAAACTCTTCGTGTAGTGCTGCTGATTTTCTTTGATCATTAGAGTATTGCAATAGACCTTTCTACTTAAAACATCCGCTATGACATTAGCTTTGCCTAGATGGTAATGGATTTCAATGTTATAATCTTTGATAAATTCCGACCATCTTCTTTGCCTCATATTGAGATCAGCTTGAGTGAAAATGTACTTCAAGCTTTTATGATCAGTGTAGACTTCATAGCGATTACCGATGAGGTAATGACGCTATATCTTCAAAGCATGCACTATGATAGCCAATTCTAAGTCATGGGTGGGGTAATTTACTTCATGAGGCCTCAAGTGACGTGAAACATATGCTACTACCTTCTTTTCTTTCATTAGGACACAACCGAGACCTTGTCGCGATGCATCACAGTAAATCTCAAAATTCTTTCAGACATATGGCAAAATCAATACTGGAGTGGTGGTCAAGCGCTTCTTTAATTCTTGAAAACTCTACTCATATTCTGGCGTCCAAGCAAATTTCTTTTCCTTCTTCAACAACTGAGTGAGGGCTCTTGCTACTCTGGAGAAACCTTCTATAAACTGACGATAGTATCCTGCCATACCAAGGAAACTTCTGATCTGAGGCACTGTCTTGGGCGACTCCCAATTGAGCACATCTTTGATTTTACTAGGGTTGACGGCGACTCCTTTTGCAGACATGACGTGTCCTAGGAAGGTAACTTTCTTCATCCAAAACTCATACTTGTTGAATTTGACATAGAGTTGATGATCTCTAAGCCTAGTCAGAATCAAGCGAAGATGTTCTTCATGCTCTTCTTCACTCTTGGAATATACTAGAATGTCATCAATAAAGACAATGACGAACTTATCCAAATACTCTATGAATACTTTATTCATCAAGTTTATAAAGTAAGTAGGGGCATTGGTCAATCCAAAAGACACGATCGTAAACTCATACAGTCCATATCGGGTTGAGAAAGCTATCTTGGGTATATCCTCCTAACGAATTTTCAACTGATGGTATCTTGACCTTAGATCTATCTTGGAGAAAACTTCGGCTCCTTTCAGCTGGTCAACCAAATCATCGATCATGGGCAGAGGGTACTTGTTCTTGATGGTGACTTCGTTGAGTGAGCGGTAATCAACGCATATCTTCTATGTACCATCCTTTGCAACAAAGATAACTAGGGCTCCCCAAGGTGAGGAACTTGGTCGGATAAATCCTTTACCTTGCATCTCCTCAATTTGTTTCTTCAGCTCGACTAAGTCGTCAACAGGCAAACAGTAGGGTCGCTTGGAAATTGGTGCAGTTCCTAGAACTAGGTTGATGACGAACTCTAGGTCCCTATCTAGTGGTATTCCAGGTAATTCATCAGGAAAGACGTCTGGATCTCTCTGACCACTAGCACATCTTCCAAAGATATAGCATTGACACTCCACACTAGTGTTCCTTTATGCTTTTATGTAGAGCCTTCAAATTTTACTTTGATTCTAACTGGATTGATCAAGGTGATGCTTCTACCACCACAATCCAAAACTGCTTGGTGATAAGTAAGCCAATCCATACCCAAAATCACATCTAAAGATTTGGCGTCAATAATTATAAGGTTGGTTAGAAATTCTACCCCACCTATGGTTACTTTAACTTTTGGGCACCCTTGGTTCGTACTCAACTTCGAACCGGGCGACTGAACTAACAAAGCATTTTTAAGAATCAAAACCTTGAGCTGATGCTTTGCAACAAAACTCAGAGTAGCAAACGAATGCGAAGCTCCAGAATCAAACAAAAAAGTAGCAGTTACTGAATTTACTAGAAACATACCCAGCACGACGTTTGGGGCTGTCCGGGCTTCTTCCACTGTGACGTGGTTCACACAGCCTTTCCCAAAAGGCTTGAGGGGTCTTGGCTGGTACAGCTAGAGTCTGAGGTGCTCCACGTCCAGCTCTAGGCATGGGGTTTCTGGCTAGAGTAGCTCCCAAGTTGAATCTAACAGGCGATGGAGCTTGCTTCTATGGGCAGTTACTTGCGTAGTGTCTCAATTGCCGACAGTTGTAATAGGTAATTTCCGCGGCATGATTGGTGTTTCTGGGCCGCGGGTTGGTGGTGGTGTTGTTGCTGGGGCTGCGAAATCCTAGAGTAGTCGGGTGAGGTGCTGTCGCTGAGGTCTTGAATGTGACAAGAGGAGCAAAACGGGCAGGGTGTTGCACATTTATCCTGGCTCTCTGTGAATGGCCTTGATGAGCACCATGCTGCATCATCTTTCTCTTATGAGACTCTGTCAGCTCACGACGAGACTCTTCTATGAGCATGGCCTTATTCACTAGATGTTGGAAATCTGCATAGTCGTTGCGGATGACTTGAACCTTCAAGTTAGGGTTGAGTCCTCGCTTAAAGCGCTCCTGACATGCATCATCGGTGGCGACGTCCTCTTGAGCACATCTCGAGAGTTGAGTGAACTTATTGAGGTATTCACTCACGAACATGTTTCCTTGTTTCAGCTCACAAAACTCATTCTTCTTCATTTCACATTTCCATCAGGGATATGGGAGTGGCGGAAAGCTTCAGAAAACTCAGCCCAACTGATGTTATGGTGGTTCTCATGGGTGGCGCAGTAGTTCTCCCACCATTCTGCGGCAGTACCTTCAAGTTGGTGTGCAGCATATAGAAATTTCTCACGGTCGTCACACCGGGTAATGGCAAGCTTCTTTTCAGTTTAGCGTAGCCAGTCATCTGCGTCTAATGGCTCGGAGGAGCTGGAGAATGTAGGTGGATGAGTCCTCATGAACTCTGCTAGCCTTGACTGAGGAAAAGCTAGTGGTGGCGGCAGTGGCATGGCAGCTGCTTGGTTGTTCTGGTTCATCATTGTGAGAAGAGCGGCAGCGGTCTGGTTCTGTTGAGTCATCATCTGGTTAATATTTTGCATCATTGTTTTCATCAGTTGAGTTTGGTCTGCCATGAACTGACCCAAACCCTGATCTGCTATGGCTGCTGGAGGAGGTGGTGGTGTTGGCGTATTGAGATCCACATGGTCAACTTGGCTTGCGGAGTTGCGGGTCTGAACCATCTGCACAAATCTTTTCAGGTTTAATAGATGAGAGGAAGAAACCACGATAGATAAAGAGGAAAAAGCACAAAGACGAGCGAGAGTGAGAGAAAGATAGAACAACCTATCTGGGGATAGTCTGTTAAACCCAAGGAACAGATAGCCGAAAAGCTAAAAAGAAGTAACAAAACTTCAGGCATGCCCACAGGCAATCGAGTGGAGGATGTGACCTAGTTCGTATAATCCTCAAAGTATTCCTCTTCATAGAACTCCGAGCTCCTTGGGTCTTCTTCAATGACTGATCAACCAGAGGGCATAAAATCGTGAGTACTTTGAATGTACTCAGCAAGCCGTAGGGAAATGTATGCAATTACTATTTATGCTAGGATTGATAAGGATAGCTTTATGGTTATTTTGCAGAAAGCAGTATTTGTAGGGAAACGGGTAGGCTAGCTACACTAGCGCAAATTAAAAAATTCTACCCGTAAACCAAGATCACTGCAGTTATAGATCACGGTCTTACCACTAGGCGCGCAGTGCGGAAGTTGATGCGAGCGTCGGGCGGTGTAGTCGTACCAAGTTGATGCAATACGTCGGGCGAGTAGTCGTACTACTTCCTCGTCCTCGTCGTGGCGTCCCGCGTCTGACTCCTTTCTTGCGGTTCGTCCCAGCGCCACGGATGCAACGCCTTCAAAGGTATCCACGTGCGGGAGGCGGCGCGCGCGGACTACTAGATCGCGCGGCGACTAGGGCGTGGGAGGGTGGCGGCGGGGTTTGGGGATGTCACGAAAAACTCAACCCTTAACCGGTGCGCCCTGCCCTCCTTTTATAGGCGTCCTTATAATGAGCTTCTACGAATAGAGGCCCATTAGGACTCAATGCCCGATCTAGTCGGATCCAATCGAATTAGGCTTCACCCCATAAGTGTGTGACCCTATGGTTCACATATGTTTAGACATGGCGAGTACACATACTTGGTCAATAGTTGGTAGCGACCTCTAGCAAGGCGTGCCAACTCCTAAACATACGTAAAGATCATATCGGACGAACCATCACAACGTTTTGTACATGCCAATCCCTTTGCCTCACGATATTCGGTAGAGCTCCAAGTGACCACTCTTTCTCGATCTGTGATCGGAATCCCTTACTAGGTTAACTCTTAACCTTAAGTAGCATGGCCATGCATTTCGGATCCGATCACTCGAGGCCCAGAGATATCTCTCTCGTAGAGAGGCAAATCCCATTTCGTGACCATGCCTCGCGACATGCTTCATGACAAACCCAAAGCTACCTTTATAACTACCCGATTCACGGAGTAGCGTTTGATAGCCCCTAAGTAGGTCGATTCACATCTCAAGTACATGTGACAATCTCGGGTCTAAGGACAAGGCGTACACATTGTGTAGAGAGAACCATAAGAATAATTACTATGTCTCATGTTGGGTCGGTCCAACCCCATGTTCTAAACATGTGTCCACATTATTGGTTTGACATCTCCATGTCTATGACACGTGAAACATGGTCATCAACGATACATGTGCTAATCCATCATTCACGTGTGTCCTCACATGAACTCCGACTAGGGACAACTTTAGAATATTCATACAAGTAAAGAGTTTCACAAACAAGTCACATACTTGTTAATCAACACAAAGGCAATATTCAAGGAACATTTATTAAATCATGGATACAATGAAATATCATCATCAATATGATTGCCTCTAGGGCATATCTCCAACATCTCCCACTTGCACTAGAGTCAATCTAGAAGATATCTAATACCCATAGCTCTTGTGTGCGCCTCATGCTTAAGCTGTGGGAGAGGCTTCGTCAAAGGATCTGAAATATTCAAATCCGTGTGTATTTTGCATATCTTTAAATCTCCTCGATTAAGGATCTCTCGAATGAGATGAAACACGCTGATATGTGTTTGTTCTTTTGGTGATTCCTCGGCTCCTTGGCTTGCACAATGGCCCCACTGTTATCACGATAAAGATCCAGAGGATGCACGCACTAGGAACCACACCTAGTTCGATTATGAACTTCCTTATCCAAACACCTTCCTTTCTTGCTTGAAGCGCAATGTACTCGGCCTCCGTTGTAGAGTCGACAGTCGATCTCTTGGAACTCTTCCAACTTACCGCACCACCGTTCAAAGGAACACAAAACCCGATTGCGATTTTTAATCATCTTTGTCGGTTTGGAAGCTTGCATCGGTGTAACCATTTACAACGAGCTCTTCCTCACCTCAGTAGACTAGGAACACATCCTAGTTCTTCTCAAATACTTGAGGATGTTTTTAAGCTGCATGTCCAGTGACTCTCACTGGATCGGCTGCAGTATCTGCTCGTAACACTTAGAGCATAGGAAACATCAGGCGAGTGCACATCATAGCATACATGATAGATCCAATGGCGAAGCATATGGAATCTTACTCATGCGATCTCGCTCATCGGTTGTCGAAGGACACCGAGTCTTGCCAAGATTTATGCCATGAGACATGGGCAAGAACCCTTTCTTTGCCTCCTCCATGTTGAACCGTTTCAACACTTTGTCAATGTAAGTACTGCGGCTTAATCCTATTAGCCTTTTGATCTATCTCTATAGATCTTAATACCCAAAATATATCCGCTTCCCTAAGTCCTTCATTGAGAAACTATTTTTGGTGAGGTCTTAACGGACTCGAGCATAGGAATATCATTTCCAATCGATAATATGTCATCTACATATAAGATTAGAAATACGAGTGAGCTCCACTTGTCTTCTTGTAAACACAAGATTCTTCTTCGTTTTGATGAAGTCAAACCTTTGACCACTTCATCAAAGCAGATGTTCCAACTCGAGATGCTTGCTTCAATCCATAAATGGATTTTGAAGTTTGCATACTTTTCTAGCATTGTTTGGATCGACAAAACCCTCAGAGCCAGTATCATATACACGTCCTCGGTTAAATTTCCATTAAGGAAAGCGTTTTGACATCCATCGCCATATCTCATAGTCGAAATATGCAACAATAGCTAGAATGATGCGTATTGATTTAAGCATCGCTCTGGTGAGAAAGTCTCATCGTAGTCAACTCCTTGAACTTGAAAACCTTTGCGACAAGTCGAGCTTTATGGATATGAACATTTCCATCCATATCAATCTTCCTTTATAGATCCATTTGCACTCTATGGTTTTAACACCATCAGTGGTCAACCAAATTCCAAACTTGATTGTCTCCCATGAATGCTATCTAGGATCTCATGGCACTATGCCATTTCTCGAGTCCGGTCCATCATTGCTTCCGCATAGGTCGTAGGCTCATCATTGTCTAACAATAATATATCTCGCATTGCGGAGCCTTCCGACCAACCGTGGTGGTGGTGCTTCCTTTGCCATGGGTTCCTCAACTTGTTACGCCACATGGGCATCATTCGTCGAGTCTTCCCGATTGGTTCATCTTGAACCTCTTCAAGTTGCACCGTTCTTCCACTTGTCTCCCTATTGAAACTCTTTCTCTAGGAAAACACCACTGACGACAAACACTTTGCCCTCTAGTCGGTTGTAGAAGTAATATCCAAAGGTTTCCTTCGGATATCCCACGAAAATGCATTTATCAGACTTGGGTGTGAGCTTGTCAGATGTAGAGTCGCTGACAAACGCCTCACATCCCCAAATCTTTAGAAAAGACAAAGCGTGACTCTTCCGTCCATATCTCATATGGTGTCTTAACTCTGATTTAGGCGGTACCCTATTAAGTGTGAAAGTTGCCGTTTCTAGGCGTAACCCCAAAAGGATAATGGTAAATCGGTGACTCATCATCGATCGAACCATGTCCAACAAGGTCGATTCGCGCTCGGATACCGTTTCTTTGAGGCGTTAGGGCGGTGTTAGGCGTGGAACAATTCGCAACTCTTGGATGATTGCTAAATTCATGACTCAAATACTCGCCACCACGATCGGATCGCGAGCCTTGATTTTCTTGGCACGTTGATTTTCAACCTCATTCGGAACTCTTTGAACTTTTCAAAGTTTGGACTTATGCTTCATTAAGTAGACATAGCCATATCTACTAAAATCATCGGTGAAAGTTATGAAGTAATGAAATCCACCTCTAGCTGATCGTGCTCATTGGTCCACATACATCGGTATGTATGATTTCCAACAAGCTGGCGCTCTCTCAAAAGAACCTTTGAAAGGTGATTTGGTCATCTTACCAAGCAAACAAGCTTCACATGTCTCGTATGATTCAAAATCAAACAAAGTTAGAAGACCATCGACATGGAGCTTCTTCATGCGCTTTTCATATGTGACCCAAGCGACAATGCCAAACATAGGTGGGATTCAAATCATTAGGTCGAAGTCTTTTAGCATTTATGTTAAAGATAGGCGCATCATCAAGATTTAAAATAAATAACCCATTCACAATGGGCAAAAGCCATAAACATTCCATTTTAGAGATCAAACAACCATTGTCTTTACTTGCAAATGAATAACCATCTCTCATCAAACATGAGGGGATAAAATGTTTCGACTCATACTAGGAACATAATAACAATTATTCAATTCCATAATAAATCTTGAAGGAAGAAGTTGCATGGTGTAGACGGTCAGCGCAACAACCCTTGCTTTATTCAGACGCGAAAATCAACTTCACCTCTTGCGACTCCTCTACTTCTTATTAGCCCTGCATCGAGTTGCAAATGTGAGCAATTGATCCGTATCAAATACCCAAGAGTTAATAGGAGAATCTGCGAGAAAAATATCTAAAACATTTATGACAAGTGTACCATGGGTGGAAGTCTTACTTCGGCCTTCTTCTTCATTCATCGAATCCATGTACTTCTTGCGTTTCTCTTCCAGGTGGCAGTTCTTTACAATAGAAGCATCTTGTCTCGAGTCCAACGTTAGGCTTAGGCGTTGGCTTGAGATCATATCTTTAACCTTACCCTTATTCTTTGGCCATGGCTTCTTACCCTTTTCTTGAAGCTAGACTTGTTCACACATGACCATCGGATGGCTAGGCCACGCACACTTCTTAATGTCACTCTCTGCTTTTTGAGCATCCCACAAAGCTCATTAAGGCCCTTATCCGCCCCATGCATATGGTAGTTCGAAATGAAATGCCCATAGCTAGGTGGAAGAGACGCTAAAATGAAATCGATTGCCAACTCTTGGCCAATTGGAAAACCAAGTTTATCCAAAGTCATTGTAACCAACCATTTTGATCACATGTGGGCCTCACGGTGCACCTTACATTAACTTGCATTCGAGAAAAGCCTTAGAGACATTGAACCGTTCGATCTGGCACGTATGCGAACATGTCCTGCGCTATGATCATATCATACGCTTCACGATCCTCAAGCCGCTTTTGAAGGTCGGGTTCCATGCATGCAAGCATAAGGCAGCTAATCTCAAGAGTCATCACATGCTTTCTTGTAGGCATTTTTAACGACAGTGAGCACGCATTGTTAGCGAGTTCTTACGGGATTGGGGTGTCGAGCGTTTTCCTTTATACGCCTCGAGAACAATTCTCGTTACGGACCATCAGAATAGTTTGTTCCATTTAATTTCTCTTTCTCAAGAATCGATCGCAAAGCAAAAGGGTGTGCGTGGTTGCTAGATGCCATTGATCTACAATAGGAAATGCAAAATATTAAGACAAATAAAACCATGATAGAGTAAAGCTGTATTAAACAAATTTAATAGAATGTACTCCCACTAAAATCAACATCCTCTGTTGATTCTTAGCGATCCAAGATCCGCAATTAACGAGTCTACTAGTGAGCTTTTGCTTCACCGCTAGGAGACAAGGTAATTCGATAAGCAACACCTTGCTAATCATATCTCTATATGACTCTTGTTGTTGGGTGACATCTCTATGCCCGCGCCCAACCTTTATGCCCCAAGGCCCATAACCTTTATGATAACCTTGTTAAGTTCACCAATCCTTATGCATGTAAGTATCAGATACAAAACCCATCTAGTCAAGGAAAGTTGATGGTGCCTAATTTTATAGACCCACCATCAATTTACAAGACATGGGATGGTGCAAAGTTTAATTGGGAGGGCATATGTTTAACTTAACATTTTGTGAGGATCGCTATACTTCTACCATTCAAACATGCATAGGAGTAAAACAATAGGAATAGCATTCACACAGTTGTGACTCGGTATGGCCCATTTTCTCATGGTGATCTCCATCGCCATAGAATCATCCACCATGATGATCTCCATCTCCATGGTTCATGTGTGCCATCCCTCCAAGTGATGTGTCCTCTGAGTACTACTATAACCTATTACTCATAACTGACTAGTAATAAAATACATGGATACTAGGAATCATCACAAGTCGACGCGCATGTTAATACAATACTTTGACAACACAATGGCTCCACCGTGTTGCGCATACCACGACACGAGTCATGCAAATATTACAAACATGCATCACATACACATTAGGCCATCGGTCACATACATCCTGCAAAAACAAGTTTATGCATAGAATCGCAATCTGGATAGGGGTGAGGATTTCCCCAGCGGGGTTCGAAGGCGGTGTTACATAGGATTTTGATCGGCAAATCATATTTACCACAAATCGACTCTTCGTTCGATTCGACCAATTATATTGATCTTCGCATGCGCAACCGGTTTCACGTGTCACCGTCTACCCAGATGGCGAATCCGGCCGGTAGGGTATGTTGTTTCACGACCTTAGCGGCATGATCACGATACATCGATTATTAATCTAGAGTTCCGATTCGATCAATCATATTGATCTTCGCATGCCGCAACCGGTTTACGTGTCACTTGTCTGCCCGATGGCGAATCCGGCCGGTGAGGTATGTTGTTTCACGACCTTAGCGGCATGATCACGAAATCGGACCAATCCATTACGAACTATACAATCGATCACATCGATCATACCGATTACATATCGCCATATGCAAATCACCGAACCTATAACATGGCGACAGCGCTCGATACCGCTGTAGGGAAGCGGGTAGGCTACACTAGCGCAAATTAAAAAATTCTACGTAAACCAAGATCACTGCGATTATAGATCACGGTCTTACCACTAGGCAGCGCAGTGCGGAAGTTGATGTAGCGCGTCGGGCGGTGTAGTCGTACCAAGTTGATGCAATACGTCGGGCGAGTAGTCGTACTACTTCCTCGTCCTCGTCGTGGCGTCCCACGTCTGACTCCTTTCTTGCGGTTCGTCCCAGCGCCACGGATGCGGCGCCTTCAAAGGTATCCACACGTGCGGGAGAGCGGCGCGCCGGACTACTAGATCCGCGCGGCGACTAGGGCGTGGGAGGGTGGCGGCGGGGTTTGGGGATGTCACGAAAAACTCAACCCTTAACCGGTAGCGCCTGCCTCCTTTTATAGGCGTCCTTATAATGGGCTTCTACGAATAGAGGCCCATTAGGACTCAATGCCCGATCTAATTCGGATCCAATCCGAATTAGGCTTCAACCCTATAAGTGTGTGACCCTATGGTTCACATATGTTTAGACATGGCGCAGTACACATACTTGGTCAATAGTTGGTAGCGGCCTCTGGCAAGGCGTGCCAACTCCTAAACATACGTAAAGATCATATCGGACGAACCATCACAACGTTTTGTACATGCCAATCCCTTTGCCTCACGATATTCGGTGAGCTCCAAGTGACCACTCTTTCTCGATCTGTGATCCGGAATCCCTTACTAGGTTAACTCTTAACCTTAAGTAGCATGGCCATGTATTTGGATCCGATCACTCGAGGGCGAGAGATATCTCTCGGTAGAGAGGCAAATCCATCTCGATGACCATGCCTCGCGACATGCTTCATGACAAACCAGCTACCTTTATAACTACCCGATTCACGGAGTAGCGTTTGATAGCCCCTAAGTAGGTCGATTCACATCTCAAGTACATGCGACAATCTCGAGGTCTAAGGACAAGGCGTACACATTGTGTAGAGAGAACCATAAGAATAATTACTATGTCTCATGTTGGTCGGTCCAACCCCATGTTCTAAACATGTGTCCACATTATTGGTTTGACATCTCCATGTCTATGACACATGAAACATGGTCATCAACCGATACATGTGCTAATCCATCATTCACGTGTGTCCTCATGAACTCCGACTAGGGACAACTTTAGAATATCCATACAAGTAAAGAGTTTCACAAACAAGTCACATACTTGTTAATCAACACAAAGGCAATATTCAAGGAACATTTATTAAATCATGGATACAATGAAATATCATCATCAATATGATTGCCTCTAGGGCATATCTCCAACAGTATTGACTGAAAATACACTAATATTGAAAAAGCACAATTTAAAAGGTTAATACATAAGTAATCAAATTCTTTTCGCAATAACTAGTGAACACCCCGTTCACTTCCCAACCATTCTACCAAAACCATCATTCCCACCATTTTTTTTTGATGAAAATCTACCCCTCGTGTGAAATCACCAGGCATTGTCCGTAACCAGGACACGACTATTCGAATAGTTTTACACTCTGCAGAGGTTATACAGCTTGATCCACAAGAGATAATCATCTTATACTGTCAGGCATTTCACGCTTCCGAATGCGTGTGATTAAGAGATTATCACAAGGTTTTTACAAAGTTCTGTTTTGACCCGGTTCTGTCCGCTAAGGTTTCGCTATTCTGGCCCCCCTCTTGCGCTGCTTATCAACCCTTAACAGAACCGAACTAAAATATTGCTAATTAGTCAACCAGGTCTACCCCATCCTGAACATGTGGTTGTACGGTATGGTCCAGATCAATAGCGCACAAAGTTAAGTCCTTATTGTCTACTCAGGCGAGGTAATCACATCCTAAAATTCTCCTTTTACTGCACGATCATTCACCTGAGTATGAAATCATTTTCGGTTCAACCCGACCAAATGGCAACCCCTTGCCATGGCACAACTTCTAGGGTTTTCATATCTTAGGGTTCTCTGATTTTTGTACTACTTATGCGACCAGAAAAGAAGATGCAATTCAAATAAGTCTCGAAAATGCAATCAAGAAGAATGACATTAGTTATCACATAAAAAGTTTTAAAAATCTCATATTTTTGCATTTATGAATTTTTTGGATGTTACCGAATACAAATTTATTTCCACATATTGTCATATTGATAATGTGTAGCACCTAGCTGCATAATTTTGTGGCACAGCTACTGATTAAGATGAACATATTGCAGTACCATTTTTCTTTTAAGATTAACATGGTACGATCTATTGATCGTGTCAGCCTATGCGGGCTTCATGATTTCTTCATTGTGAAAGAGAAGTGTTCTTAGTTTTCCTCTCTTGTATTAGCTTTTATTTCTCTTGCGTATTGATAATATTTTTATTAAATAATCCCTTTTTAAAAAAATGTTATTAATAACCTCTTTCAAACTTTATTTCTAAATCTCACGGCCATACCACTTTTCGTGGTGTGGCAAATACATACTGCCACACCAAACAGGTCAGCCAGCGTCGACGCTGCCGCGGATGTTGACGTGGTCGCGGTTGGCATTTGCCACGCCAAGCTGCTTGTGTGGCAACTGCCACACACACTAAGTCTAACGGCGTGGGGTACCACTGGGCGGAGTACACAAAATTTGCACCGTTACGCTTGAAAATAAACCTTTCTACTAGCATGGCTAAGCTGTTTTGCCACATCGCCCGATTTGGTGTGGTAGTGTGGCTTGGCAGCTGTGCCATGGCAGCGTCCACGCTGTCTAACCTGCCTAGTGTGGAGGCTTTGGCCGTGCCAGATGTCATGGCTCATGGCGTGGTAGTGTGTATGTGTTACGCCATGGGAAGTGATGTGGTCTAAAGGGTCAAATTTAGAAATGAAGTTCTGGAGGGTTATTAATAAAATAATTTTAAAAGGATTATTTAGTAATTTTTACTGCAAATATATTGTTTTATGTTTATTAGCAAATTGTTGCTGTAGTATAGTATTATGAAAGCATTTTAGGCGATGAGTTTGTTAGCAAAATTAGGAGAACAAGCCAAAAGTGATGGTGGAGCATTCATCCGACTCAACTTCGGATGTTCCACTAAGTAAAATGAAATATTCCACATATTATGTTTCGATGTTTCATTAGTTCATGATGGATGTTCAAATACTTATTTGGGGTACTAGGGATGAATAGGGTGGATTTTGGATGTTCCGGTAAGTAAGATGAAATGTTCTACCCACGTCGTTTCAATGTTCCATGTTCCAATAATTTATCAACTATGTTCAAAACTACTGATTGAAAAGAAATCGAAAGCGCAACTAAATGAAAGAAGAAATAAGAAAGAAAAAGAAAATTAACGCAATTGACTGCAAGGAACAATCACTACGCAATTGATCGCATGTAACGACGATTAACGACAATATACCCCAATTTACGCAATATAACACAATCAAAGGACAATCAACACAATTAACGTAATTAAAGACAATTATTACAATAAATAATTATTACAACAAATAATTATTACAACAAATAATTATTAAAAACAATGATTATAATGAATAATTATTACAAAAAATAATCAATAAAATAAATAAATATTACAAAACAATATATTTACAACAAACAGAAAAAAAAAGAGGCGTCGGCGGCTAGGGTTTGAGCCGTCGCCGGCGGGAGAGGGGTTCGGCGACGGGGTCGATGGAGAGACCGCGGCAGGGGAGGCTAGTGGCGAGAGGCCGGTGGGCGCCGGATCGGTCGGGCTGAGGCGGCGTCGTTGCGGGCAAGAGGAGGACGAGAGATGACTGCGGCGGTGCGAGCCGGCGGAGGAGGAGGGAGCTGGAGGCGAGGAGGAGGCGCCGAGGATGAGGGCGAGGGAGGAGATGGGCGGCGGTGCCGGTAGGGGAGGACGAGGAAGGAGGAGCAGGCGGGACGGAGTGTGCGAGAGGAGCGGACCGGGCGAGCGGGGCTGCGCAGGCGAGGGGGTGTGGAGGCGGGGCTGCGCGCAGGGAGGAGGGGTTATTCAGTGGCAAATAGCGGGTAAATTACCCCAACTTCGGCGGTAAATGTGGAATAGGGGTTGCGGGAAGCCGCGAAAGCTCCTCGCAGATGGCTTTTAGCCTACGGCTTTCGCACGTTGTAACGTGAAACGGTTTCGGGAAAAAGCACGGAAAGCACGTTGTAACGTGAAACGGTTTCGGGAAAAAGCACGGGAGAAAAGCTAATTGTTTGAAACAGCTTCCGGTTTTTTCGGGCAAAAAGCCGAAGCCATCCAAACAAGCCCTTAGCCTCTCGCAGCTACTGTGACTGCAACATAACCAGTAGCACCTGAGGTGGCCATCCATGATGGAGCAACCAATGCCTAGGATTAGCTGGCCACCTTCTCCCTCCTTTTACTTTATTGTTTGGTGTTTACTACTTCAAGAGCTCCACCTGCACTTGTCATTCTACTACCTTTCATACACAATTAAAAAGGAAATGGATCGTGTACAGAACTACAAACTGATTTGAGAAAAAAAAAAACTAATGCCCAATTTTCCCTCAAATTGAATGTTTGACATCCATTGCAATACAACGAGCACATAATAAGTTGCTACTACCTAGCCTAATCCATGTACATAGTTTGCACTACCCAAAACCTGATTCATCAATTGTTTTGTCAGAACTACCATCCATCAAACCCATCAAAGAAATGATGATTACTGACATCTTGAACGCCATCTTTTGCTCATTCCACTTCTTCTTTTTTCCTGCAATCAGCTCTGAAATGCTTATACTGACAACAATTGTGACAATTGAAAATTTTGTACTTTTCATTCATCTGAACTGAGTTATAAGCTCCATGATCATATCCCGATCACGTTTCTTGTTAAGCTTCTCTCTCAAATCACCATTAGGTTTCCTCTTTTGCTAATTCCTTTTATTTATACTTTTTTCCTCTTCGAGGTGTAACTCAAAATTGTGAGTATTTCTTTCTTTTCCTTGAGAGAGTTTTCAATCTTCTTTCATAAGTAAATGATGCCTCAGAGTACGCATATTGGATATCTTTTCAGAATAACAAAAATATATCTTAAATTGTTTCTGTAAATTTACCAAAGAGTTTAGAACAATCATAATCTGCACTTCTTCAGAAAAAGGATAGTCAACATTTTTTTTAATTTCTCTACTAAAATACATAGTTTATTGAGATATTCATTAATTGAAGTGCTATCATACATCTTAGTGAAGAGAAAATGATTAACAAGATTAAGCACTTCAATAAGAAATATTTCATCAAAATCTTGTTCCGGATTGCGCATTATCTTCTGTGCATTTCGTTCACCCTTATACTCAGCAGCTAAAGAATCAGCCAGGGCTATTGGTTGTCATTACGAGATACATGAATCTGTAGTGCTTCGGACCGGAGAAACAAAAAATAAATTCACGATCTTTCTTCCGCATTGTATACAGCAACGCCCCATGTTTAGTTTTCTGTGGCAATCTCTTCTGCCGTGACGGAAAAGATCGGTGGTGATGTCTTCGTAATGGTCCGTCACGCCGTGTGGTGGTTTCTTCGACGGCAAAACGACAAAAGCTTGGATTCGCCTGCCGCTCGTTGATGCAGCCGAAGGAAAAGCAACGTGGACGTCTCGATCGAGGAGTGAAGCGGCCGCTTTTCTCTTCGTCGTGTGTGCAAAGACGTGCGTCAAGCGTCCCGCAGCGTGCGTCTACGACGCAGACAAAAGCGAAGACGTAGCTGTCTTGTTCCTCAGCAGGCGTACAGTGATAGTGTAAGGTGCTGTGGCGTGAAGGCGGATCAAGTTAGCCTTGCTGCTTAAGTACATCTCTAATAATTAGATATAATTCTATCTTTAACGTATGTTATATTATCTTTAGAGATAACATCTCTAATAGATAGTCTCTAGCACACTCTTCAATATTTATATTTTATAATTTTTTTTGAAACGGACTTACATGTCAACTAGAGTAGATTAATGTATCATGTCTTGTTTCACGTACATGACAGTCTCTTCAGAAAGAGACGATATGTGCTCTATCTCCTCCCCCTCTCTCCTCCACTTAAAATTTTGTTGACGTGTTATAATTAAAAAACGATAATAAATACACTATTGAAGATACCCTAAGATGTTTCCACGCATGACGACCGAGGAAAGGTAACTCCTCGATCGAGATGTCCTCGTTGCTTTTCCTTCGACCGGTAAAACTGAAAAAAAAAATCATGTAACCATAAAAAAAAAAACAGCCCCATAATTTGATGCGACGTCCACGAAACTCGCTCTTGATCTGGCGCTAGAAAATCAGGGATTGCTTCGGTAACGTCCGATCTCCCGTACTTCAATTAATGAGGCGCACTATTTTTGTTTTGCTTCACGGGCAGGCGCACGCTTCAAGCTTCACGTCGTGGGGATCAGGACGAAGAGAAAGCGCAGCAGCCTCTTGCTTCTCCCCGCACGCCGTGAAGATCAGGACGCGGCGGCCAAAACAAAACCAGCGACGTCCACGAACGAACGCGAAGGCAAGTCGACACAGACAAGATTTTGATGCGACGTCCGAAGCCAAGTCGGCTTCCGCGGACGTCCGCCGTGCTTGTCGCCTTCTAGCTCTGATGTTAACGCTAGATCGCTTTTTCCGAGGCTTTTCGGTTTACCTTATATTTTTTTGTCTTTTATGTGGTACCGCTCATAATTGTACAATAAGGCTAGAAGGTAGGGACTAATTTATAGACTCTACTTTCAGGTATTACAAAGTGATTCACCTATTTCCGATAAACCGTGAGACTCTTGAACTATACCACCAACTACGATCAGACATACCAGTTTTATGAGTCTAAAATATATTAGTCCCTAGCATATATGTGAGTCACGCGTCGTGATCAGATTATTTACGAGATCAATTCCATCTGATCATGTGGGTCAACAGCCTGCAGAGCCGGTCCTGCAAAACAAACACAACTATTCCGTCCTGTGTTGTATCCGGATTAATCATACACATGCATATTAAATTTCAGTTGACTCAATCTAAATAAATATATCTACCATATTCCAGCACAGCCGTCCTCAGCACCTCGAGTATTAATTTTTTGAGTTAAATTTTGCATCAAATTATTTTCTATCACATACATCAATAATATGAACAATTCTACATCAAGTTAAAACAAACAATAACCACGATATATGTTGAAAGCCACATAAATATCCAACACACACAACACCAATGAACTCCACAAAGTACCAATAATTGAAATCCAACTAAATTATGACAAACCATTAAGAGTCCAATTATGATAACTAAATGTGACAGCTAAGTTTTGTTTAATAGACATGGTGCAAGTGTGCTACTCTCATCCCATACATGTTACCATCAACAATCACCTAAAAAAATAAACAAAGCAAGGGTGAGTCTATGACTCAGCAAATACATACTAAAACAGTAAACAAAAATTTATCAGCATCCCTTTATCTCATTATCATCTCTTTCTTTTCGTTAGTACAATGCATAGCTACATTACATGCTCTCTCTCTCACACACACACACTTCGAATATACCACTTAAATAGATATATTATACTTCTTTATCTTTTTTAATATACTTAAATATCAATTATAAGATACTCTAATACGACTTGATTGAAAAAAATTTAATTGGAGCCCTTTATTTTTGCTATATACCCTTTTTCATATATAAAAGAAGTATATACACAAATTTTGTTACAAAAGTGGACTTTAAAGAATTTTTTTATGGAACTCACTTTAGAGTATCTTATAATTATTATTAGAGTATACTCAAATAGATAAAGATGTATCATCATACGATTTAAGTGGTATATGAGAAGTGGGAGTACGTACTTCCAGAAGTGCCATACCATATATATATATAGCTTTATACTGGTATACTTGAGTGAAAACCTATTGATGTTCACACTCTCAATTGCTATATCCCATGGAGGTCGCCTACCAAAGTAGGTCTCATATGCCCACCTTGTCTCATATGCCCACCCAAGGTGGGTCCTCCCTTTCGTGACATGAGTGTGCATATGATGTGGTTTCATTAACATTTAACAATATTCATCATCATCATTTAAACATCACCATATAATCATCATAATAAACAATAATAATCATATAAACTAGCATGGTAAACAATTCACAAACGTAAGGTGATGAGAGAAAACAACCCGTCAACCATTTTACCATGCACTTGCCTTTTATAACCGAAAGAAGCGGGACGATGCGTAGTCAACTCCACCTCTTGAACAAGCCATTACCCAACCTCAAAATCATGCTACAACATTATACACATGATAAATAATCAATAACACTCCTACATGCAATCCCGATATATTTCCCCTCTTTTACCATACAATCCCCATGCTGTCGTGGTATTCAAATTACTATAACTTGCAACCCACAAACCCCAAACATAATAAACAATATATATTATGGAATAATTTGCAACCCACGAACCCCAAACATAATAAACAATATATATTATGGAATCTACACACAATTCCCCATAATTCCCCAATCATCCAAATTTCATGTTCAAATAGTCTAGTCCCTCATTTTTAGCCCCGAAGGTCATTCATTCTGTTACAATTTTGGGTAGCAAGCTTCATAATTTTATAATTATTTTTATACAGTACGAAACATAGCAAATTATATCACTTCTAGAAACTACAGAGAATTATCTACATCTTTCTAGTTATCTTCCTAATTTAATTCGACCATTATCTAAGCATAAATCACAACTCAAGATGACTTCTACCATTGATAACCAAATTATGGACAGTCAACTTCCCAAACCCATAATGTTCAATTTATCCATCCCAATTTAGTGATCAATAATACAATCACCAATTAATACTACAAAAAGACTAATACTGGACGCCTCATCACAGACGGTTAACTAAAATCATCTGTATTATATGCAATCATAGACGATTTTGGTTTAGAGACCGTCTGTGTTACTAGCTATGCTAAAAACCATCTATGAAGAGGTAATATCACAAACAGTTCATATTTAAAACCGCCTCTGAAGTATCATAGACGGTTCTAAAACGAACTGTCTGTGATAATTGTAGACTTCACAGACGGTTCATATTAAAAACCGTTTGTGATATCACAGATGGTTCTGAACACGAACCGTCTGTGATAATTGTAGACTTCTCATACGGTTCATAATTAAAACCATCTGTGATAATATCGCTTCACTCGGTGAGTTGTTCGTCGCCGATGAGTTTCTTCGTCGCTTCAATACCGCTTCGGCTCCCCGATGTGTCTTTTTGTCTCACACGCCGAATTTATTCCTTGTTTTATGAAAAGGATCATCCACCATCGAAGATAATCATCATCTCCACATATAACTCTACTGTATATACTTCTAAAGCAGAAATATATATGGCTCCCTCTTCTGTTTTCTTGTCGCCGGCATTGATGGTCTACTTGGCCATATTGTATGAGCACCTCTCCGGTCGTACGTTGGCAGATGCGGTGGAAGGACACTGTTCCAACAGTGTCCTCCCTCCTCTCTCCGAGGATTTGCTAGAGCAGGTGGCGGCCACCTTCCGCCGTCTTGACATCCTCTCCGTCATGTCTTCTGAGTGATCTCCCACTTCCCGCGAGTTTACCATGTCGACGTGGTCCTCCACAACGACGTTGCACGTCTCCAGGAGGCTCACCGTCACTTGGACTGCTTAATCGAGGCGGCAGGCGACCGAGTCGACCATACCGAGACCCTTCAAGCAAGGGAAGAGAGACTATGGGCTCAATTCTTCTTGATTCAACAGTTCAAGGGTCTTCAGAAGACACTCGAACAAGCGCGTCAGCGGGTGGACGCATTTCGGGATGATGGTCACGAACCGTTCGATGCCGACGCCGCCGCCTACGAAGTTTTGAAGACGGAGATAACAACCTACCTCCACCACTAGAAAAACTTTGTTTATTTAGGTTTCTACTTTTTTTAATCTTTGTAAGAAGCGACTGACCATGCTGTTTGACCATTTATATGTAAATTCCAAAAATAAAAAAAAAATCTAATTTGGAGATGATCGAATTACTACATTATATGTTGAACTATATATATCACAGACGGAATGCCTGATCACAGGCGGTTCATCCAAACCGTCTGTATTAAAAACAATCACAAACGGTTTTTGTGTAGCGACCGTCTGTGTTACTTTTCGCGCTAAAAACCGTCTTTAAAGAGATAATATCACAAACGGTTCATTATGAAAACCGTCTGTGAAGTATCACAGACGGTTCGTAAAAATAATTGTCTGTGATATTTAGAACTATCACAGACGATTTTCAACAAACAACCGTCTGTGATAATTAAACGTTTCAGCTCCCACGTGATGCGTCTCTTCGTCTCCTGCGCCAACAGGCGATGCGTCTCTTTGTCTCGTGCGCCGACATTACGTACGATGCGTGATGAGGGCATCCCTAACACTTATACATCTTTCCGTATTGGTGGTCATACACATACTGAGGTGGACGCCATACGTGACACTACAAATAATTCAAGTACAGAAGTGCATATTGGTCCACTGACGAGAGCAAGAGCTAAACTTCTAAATCAACAGGTGCTTTTGTTTCTTAATGAATCTTCTATTGTCATTGATGAGAATTGGGTATTACCTCATGCAAATGTTTTGTGCATTCTCGAGTTTGAACATTGTGAAGCCTTTGGAACCAAGAGGAGGCCGAGTCAAAGCAATGGAGGAGAAGCTCACGTGGGTCAACCAAGGGAGAAAAGCCCAAGAATTCAAGCCCAATTCGGATCTTCCACAAGTGCAACTGAAATTCATCTCGAATCAACTCGAATTCAATTCGGATTCGGTTCGGGACAGCCCAACAGGGCTGTAATAAAAGGCCATAACTTTTGCATACGGAGTCCGATTGGGGTGTTCTTGGACTTGTTTGAAAGCTTATTCCAAGGCCCACACAATGGTTTTGGCCCCAGCTTCAGAAGACTTACGGTCGCGCCGCTATGGCCGAAACAATGTGACGGACTTAAGTTAGGTTTTCCTTTTGTGTGTTTTTAGGTCTTAGCCGAGTTAGAGTTTGATTCGCATGTGGCGGCCCTAGGCCGTGCGTGAGTCATGGAGGCGCCTTAAATACCCTTGCCCTCCCTTGTATCCATTAGACCAGTTTATGCATAAGATTGAAACATAGCTATTGCTTGTTCTTTCGACACCGAGTTCATGCGAGAACTTTGAGAGAGAATTAGGCGATCCATTTGTTTTGTTCTGCAATCCAAGGTCAAGCCGCTGCTCCATTGGGAATTGGGGCTTGGCGTTAAATGCTCGTGGTCTCGCGACGAACAACTACCCGTGTGTTTTGGGCGTATTCGAAGAGTTGAGGGTTCGTGCATTGGCGCGAGTGTTCACTAGCGACATCGCCTACTTCGCATCAACTATCCACGGTTCCTCATCGAGAAGATCGGGCCTTCCCCGTATCATGTGGTATCGATTCTAGGTTTACTCGGTGAGAACTTCTTTACCCGTAGTTAGATTCGTTTTCTTTCCTATCGCATAATAAACCAAAAATTGCGATTACCAAAACCGTAGTTTAATCTGCTATTTCTTGTGCGCTTAGTTAAGTTTTCATCCATTAGAGTTTTGTTTTAGTGTTGATCCTTGTGTTTCCATTGCGTAGCTTAATCTTTATCAAAAAAATTGCTGATTGAACTCCTCAATTAGCACCCAAAACCATCATCCGACTGTCTGCGCGCTGCCTTGCCAAGACAATCCGAGACGGTGTTGTTTCCTTATCCGAACTCCTTGGTGTGACTAGAGTCCTAATCAACCTCTAGCTCAAACACAATCCGAGTCCAATTGCTCCATCTTGAGTTTCGGCCACTACATCGTAGCCGGCCGAACCACATTTGGTGTCCTTTTATATCCTTTCATCTTGAGACTAGCTATTGATATTGCACCTAGGGTCGCTCATTCAAGTTGATTACACGTTGCTGTTTTGTGAGGGTTGCGCAGTTCCCCGGGGAGCAAAGCAGAGGAAAAGAAGGAAAAGGCAGCCGCATATAGAAAGAGCCGCGCAAGAAAAAAAAACGCTAACTTTTGCATACGACCTCCGATTGGAGCGCTTCTTGATCCGTTGGAAAGGAAACGGAAAATAGAGCCAAAAAGAAGAAGTCCGGGAAATCGGGGTTTTACATCCGCGTAAGCCACTGCATACGTGTGCGGAAAACTTCGACCCCAAAAAGGTCGTTTAGGGCCTCAAACGGCCCGCAAACCGAGAAAATTCCAGTTTCTCGATTTCGCTCAAAATTGACAGAGCCCTCTGCAGTGATTCTAAGGTACCCGTGACGACGACATCCCTTTTCGAGTTGATCCGCGCATACTTTTAGCTACTACGATGCGGGTCATCTTTTTAGCTTGTGTTTTTCAATTTTGATTGAGCAATCTTGTGCCCTAGTATATTCCTTTGCAATTGGCTAGCGTCTATCCTCAGACTTGGTGCAAAACGAGCTGGTTTCATCTCTTTTCCTCGCTCGCTAGCTCACCCTTTGTTTGCATTAAGTCTCATTTATCCTTGCGTGTGCGTCATACACTTCGCTTAAACTCGTTGGATCAGCACATAGGCAAAATACTCTAGCTTGGATCATTACTTAGCTTTACAATACCTTGAATATCAGATTGCATAGGATATACACATACCGTCCAAGCTCCACCTACACCCGCTTGTGTACTCCTTGCTCTTGGTTACGCTCCTACATTACCGGGTTAAGGTCGTCATTTGTCACAATCGCTGCTTTGCCGCCCTTGATTCACTTTGGAACGGTAAGCTTGTCTTGTTTTCGTGACGTTGAGTTGCGAGCGTAGTAGCGAGAGCTTTTGTTTTACTAACCCGTATATAACCTCGTTTCTTGTTTGTGAGTTGTTGCTATGTCGTCACGAGGAGGATCCACCTAATCCGAGGCGCCGATTCACGTGGATGAGTACACTCGGTTGCGCGAGATGCTACAAAAACAACTTCAAGATGGTGACAATGGCGTGCGCGATGAACTCGGGAAGTTCGATCGATCAACACCCTCGGGAAGAGGTCACACAATGCGTCACGCCATCAACAATAACTTCCCGAGCTACGCGCCATGTTCGCCAACACACCCACGTGGGGTGCGCAAGCCGATGACACGAGTGTGCATGGCCCTCCGCCGCTTTGCACAATGAGACCGAGGATGAGCATGCTATTCGTGTGGATGAGGAGCGACGACGCCGGCAGCGCGCGCATGGCGGTGCCGCCAAACATCGGGATGGCGACGCGCGCACGCCTCGAGCTCATGGGCGTGGCCGAGGCAACGGCGCCGTGGTGGAGGCGCACCACGTGGTGTCCACGAGGAGGTGTGCATCGTGCACCTCGTAGCATGGCGGATGAGGCCGAGCAATGGGATGACGATTTCCGCCGACGACTACGATGACCGACGCCACCATCGCAACAACGCAGCGTCGACACGACGACGCCGACGATTTTGTCGCTAAGCCCAAATTTACTCTTCCTATATTTTCGTGTGGTACGGATGTGGAGCAATACCTCACTTGGGAGTGAAGGTGGATAAGTTGTTTGAATGAACAACTATTCCAATGAGAAGAAGTCGTTGCTTGCTTCCAATGGCTTGGATGATTATGCTACACATTGGTGGGAGCGATTCATTCGTAGCGCATGGAGCGCCATGAGTTGCCGATTATCACCGGGAGCAGATGAAGCAAAGATTTATGGCACGCTTTGTACCTCGCCACTTCAAGCGCCACTATTTGAGAAGTTGATGGTGCGACAAGGTATGAGGTCAATTGATGAATATCATAAGGAGATGGAAACTATCATGATACATGCGGATGTCCGCGAGAATGAAGAATGCACCATGGCGAGATTTCTAGTCGGCATGAATCATGTCATCAGCGCATTGTCAATCACCATCCCTATAATGATATGATTGAGTTGTCGCACCAAGCACGCCGGCCGGCGACAAGTGATTGAAGATGCACGGTTCACGCCTGCTCACGCCCTTCACCACCCAGACAGCCATATAACAACAACCACCAAACAAGAGCACTCGGCGGAAGCAATTCGCAATGCGCAGCTCCGCAAGTAAGAAGTCGGAGAGTACACCAAAGACCGTGCGTCGACTGCGGCGCCACGCTAGTGCGACCTCGCCTATGGGGTCAACAGTCGCTCACGTGACATCATTTGCCACAAGTGCAAGGGTGTTGGCCATTTCGGAGGGATCCCAAATGTCGAACTATGCTTATCACCGAGGATGGCGGTTATGTTTCCACTAGTGATGACGAGTCGCCGATGCGCAAACCGGTCTTGCACACTGATGACATAGAACAATGTGAGTGCGATCCTGAGTTTCCTAACACTGAGCAATATTCCATTGTTTGTACGCCCAAGGTGCTTAGTGTGTGATGCCATCGCCGTCACTCGAACAGCAGTGCAATTTGTTTCAGACTTGGGCGAAGCTTGATAAGGGTAAGGTCTGCAAAGTGATCATTGATGGCGGAAGTTGTCACAATTTGGCTAGCAAGGATATGTGTCATAAGTTGGGTTTGAAGTACTTGCCGCATCCACGTCCTTATCATGTGCAATGGTTGAGCGACAAAGAGGAAGTGAAGGTGAACTATATGGTGCGAGTGACGTTTTCTATTGGGAAGTACACCGACATCGTGGATCGCGATGTTGTGCCTATGACGGTGTGTCACTTGCTCTTGGGACGGCCATGGCAATATGACCGTTCTGCTGCTCATGATGGGCGACAAATCGCTACACATTTCGATGGAATAATATGGATATCATCTTGAAGCCCCTTACACCGCAATGATTGTGAATTCTTCAATGCAGAAAATTGAGATGCACGTTGAGACCGCCAAAGAGCGAGAAAGAATTTAGTGATGTTAGCCACCAAATCGAAATGAGAGAATTCAGCGAAGATCCCAATTTGGTGCACTTTGTACTATTGTACAAAGACGCTTGCTTTCGACTAACGACTTGTCTTCTCTTCCTAGTGGTGTTGCTTGTGTTTTACAGACTTCAATGACGTCTTTCCAAACGAGGTACCACTGGGCTACCACCAATTCGTGGGATAGAACATAAGATCGACTTGATTCCGGGAGCGCCGCGCCGAACCGACCACCGCATCGCACCAATCCCGAGGAAACAAAGGAAATTCGAAACAAGTACAAGAGCTTCTCTCCAAAGGGTATGTACGTGAAAGCTTAAGCCCTTGTGTTGTTCTGTTATTTTAGTTCCTAAGAAAGATGGTTCATGGCGTATGTGCGTAGATTGTCGAGCGATTAATAATATCACAATTCGATATCGTCATCCTATACCTCGCTTAGATGATATGCTAGACAATTGAGTGGTGCTTTATTTTTTCTAAGATAGATTTGCAGCATGGTTACCATCAAATTAGGATGCATGAAGGGGATGAGTGGAAACAGCATTTAAAACAAAATTTGGGTTGTATGAGTGGTTAGTCATGCCTTTTGGTTTAACTAATGCACCTAGTACATTCATGCGCTTTAATGAATCATGTTTTAAGGCATTTGATTGGTAAATTTGTGGTTGTGTACTTTGATGATATTCGATTTGATCATGTGAATCTGAACACATAGACCATCTTAGACAAGTTCTACAAGTTTTGCGTGAGGCTAGGTTATTCGGTAACTTAGAGAAGTGTACCTTTGCAAAGATCGTGTCATCTTTTGGGCTATGTTGTTTCGCACAGGAGTTGAAGTAGATGAGTCTAAAATTGAAGCGATTAAAAATTGGCCAACTCCTCGTGAATGTAAGTCGATTAGAGCTTTCATGGTCTCATTGGTTTTTATCGGCGCTTTGTGAAGGATTTTAGCACCATAGCTGCCCCTTTGAATGAACTTACTAAAAGGGTGTTGAATTTGTGTGGGGGTAGCGCAAGACAATGCTTTTGTTGAACTTAAGAAACGCTTGACTCAAGCACCGTTGCTTGTTTTACTGATTTCACTAAAAATTTTGAAATTGAGTGTGATGCTAGTGGATTGGGTATTGGCGGTGTTTTAATGCAAGAGGGTAGACCGGTAGCTTATTTTAGTGAGAAACTAAATGGTGCTCAATTGAATTATCCGGTCTATGACAAAGAGCTTTATGCTTTAGTGCGTGCGTTAGAAACTTGGCAACACTATTTATGGCCTAAAGAGTTTATTATTCATTCGATCATGAGGCATTAAAGTATTTAAAGGGTCAAGCAAACTGAACCGTAGACATGCCAAATGGGTCGAATTCATTGAGTCGTTTCCTTACATTGTAAAATATAAGAAGGAAAGGAAAATGTGGTAGCTGATGCACTCTCTAGGAAAAGTGTGCTTTTAACTCAATTAGGAGTGCAAGTTCTGGTTTAGAGAGTTTGCGTGATTTATATGCTCATGACCATGATTTTTCCGTTCCTTATGCACATTGCAAAGAGGAAAAGGTGGGATAAATTTCACATCCATGATGGGTTTTGTTTCGCACTAACAAATTATGCGTTCCTGCACTCCTCCGTGCGCTTGCTATTCTGCAGAATCACATGCGGTGGGTTGATGGGACATTTTGGACGTGAGAAGACGTTATCTATGCCGAGCGATCACTTTTATTGGCCTAAGATGAGGCGAGATGTAGAGAGGTATGTGCAACGGTGCATTACTTGCCCCAAAGCGAAATCAAAATTGAATCCACACGGTTTGTATACCCCTCTACTGCTCCCAATGCACCATGGGAGGATATTAGTATGGATTTTGTTTTAGGATTACCTAGAACTAAGAGGGGAGTGATTCTGTTTTGTCGTTGTGGATCGTTTTTCAAAGATGGCACACTTTATTCCGTGCCACAAGAGCGGCGATGTCGCGATATTGCTAACTTGTTTTTCGGGGAGATCGTGAGGCTACATGGCGTGCCACGCACTATTGTGTCAGATCGTGACGTGAAGTTCATGAGCTACTTTTGGAAGACACTTTGGGGTAAACTGGGGACGAAGTTGTTATTCAACACGACTTGTCATCCCCAAACTGATGGTCAAACGGAGGTGGTGAACCGCACACTTTCGATGCTACCGGACCATGATCAAGAAGAATCTGCGCGAGTGGGAGGATTGTTTGCCGCACGTGGAATTCGCTATAATCGGGCCATGCACTCCACTCGCAGCTTGTGTCCTTTTGAGGTGGTGTATGGTTTCAAACCATTTACGCCGCTTGATTTGCTGCCACTTCAAGTCAACACCGTGTTCATATGGAGGCATCCAAGCGAGCTGAGTATGTGAAGAAATTGCATCTCAAAACAAAAGAGGAGATAGAGCGCAAGGTCAAGTCCTATGCTGAGAAGGCGAATAAGAAACGGAAGAAGATGATTTTTCAACCAGGTGATTTGGTTTGGGTGCACTACCGCAAGGATCGTTTTCCAGGAACGCCGCAAGTCTAAATTGCTGCCACGAGGTGATGGACCTTTCAAGGTGCTTGCAAAGATTAACGACAATGCCTACAAGATAGAGCTTTCCGCGATGACTATGGCGTGAGCTCTACTTTCAATGTCACGATTTATCACCTTTCTTTGGTGGTGATGATCCAGTGTCGAGGACGACGCCTTTTCAAGAGGGGAGGATGATGAGGCATCCCTAACACTTATACATCTTTCCGTATTGGTGGTCATACACATACTGAGGTGGACGCCATACGTGACGCTACAAATAATTCAAGTACAGAAGTGCATATTGGTCCACTGACGAGAGCAAGAGCTAAACTTCTAAATCAACAGGTGCTTTTGTTTCTTAATGAATCTTCTATTGTCATTGATGAGAATTGGGTATTACCTCATGCAAATGTTTTGTGCATTCTCGTGTTTGAACATTGTGAAGCCTTTGGAACCAAGAGGGAGGCCGGAGTCAAAGCAATGGAGGAGAAGCTCACGTGGGTCAACCAAGGGGAGAAAAGCCCAAGAATTCAAGCCCAATTCGGATCTTCCACAAGTGCAACCGAAATTCATCTCGGAATCAACTCGAATTCAATTCGGATTCGGTTCGGGACAGCCCAACAGGGCTGTAATAAAAGGCCATAACTTTTGCATACGAGTCCGATTGGGGTGTTCTTGGACTTGTTTGAAAGCTTATTCCAAGGCCCACACAATGGTTTTGGCCCCAGCTTCAGAAGACTTACGGTCGCGCCGCTATGGCGAAACAATGTGACGGACTTAAGTTAGGTTTTCCTTTTGTGTGTTTTAGGTCTTAGCCGAGTTAGAGTTTGATTCGGCATGTGTGGCCGGCCCTAGGCCGTGCGTGAGTCATGGAGGGCGCCTTAAATACCCTTGCCCCTCCCTTGTATCCATTAGACCAGTTTATGCATAAGATTGAAACATAGCTATTGCTTGTTCTTTCGACACCAGAGTTCATGCGAGGACTTTGAGAGAGAATTAGGCGATCCATTTGTTTTGTTCTGCAATCCAAGGTCAAGCCGTCGTTCCATTGGGAATTGGGGGCTTGGCGTTCGTCGTTCGTGGTCTCGCGACGAACAACTACCCGGTGTGTTTTGGGCGTATTCCGAAGAGTTGAGGGTTCGTGCATTGGCGCGAGTGTTCAGCTAGCGACATCGTCTACTTCGCATCAACTATCCACGGTTCCTCACTGAGAAGATCGGGCCTTCCCCCGTATCAATGCGTCTCTTCGACGTTTTATAAGAATGACATCGTTTGCTATGGTGAGCACGTATGGTATTGATCAATACGGCATGGTGAGCACGCGGAGCATGACTGCCAAGCTGGCGAGGAGGTCGGCGATCAACGTCCTTCTTCCTGACGATGTCATCCTCCACATTGTCTGCCTCGTGGCCGCGAGCTCTCCTCAGCCCATGGCTGACTTCTGCAGCCTACGAGGCACGTACGTGATTTCATTTTGTGTCCAATATCTAGTTCTGAACTGTGATCCAATTTGACTAGCGACAACGACCTTAATTTGGCCTTTTAATTCTCTTATGGAGTAATTAATTCTTGTATTAATATTCAGCCGCCTTGAATTTTAGTTGCAAGGCCGTGGGGAGGCACGTGGCGCTGGAGTAGGAGGAGGCGATGAAGTGGCAGGACAACGAGTGCTACCTCACCATCGTCACCCACCTGGCCGGTGCCGGCAACCCGGAGGCCTGCTTCATCGTTGGCCTCGCGTTTGTCTTCGCACCCCAAGACATGCAGCACGGCCTCGTGTTCCTTAAACTTGCGGCCGTCGCTGGCCACAAGGCCGCGCCCTACGTGCTCAGCCTCCTCCTCTACACGGCCGGAGAGACGCGCGACATTGGGAAGAGCTACATCCGGCAGGTCGAGGGTGAGCCGGGCGACAACAGGTGCGAGACGGCCAAGAGGACCAACCGGGAGTGCAGGCGGTGCTAGAGGCTCGTCGCGGACATGGTCCAGGTGGCGGCGTGAAACAAGATTTGGCCGTTGGGCCGGGTGTGGGCGCTGTCGGAGGACGGCCACCGGTGCATGAGCACCAGCTACGGCGTGGAAGGGTGGGACGACTACGTCGTCTTCTGCAGCGATGACTGTAGAATTAGGTATGAGTATGCCAGTTTCTTTGCAAAGGTGTTGGACTATTTACCGTAAAATTTTGGTTTATTTAGGTTTCTACTTTTTTTTTTAATCTTTGTCAAAAGCGTCTGGTCACGCTGTTTGGCCATATATAAATTCCAAAATGAAAAAATGAACGTACTCATGCGCCCAGCCGTCTGATTTTAAATCAACCGTTCAAATCAAGCGGAAACGTTCGGACCATCCGAACGCGCAACGATTATGGACCGTTAGATTTTGATCGGGCCACCCAAACACAAGGTCCGAACGTCGTTATCACAGACGGTTATTTTAAAGAACCGTTTATGATATTGTACATATCACAGATGGATCTTTTATGGAACTGTCTGTGATATTCGTTTATTAATAACAGCCCTCGCGCTAGGGTTTGTGCCCTTACTCTTGCCGTTCTCCTCTCCATCGCGCGCTAGGGTTCGGGACTTTGGGCTCCTGCATCGCGCCTCCCCTGGCCGCTGATTCGACCTCGCCGTGGCCGAATCGAGCTCGCCCCGTCATCTACGCCTCCAAATCGAGCTCGCCGCCATGTCCCCCACCGAATCGAGCTCGCCCCGCCATCTCCCCTGCCGAATCAAGCTCACCCCGCCATCTACACCGCCAAATCGAGGTACGCCACTCCCCTCTGCTCCCCCTCCCACGCGGCCGCCCTCCCCTCTCTGCTCCCCTCCCCTCTTTGCTCCCCCTCCCGCGCCGCAGCTCCCCCTCCTCTGACTAATTTGTGATTTTTAAACTGATGAACTGAATACTGTGGAGGCTTGCTGATCTTCTTTGTGCTTTATGATTTGTGATCAACTGATGAATTGAATTGATTTTCTTGTTTATCTATTGTGCCTAATGCCTACATTTGTTGATGCATTGAATACTTGTTGATGAACTGAATACTGAATAAGTGAATATTGAACTATTGAACTGAACTGAATGTATTGCTTGCAGAATACTGAATATTGAAGTATTGTTGAATACTGAATATTGAATATACTCCCTCGATGATATGGATGAGCCCTTTTCCTTCCCCTTGCCTAGTGATAAATCTTGAGAGCAATGACAGAGCTCCGCCGCGGCGGTAGCTTCCCCGGGCAGCCGACTTTAGTAGTGGGGTGATGGTGTCAACGACGGTCGGTGCTGGTGGCGATGGCCGAAGGTGTAGGGCGGTGTCGCACAATGGCTAGGCTAGCGGCAGCGGCATGCAGCTAGGGTTTAGGCCAGCGATGTGAGGCAAGCAGCTAGGGTAGCAATGGCGCAACCCCCAACGACCTCCCTCTTATAGGCGCGGGGTTCAGGTCCGGCTTGGCCACGACACGCATGCCGAAATCGAGTCGGCGGCCTGGCCGGGCCCGCCCCTTTATTCGTCTTTATTTATTACAAGATATTACATACACATGAAACAATTTAATTTTTCGCGTTCCAAAACGAGCACTACAATCTGGGCTATATAATGCTCATGCATATTCCATTGCAAAAGGAATATAACAGACTATTATGCCTAGGGATTCGTCCCCCACTGTATCTCTTGATTCTCAATTTCGTCTTCGTACCAATCTCTATTCTTATCGTCACCATTAGTCGGTGACCGCTACTCGCTAGTTGCTACACTTGTTGACACCTCTATTGATGTCTGTTCCAACGCTATCGGACTTCCCATTGTATCTCCCACCGCTGTCAGTTTCAGCAGCAATTTGCATAGCGCATACATGTAAGCAACACAAAATTATGATACAACAATTGCAATAAAATCATGAACCTTTTAATTGAAATAGTAGTCCCTCAAGTCAAAAAAGAGTGCTGCTTTGGAATTTACGCATTCATACTTTCTAAATGTCTTTCTGAATGTGTAGATTGGACATACAAATATTAAATATTTTCTCTTTCTAATGTGTAGATTCATCGCATTTGTCTGAAAAGGAGGTGCCCTGTTTTTTTTTTTGTTGCTTTTCTTTGTTTGTTTTTTTTTTTGTTGTAGAAGACTTGTGCTGGTTTCCTTAATGAAACCGGAGAAAATCCTTTTATTCAAAAAATATTTTGTCTCGAAAAATATTTTTATAATATTATAACTTTTATATCTACAAATATATTACATTTGAAATAAATGATCAAAGTCATTGTGTTTTGGGACCGTGTCATTGTCCAAAACATCACTCTTTTGTGGTTGCAGGGATATATTATCTTGTATTAAGTAAAACACTGAATATGGGAGCTTCACAAAATGTCAGTAGTAAGAAATTAGCAAGAATTAATACATGATATATGTTAAATCTGTGTTGACCCTCATAAATTAAAATATTCTCACGAGCTTCGTTCATCTGATTACTTTAGTTTATCCAGATTTGCTATCAGCTGGTTTCGATCTGCAGTGCTTTCAGTTTGCACCTTTTAGTATCTAAATGAAGCATGAGCACATAAAACAAGTTAATCATAACATACGTGACTTAGAAGCTGATAAACAAACATGAAAGCTGACTAGCTAACATCTAAACACATGTGACAAGATTCCTCGCAATCTGAGTGCCTATGCTGCTAATAGCATAACTTGGCAATACAACTTGTGAGCCATTCCTCATTATTTCTCTGAAGTGCTAAACCTTTGGTTAAAAATCAGTTGTTTTTAAATACTTGATCTACACCGAAATTGGTGTTCCAGTAGCAGCCAGGGATGTTTGTAGAAATCTTGATGAAGTACTGATTTCTTCTTAATTTGAATGAAGTCTTGATGACTTGATGTTGATGTTTGTAGAAGACCAAGCAAACACAATGCTTTGAGGACAAAAATATAGAATTAATTAATAAATAAATTGCAAATAAAATAGAATGGAAGCGGATTGGTAACCGACCGGTTATCGACTACCGGCATACCTATTTTGGCTAGCTAGCGGTGGACTGCTTGGAGCAGGTTTTTTTTTTCGATTGAAAATCGGCCAAACTGGTCTGACTGGACCCCTCCCCGAGTAAGACATCAGTCGGCCAAATCGGCTCAAAAAATTCGAATTTGCTTGAATGTGATATTTTTCAATTTAAAATCTGAAAAATCCAAAATAAAAATTTCGGCCAAACCGGTTCTACCGGCCCCCTTGTAAAAATTAGCAACCTGTTTTTGAAACCCTGGCTCGGAAGCCGGTGCAACAAGGGAGAGATGGAGTTAGCTTGAGGCTATTGAAGGTGGTAGACACCAGTGGGATTCAAATATAAAAAAACTGGAATTGTTTAAGTAAATATTTAAAATCTCAACTTTTTCTCTCTAAATTTTCAAATGTGATTGTTAGAACATGTAGAAAAGGTTATTACCACAGTAGGGCTCCATTAAGGGTCTTTATATAAAGGGAGATGTGATGGGCTTGAGGTGACACCCAAGCCAACCCTGAGAAACTCTAGCTGTGCACGCGGTTGATAGCACACTGGCACAAGATGTTCCATCCTGAGACATGTGATATCGGTAACGGGGTTATTGTTGTTGTGGTGCTAATTGGGAATGATCTACGAACGGTACAAGAATGTTTAGGTTACGAGGCCTTGTTGGAATAACAAGCGGTTCATGGGACGTTCTCGGGACCAATCGACTAAGTGGACACACACTATGTTAGATCGGACTTCAACTCTTCTTCCGTTGCACTATGTATCTATGTTAACGACGATATACTCTTCTGCTCCTATGATTTACTGTTTTATGCACGCGAAAAAAATTATTTTACACTAATGTATTCTACCCTTCGTCTGACTTGACTTGACAACTCAAGCTAGCTTTTCGTTAGCTAGACGTACGGCTAGAGCTAGAAGTTTGGACTTTGGAATAATAACAAAATGACATGCAGAGAATGATTGCTAAAATCCAAATACAGGAAAGCTTTTTTTTAATAAACTAACCACTGCCGCCCAGATTATGATTGCTAAACACCAAATACAGGAAAGCTTTTTTAATAAACTATCCACTGCCGCCCAGATCTAACAGAATCTAAACACATCACATCAACACCACATCGGGCAAATCGAGCTCCACAAACAATGCAACTTCTGAGCTCCCTGACCACCTATATTTACCACCTCGCTTATGAGAGTCACACCGTCACACGTTTCGTGCTCCTCTTGTATACTAGAAGTCACAGACATAAGCCGGCATGGAGAAGAAGAGGGTGGCCATCGTCGGTGCCGGTGTGAGCGGCCTGGCGGCGTGCAAGCACCTTCTGGAGCGCGGCTGCCGGCCAGTCGTCTTCGAGGCGGACACCGTCCTCGGCGGCGTGTGGGCGCGCACGCCGGAGTGCACCGCGCTACAGACGCCGCGGCCCATGTACCAGTACTCCGACTTCCCGTGGCCGGAGACCGTCACGGAGGTGTTCCCTGACCACCGCCAGGTGGCAGAGTACCTCGACGCGTACGCGCACCATTTCGGCGTGCTTGACTGCGTCAGGTTCGGCCACCGGGTGGTCGGGATGGAGTACGTTGGCGTCAGCGAGGATGCAGTGGCGGCGTGGGAGGAGTGGGCCGGGAATGGCGATGCGTTTGGCTCCGGCTCCGGCGAGTGGCGCCTCACGGTGGCCGACACCGAGGGCCACGTTGAGGTGAGAATTTGCCAGTTTTGCATAGACGAAGGATGAAGTAAGCATGACAGGTAGCAAGTTTGGTGCAGTACGTAGGGAAACATGCAATCAAACTTCTCTTACTTTGACTACCGGTAAAAAATAGATTGATAATGTGAAAATGGCACCATTACTTTTTAAGGATTTTTTTAATAATATATAACAATTTTATAATTTTTATTAACATATTCAAATAAAAAATAGTAGTTAAAATTGCATATTTATATTCTTGAATATGAAATAAACTATAATTACAATTAGATGTGCAACATCTGTTGATCGGGGAAACGACCAACTAACCAGATTTAATGGTAGATTAATGTACTCCTACATCATTTATATGATGGTTTATCTATGACAGACAATCAGTTTTGTGGGCTTTTTTTCTAACTGCATTGATACAGTTAGATGAACAACAAAATGCTTGTATCACCGCCGGAGATATTTCTCGGTATCGGTGTTTCTCCATGTCTTACTTTCTAAAAAACGCGCGAGAGAGAGGAGAGTTGAGTGAATCAACTCCAACAAGACACAAGCTCCGAATTGGCCAGTACCTGACACGTCTTGGGGCACGTTGACTTGCCGGAGCCGAACCACCGCGTAATGGACTCGCAGTCGTACGTCTGGCCGCTAGCCACCACAACCGGGTCGCTCATTAAATCGAGAGAGATGGGGGCACTGGATGTCCGGGGGCGGCGCCGAAGGCTCGGCGCCGTCGTCGTCAAGATCCACCTTGGAATCCAAAGGCCGCGGCGTGACTGCGCTGAGGAGGATGCACTTGGCATATCGAAGGAGCCCGACGAGGGCAATCATGGCCGACGTCCATCTCTCCACCACGCGGTCGCCGATGTCCCGCTCCAAGATCTCGATCTCATCGCTGCAGCTCGCCGGGTCGTTGATGCCCACCTCCTCAAGGAAGCCCTCGAGCCTCTCCCGCTCCGGCACGATGTCCCGGTCGACTTCTTGGATCAACGCCAGCACGCTCGCCTTGAGCTCCTGCTCTACCACGGCCGCCGGCGAGCGGTGCTGGCACTGGCGCGACGTGAGGGCGAGGAGGTTCTCCACGTCGTCGCCGAGCCCGAGCCCGAGCTCGGGCACGGGCAGGCACCGGGCGGAGCGGCGCACAGCCACCGAGCCGCATGAGTGCGCGAGACTGCGCCGAGGAGCTGGGCGCGGCAGAGAGGAGGCGGCTCGAGCCGGGGGTCGCGCGGGCACAACCGGCGGTGGCGGCGCCAAGAACCAGGGGCCAGGAGGCGAACCGAGGGGGCAGAACGCGGGCTGGCGCAGGCGCACGCGTGGGGGGCCGAGCCGGCAGCGGAGCAGCAGCGACGCCGGTGGGGCTGGCCAGGAGCAACGCTGGAGGGAGGAGGCACCGTGAGGGGAAGAGAACCATGGAGAAAGAAATGAGATGTGTTCGGTTGTGAGATTAGAGAGGAGAGAGGTGGACAAGAAGACGTTCGCCACGTGGACGTAATGGTAAAAATATTTTTTTTTTCACGTGGCATGAAACCACTCTCAAAAGAAATAAATGACGGTTTTTGCACGATATTAATACTTAGAGCATATGTTTTATTTGGTATTATAATTTAGGAACAAAAACTAAATTAAGACAAGAGTTGATGGACGAATAATATACTTAATCCTTTATATGATGGTTTATCTATGACAGACAATCAGTTTTGTGGGCTTTTTTCTAACTGCATTGATACATTTAGATGAACAACAAAATGCTTGTATCACCGCGGAAGATATTTCTCGTTATCGGTGTTTCTCCACGCCTTACTTTCTCAAAAAAAGGCGTTGTAGTGTCGACGAGGTCTCTTGAAAAAAAAACGACGTATATCACAAAAATGGGGCATGCACATCATCCATTCATGATAGAACGTGGAAGAATTCGACACATGTAGCAGAAACTTCCAAGGTAGGTGTCTAGTGGCGCCATGTACACGGGCATGGCTATTGATGTTAGACTTGGATCTTTTGATGGATACCATGCGTGGAGCTTTTTTATTGCAGGAATGAGTGGGTCTCTTAACCTCCAATGATAGTAGAAAATCTCCTGTAGTTAAACTACGTTGATTTGGGCTCTCATGCTAGCATATGTCACCAACTTGTAATTACAAAGTGTTTTGCACTACATGGGTCAAATCGATCAACAAGATGACTAGACCCACCATATTTCTCTATTTAAACATGCCAGTAAGGTTGTGTTTGGTTGGAAATTGTGATCTTATTCGTAATTGAAATACTAGGGTTTTGACATACTACAACGAGGAATACAACATTGTAAAGTTTTACCTTGCAAGCAATTGAAATAGCGATGTTTAAATCGGATTGTTCCTATAATTAGTTCAAAAAAAAAATCTTTTCCTTCTCCAGACACACAAAGCAGACTTTGTGGTTCTTTGCATTGGGAGGTTTAGTGGTGTGCCCAACATACCCACATTCCCTCCGGGCAAAGGTCCAGAAGCATTTGATGGGATGGTGATCCACTCCATGGAGTACTCCAAAATGGGCAGCGAGAAAGCTAAGGAGATGATCAGGGGCAAGCGTGTTGCGGTTATTGGCTACCTGAAATCAGCACTTGACATTGCTGCTGAATGTGCAGAAGTAAATGGTAAAACATACAAACCATTTCATTTCATTTCATTTTTCTCTTGTGCAAAGGCAAAGATGTCGCATGTTCGACCTTGTAGACTACTGCCATTTCGTTTCACATTTGTAGAAATTCGGTACCTTATCTGTTAGACTTTGTTGTCTACATTTCTACAATTGTTTGGATGAAAACTTAGAGAATATTCTCATTTTTTATTCATTGTTTGTTGCTACTGTAGGTATTGAGCATCCATGTACAATGGTAGTCCGAACAAAGCATTGGATCTTACCAGACTACTCTGCTTGGGGTGTCCATATATCAAAGTTGTATCTAAATCGCTTCTCTGAACTCCTTATTCACAAGCCTGGTGAAGGCTTCCTCCTTAGCCTCTTGGCCACCATCTTGACTCCACTGGTAATACAGCGCAACGTGTTACTTTTATTAGAATTAATTTATAAGCTTTTTGTTTCAAACTAAATCCATGCATGTATTCTTGTTTGTACACGAGTAGAGGTGGCTATTTTCAAAGTTTGCTGAGAGCTACTACTCCATTCCAATGAAGAAGTATGATATGGTGCCTGACCATAGCCTGTTTGAGGCATTAGTGGCATGCTTGATTGCCATTACACCGAAGGATCACTACAAGAGACTGAAAGAAGGCAGCATTGTTTTGAAGAAGTCAAAGACATTTACCTTTTGCAAGGAAGGTGTGCTTGTCGAAGGCGAATCTTCACCGATAAAGAGTGATGTAGTGATCTTTGGAACTGGATTCAAGGGGGATCAGAAAATCAAGGACATGTTCACATCAAAGTACTTTCAGAGTATTGCAGTTGGGTCAACATCCACAACCGTACCTCTATATAGGTCATTTCACTAGACATGATCTCTATATATTGCGAACTTTTGAACACAAACGGTTTGTTAATATCTTCAATATTTTTTTCAGGGAGTGCATACATCCTAAGATTCCACAGCTCGCGGTCATCGGTTACTCAGAGAGCTTGGCAAATCTCTACACATCAGAACTTCGGGCCAAGTGGTTGGTGCATTTCATGGATGGTGGCTTCAGATTACCAGGTGTTACAACAATGCAGAAGGATGTCCTTGAATGGGAGAAGTTCATGCAGCGCTATTCTCGTGGCTATTTCCGTAGGTCTAGCATTGGAATCATTCACATCTGGTACAATGATCAACTATGTCGGGACATGGGATGCAACCCGAGAAGGAAGAAGGGTTTTTTCGCGAATCTATTCGAGGTCTATAGTCCTGGTGATTATGTTAATCTTCACCCCAAGAAAGATGATTATGTTAATTTTCACCCCAAGAAAGATGATTATGTTAATTTTCACCCCAAGAAAGAGTAGATCTTGGGTTTGCATTCCTGCGGAAGTTACCTTGTTATACTAATGGTTTGCATATTACACATTTAATAAAACGTGTTGTCACTTGTGAGGTACAGTTGTGTGTTTTGGATGTTGTCTTGTTCATGTAAAGCTTGCAATTTGAATTTAATTTACTTTTATGTCACATTATGTTGTATTCTGATACCCATTCATATGCGCAGAAGCCCTAGATTGGATCAGAATTTGTGAGAAACAGCATGAGTATGCATTGTATCAAGAATAGAGTCGATAAATCTCGTAGAGAATCAAATAACAATGATGAAATAATCATGATGGAAGAGAGATTGGGCGAAGCTGACCACTAATTCCTTAAGGACAATCTCAAAAGAATACAAGAGATCGTCGCTCTCACAACCCTCTCGAACCTTTTAGGACTCTTGGATCCTTATCCTATATATGAATCAGTGTTAAAGAATAACCTAGCATCTAATCCTCTTGTGCACGTCTTGCTTTAGATGAGTTGATTTGTGGTTTGTGTTCTCCATGATCACCCTTCATTATTTTATATAGTGCCTCTTGTTCTCTTCCAAAATAAAATAGGATTAGGATAAGATTCCTTGCATAACACATCTCCAAGTCCTAATAGATTAGGATACGAGCCACCCATACTTAACGTATTGGCTTTTAACAGCTGTCCACATTTCAGTTAAACTTCGGTTGAGAAGCGTATAATGAGAACCCAATATATTCTATGAGATATGGCATGATACTTATTAAGAAACCGGGCCTGGCCAGGAGTCCGGGTCCAGATGGGCACCTCATCCACCCGTAGACTATATATAGGAGGGGGAGAACCCCCAACCATTGTATACTGATTCATGATTGGAAGAGCAATAAAGAGAAGCCTGCAGTCCCCTCTCATACCTGTGTTTCATCTATTGTTTCGTTCTTGTGTTCTTGCATCGTTCTTACGATTCTGATTTTGTCTACGAGGTAATCGCTCGGACTGGACTTGTCAGCGACGGTTCCTCAACACGTTATCAGCACGATCGACTCTCCTCGCATCGGAAAGGTAACCGTCGATGAACGACACTTGTAGATTGAATCGTTTTTCTAGATTGCTTTCAATTCCTCAATTGTTGCTTTCTAGATTATTTTCTACGGTACAAATTTGCTCTAATCTGTCGCGAGCCGACTTGGAGTCGCCGGCACAATGCCGATCGATAGATTACATGAAAGAGCGGATGTCGATTGTACCGTAGATTGAAAGTTGCAAATTCGTTCTAATCTACCGCGAGCCGACTTGAAGTCACCGGCCATGCCGTTCGGTAATTGCAGAAACAAGTTGCACCGCATGAACAGTAATCGCGCATGAACAGTAAATTACACGTTGTTAGAAATAATGCACGGATCACATATATCCCATATTCAACAATCTCCACCTTGAGACGAATTTCCTCTTGTAGCATAATGAAGAATCTTCAATCATCAAATATCTCCATAATAAGATAAAAATCACCGTGCGCCAACTAGTCTCTAGGACTAGATCAGAATACCAACTAAGCTTGAGCAAAGCTCAAACTTAGCAAAGAGGACGCTTTGTCATCATGTCACCGGATAATCATGGGTACTTATCTTGCACACTTTGACATCACCTTGAGCAATAACACCTCGAATAAAGTGATATCTCACGTCAATGTGCTTTGTTCTCTCATGGAACATCTGATCCTTTGTAAGGCATATAGCACTCGACTATCACAAAATATAGTAGTACAAGAATTATCTCCACAAAGCTCGGTGTACAAACCTCTCAACCAAATAGCTTCTTTACAAGCTTGAAATAGCCATATATTCGCGCTTGATGGTAGATAAAGCAACGATGAGGTTGCAAACTTGCCTTCCAACTAACGGCACAACCACCAATGGTGAAAACATAACTGTGAGAGACCTCCTCTTGTCCAAATCACCAAAGATAATCGAATCAACATAACCAACAAGTCCATCTCTAGAATTCCCAAACTGCAAACAAGCATTAGAAGTGCCACGCAAATATCTGAAAATCCACTGAACTGCTTTCCAATGCTCTTTTCCAGGATTAGCCATGTATCTACTAACAACACTCAATGCATGAGATAAATCAGGACGAGAACAGACCATGGCATACATCATAGAACCAACTGCACTGGAATATGGAACTCTAGACATGTACTCAATATCATAATCTGACTTAAGACATAAAGCTGAAGATAATCTGAAATGTGTAGCTAATGGAGTACTCACTGGTTTTGCATCATGCATATTAAAACGATGAAGGACCTTCTCAATATAACCTTTTTGACTAAGGTATAACTTGCCAGATTTCCTCTCTCTAATAATCTCCATGCCGAGAATTTTCTTTGCTGCACCTAGATCCTTCATCTCAAATTCATTACTCAATTGTGCTTTCAGTTTTGCTATTTCTGACTTATCTTTTGCAGCAATTAACATATCATCAACATAGAGAAGCAAATAAATGACTGAACCATTAACAATCTTTAAATAGACACAACTGTCGTAATCAGACCGCTTAAAATTATTAGAGAGCATAAAGGAGTCAAATCTCTTGTACTATTGCCTAGGAGATTGCTTCAAACCATAAAGAGATTTCTTTAATCTACAAACAAGGTGTTCTTTTCCAGGAATAACAAAACCCTCAGGTTAGTCCATATAAATGTCTTCTTCCAACTCCTCATGTAAGAACGCAGTTTTAACATCTAATTGCTCAAGTTCATAATCATGCATAGCAACAATACTGAGTAAAGTGCGAATAGAACCATACTTCACAACTGGGGAAAAGACATCATTAAAATCAATACCTGGAATTTGACTATAGCCTTTAGCAACCAACCTTGCTTTATACCTTGCTGGTTGAGTAGAAGAAATACCTTCCTTCCTTTTGTAAATCCACTTGCAACGAACATGCTTCTTCTCCTTTGGCAATTTCACTAATTCCCAAGTGTCATTCTTTTTAAGTGACTCCATCTCATCATTCATAGCAGTTATCCACTTATTACAATCAGTGGAGCTAATAGCCTCAGAGTATGATGAAGGTTCTGTATTACCTTCAATTTCTTCTGCTACACTCAAAGCATAAGCAACAATATTAGCTTCTTCAATCAACCTCTTAGGTGGATTAATATCTCTCCTAGGCCTGTTAACTGCAATAGACTGTTGTGGTTGCTGCTCAACAATAGGTGCATCATGAACAATGGTATTTTTCTTATCTGATGTGTTACCTGAACCAATAGAGTGCTCTACCTGAACACTTGAATTCTGCTCACTCTCAACAGGAACATTAGTGGGTAGTTTATCAGGAAGCATAGGAGATTCATTAAAGACAACATTTCTGCTAATCACAACCTTCCTTGTTTCAGGATTCCACAACTTATATTCTTTAACACCAGATTTATAACCAAGAAAGATGCACTTAATAGCTCTAGGCTCTAATTTTTCATTATCAACATGAGCATAAGCAGTACAACCAAAAACTCTCAATTCTGAATAATTTGCTGGGGAACCAGACCATACCTCAATTGGAGTCTTCTTTTCAATTGCAATATTGGGTGATCGATTAATAAGATAGCAAGCAGTGGAAGCGGCTTCAGCCCAAAACGCCTATGCAAACCTGCATTAGACAACATACAACGGGCCTTGGAAATGATGGTTCTGTTCATACGTTCAGCTACACCGTTTTGTTGAGGAGTACTAGGAACGGTGTAATGCCTAACAATGCCTTCAATCTTGCAATATGATTCAAATTCATCAGAACAGAATTCTATCCCATTATCAGTACGAAGTTTCTTTACCGTCTTTTCAGTTTGCCTTTCAATCATAGTCTTCCACTCTTTAAATGCTGAAAATGCTTCTGACTTATGTTTCAAGAAATAAGGCCACACTCTTCTAGAATAATCATCAATAATTGTTAGCATATAACGAGCACCTCCTAGAGATGTCTTGCGAGATGGCCCCCATAAATCAGAATGCACATAATCCAAAATACCTTCTGTAGTATGAACTGAGGTATTAAATCTCACCCTCTTGTGTTTGCCAAACACACAATGCTCACAAAATTTAAGCTTGCTGATGCAATGTCCATCAAGAAGTCCTCTCTTACTCAATTCTGCCAAACCAAGTTCACTCATATGCCCAAGACGCATATGCCAAAGATTAGTAGCATCAGGATCAGATAATGAACTTGAAATTACAGCAACATTACCTGATATTGTAGTACCTCGCAGATGGTACAAATTGGCAGTCTTAATATCAGCTTTCATCACAATAAGAGAGCCTTTTGATACCTTTAAAACTCCACCTTCACCAGAATACTTGTACCATTTAGTATCAAGAGTACTCAAAGAGATGATGTTTCTTTTTAAATCTGGAATGTACCTCACATCTGTCAAAGTTCTGACAATACCATCAAACATCTTGATCTGAATTGAACCAATTCCTGCTACCTTACAAGATGAGTTATCACCTATCAACACAGTACCACCTTCAACAGGTTCATAGGTGGCAAACCAATCCTTATTATGACACATATGAAAGGTACATACAGAATCAAGAATCCATTCATCATTGGTCTCAGCACATCCAACAAAGGCAACCAGAATTTCTCCATTAGGACTATCATCAGCAGCAAGAGAGGCTTTACCTTCATCATCTGGTTTACCTTTTGGATTATAATAGCCAATTTTCTTTTCTTTATTTTGGAGCTTCCAGCATTCAGAGATGTCGTGCCCACTTTTCTTGCAATATTTGCACGACTTGTACTTGCCTCTAGATTTCGACTGGTTCTTGTAGCTGTTTGAACTTTTGTCTCGAGGTCCATTATTTGAGTTCTTCTCCTTTTGTCTGCCACGAATAAACAAGCATTCTCCTTTCGAGCTTGAATTTTCATAAGGTACCATCTGTTTCATCTTCTCCTTAGCATGCAAAGCTTCATAAACTTCATTAAGAGTGAGAGTATCTCTACTATATAATATGGTATCTCTGAAATTTGAAAATGAACTAGGCAGTGAACACAAAAGAATAAGACCCAAATCCTCATCCTCATATTTTACCTCCATCGACTCTAGGTCGGCAACAATCTCCTTAAACGTCGAAATATGATCAAGCACAGATTCTCCTTCTTGCAATTTATGAGAGTACAACTTCTGCTTGAGATGCATCTTGCTGGTGAGATCTTTTGTCATGCAAATTTTTTCTAACTTTAGCCATAATGCAGTAGCTGTTTTCTCCTTCAAAACATCCTGTAAAATATTATTTGATAGATGAAGGTGAATCTGAGATAAAGCCTTACGGTCTTTACGCTTGTCATCTGCGGTCCATGCGGTAGGTTCTTTTGCAAAACCTTCCAATGTATCATCTAAATCCATCTGTGCCAACACAGCTCTCATCTTGACTTGCCACAGCGAAAATCTTGTGTCACGATCCAGGAGTGGAAGATCATACTTCAAAGTCGCCATGAGGAATAAAATCTGAAAATTGCTGGTACTGATATGTGTAAACCTAGCAAAAATCACGACCTGTGTGTACACCTTCTGTGTATGCGGAACAAAAAGCTTCGAATCTGCTGGTATATTTTCGTGTGGACGAAGCAATTTTTCTCCAGAAAAAAATCACCAACCAAAAGCACTTCTGATACTTCTTGGCTTCGTGCCCTTTTTATTTCTTGTTTGCTCCACGTGATCTGATGCTAACAAAGAGAAAAGCTTGGTGATTAATAGAATAATAAAAGAAATCCTTGGAACCTGTGACTTTGATGGCTTCTTTTGGATTTGGTCTGCTGTTGCAATTGAACGGACAAGAATCTTTGTTCAATGGACAAAACTTGCTGTGATTGCTTTTGGACTCGTGCGATTCAACGCTTGGCGCTGGACTCGGCAGCTTCTGCTGGTGTCGGGGCAATACTTTCCACGCGAAGCAATGCTGGCTGCTGCGATCCCGCGTGCTGGACCGAAGCGAGCGGACACAGGCGCTGCTTGGAGACGCCGAAGCCGACGCGTGCACGCGGAGCCCACGGGAGCGACGCGCGACGGGAGACGATCAGACGAAGGCGTAGCGTGTGACCGCGGCGCAGCAGATGCGAGCTGCTATTTTTTCTGGTTTCTCTCTAAACCCTAATCTCCTGTCTGATACCACTTGTTAGAAATAATGCACGGATCACATATATCCCATATTCAACACACGTGAACAGTAATCACATATGAACAGTGATTACATATGAACAGTAACTAAAAAACGAATCTTGCGGAACCGTCGCCGCCCGTAGCGGCGTCGATCCGCGCCCAAAACCCGCCTCCATGGGGCACCTTGAAGCCGTCGGCCCGAAACGCGCGCGCGCCAGCGCCGCGCACCCGCCGGCCTCCTACTACTCGCGCGCGCCAGTGGCGCCGCCGCCGCCGCCGCCTTGAAGGACGCCTCGACGGCCACCTTGAAGCCGCATGGCGCCGCCCGACCGCCGGAGCTCGCACCCACGTCGCTGGAACCGCCGGCGGCGCGCTGCCGGGCTGCCGCGTGACTTGCCGCCGGCGGCCTCCGTCTGCGCCGGGCCGTGCATGCCGCGCTCGGCCGTCGCCGCACCGCCGCTGCTTCGGCCCGCCATGCCATGGCCGCACCGGCCGCCACAGTCCGCCGCCGCGAGCGCGCGCCGCGCTGCCGCCGGCCGCCGCCGGCGCACACCGCACCACCCGGCCGCCTCGGGCCTCGGGGCTGCGCAACCGCCGCCTCGGCGCCGCCGCCTCGGGCTCCTCGGAAGCCACCGCCGCGCGGCAACCGCCTCGAGCTCCTTGGAGCCGCCGCCGACCGTCAGGCCTGGAGTCGCCGCCGGCATGGGCTTGAAGCACCGGCCGCCGCCGCTTGAACCGCCGCAGCGCTGGCCGCCCGCGTTGAAGGGCCATTGCACCGCACGCTCCCTCCATCGCCGCAGCCGCCGCACGGCGCCGGCACCACACGCCTGCATGCACCGGCCGAACCGGGTGCAAGCTGCCGCCGCCGCCTCAATGAGCAGGGCAGAGAACCCTACGCGCATTCTTTTTTCTAGTCTAGCCAAAAGAGCCGGCATAAGCAACATGCCGAATGGGCCTCATGAGCATGGCCCAATAACAAGTCCAGCTAGAAAGGAATTTCGGGAGAAACAAAGAAAAAAAAGGAAAACCGAAAAGAAAAAGCAGGTTTTGCAAAAAGGTCCTTCGGGATTCTGGAAATCACGAGGATCCTTTCGCGAATAAGGAATGTTTGCAAGAAGGCCCTCGGACTCTCTGAAAATTACGCGAATTTTCTCTCAGAACTGAGATTTCGTGTTTTAACTCAGGAAATTGCGCTACGAAAAATCTTTTCAGTGAGAAAGGGCTTTAAATCAAATTTTTGTATATTTTTGAAATTTGAAGCATATTTATTCTTGTTATTGTTATTTCTATGCAATTTATTACTGTATTTACTGTTTTGATTATCTGTAATTATTTATATTGCTTTTAATCACTGAAAATAGCAGTAAATCATGAAAAATGCATAGAAAAATACGGGAACATGAACCTGGAGTTCGAAGAGCATTGTGAGAATTTTGCAACTATTTTATGCAGATTACCAGCAGTAATCTTTTGAACTTTTTACATGAATATGAAGATGACTGGCATCACGAATCAGGAATTCGAAGAACTGTCCCAGCATGGCCAGAATTTGTATAGAATTTGTATCAGTCTTCAATTTTGTGGTAATGTAATCACGGATGACCAGAAGATCGAGAAGACTCTCTACCTTTCACCCAAACGCGGTGCAATCCGCAAGCAACTATCGTCAATACGGTTACAAGTAGTATGCCGAATTAATTGACATCATGCAAGTTGCGGAAGTTCAAGATGATGTTCTAAGGAAGAACTACATCTCACAGTCACCTAGTAGCAATGTTGGCCATGAAGCCCTACTAGTAGCTACAAAGGTGAGAAATCCTCTCACAAAGGAGAGGGGCAAGAAGGGTAAGGTTGTGGGTCACACGTTATTGATGTTTTCCAGTCTAAGAAGAAGGGCAAACGATAGCATGAGGCACACCTCGCCATTGCAGGCACAGAGAATCCACATCCATTAGTTGCACTTATGAATGTGGACGGCCCGATGAGACCCCATCATCCCTCCTTTGGACATCGCAGCGGCCACAGCCGTAGCTGCCTAAGAGGAGAAGATCACGCATGGAGCCGATTTAGGCAGACGTTCCTGAATACGTTGCCTATTAGATCCAGTGCACACATTGCACTCGGACCTTTTTATAGAAACTTGCAGTTTGTAATTGAAGCAGAACTTTGAAGTATTTTATTTATGTGTTGCTTGCTTTCTGCTACATATTAATAAAGTACATTATATTAGAATGTGTGTGGCGCCCTATGGAGGAAGTGTGCTTAGCATGTAGCGGCTGTGAATACCATCCCGAGAGAAACAGAATTTTTCGATCGATCAGCAAGAATACTGGTAGTCTTACGACAATCGCAGGCAGCAATACTTGTATAATAGGCTCAGGAAGGGTCATAATTATACTCCCAATGGGCACAACTTTGGTCATTGAATAAGACTTGTTGTACCCATAATCGACTAGAACTCTTAAGGATATTTGCGCTAACAGTTTCCACGTAGAGACTGAAGAAGAGTATGGTACAGAATACCTACTCATTACAAAGCGTGAAGAAAGTGAATAATAGCATTAGAATATCTTCCTTCATATGAAACTGGGCTATACTACACTAATATTAAGGCACCTGCAGCCTATACTGCCTTGAAAACCGTATTTAGAAGCTCTGAACTTACCTATCTCTGGCATGATAAATTATGCCGCATAGGTCTTAAGATAATGAGAGATAATTAACAATTCACAGGGACGTAATATGAATATAAAGAATTTCCCGAAACAGGAAGAATTTGTGTGCCCTGCATGTGCCATCGGGAAATTAATTATTAGACCTTTTGCTCTGAAAGCGAAGGATGAAGTCTCTGCATCGCTGGATCGTATCCAGGGAGATATTTTGCGGTCCTATATAGCCCCTGTAAGGGTTATTTAGGTTTTTTATAGTGCTCAATGATGCTTCCTTGGAATGGTCGCATGTATGTTTATTGTCTACGAGAAACCACATTTTTGCATAGCTAAATCTTGCAGATAATTAAATTAGAAATATTTTTTCCCTGATCATCACGAGAAGTTCAACTGAATGGACAACGCCGGAGAACTTACTCCGAAAGCATTTGATGATTATTAGATGAAAATGGGAATTAAAGGTTAGCATTTTGTACCGCATGTCCGCACCCAGAATGGACTAGCAGAACTTTGAAGAATTGTAATTTACCAACTACATGTTGGGGACACGCAGTCCTGCTCGCAGCATCTCACATCATTTTTTTAGACCGTCGGCCTATAACATCCACCCACCTATACAACTAGCGCAAGGGTCAGCACAGAAAACTACTCATCTTCGCAGGTTTGGTTGCAAGGGTTATATACCTATACCACCACCGCAGCGAACTGCAATAGGTTTTCTCCAAAAGTCTGGGATATACGTTGGTTATGAGACAACATCCATAATCGAGTATTTAGACCTTATGACTGGAGATTTAAATAATGCCCAATTCGCTGATAGTACATCAGATGAGGTTAGTTTCCCGTCATTAGGGGGAGGAAATCAACCCTTGATATGAAAATGTCGGGAAATAACGTGGCAAGCCACGGGAAGTCCAGAAGACAATTGAAGTCTAGAAGAGAACTGAAGTCCAGCAGATAATTGGAATTCGTGCATATGACCCACGCACTAGTGAAGCAAATAGAGAAGTCCAGAAGATAATTGCAGTCCAGAAGATAATTTGAATTGAAGTCTAGAAGACAATTGAAGTCCAGAAGATAATTGATTTGCAAGCGTTAGCGAATCAACTGCCTAACCACTTTAGTGATTTGAAGAGCGTGGCCAAGTAGCATGTGCCTGCACGCAATGCACCGGAGAGGGTTGAAATACTGATGAAGGTATCCCTAATCCCGTCCTAAGGCCTCTGAAAGGACGAGAACTCTGGCCCCCTCGAATCCAAAGTAACCGGGGACGCCTGGTGAAAAAGGATAAGAAGGACTTGACACAGCCGATCACCGAAGTGCCCCAGAACTAGAAGGGGAGCCAGTTGAGACCTGGCATCGATATGGAACCTTCAGGAAAGGCATACCAGAATTGAACATCCCCATGAAGGGAGACATCAGCATGGATGTGTGCGCACACATCGGAGCTGAAAAACTAAAGGGACTTGCCCCGCAATGTAAAGCAGCGGTGAGCAAGTAGAAGTATTAGAAGAATCGCCCTTTGAAAAAATAGCTATAAAATTTATGACCTCGGGAGAATCTTTGAATATGACAACAGTCAATGTCAACATTTACTTTGCAAAGAAACTTGCCACAATGATCAATCTTGATCCAGAGCCTGCATCGCTCGCTGAATGAAAGAAAAGATCAGATTGGAAGAAGGCAATAGAAACTAAATTAATCTCTCCGTATAAAAAAAGGATGTTTGGGCGTGTAAGCCGTAGGCCTACCCTTGTGCACCCCGTAGGGCATAAGTGGGTATTTATTTGAAAGAGAAATGAAAAGAAGCAAGGCTCGTTGCATAAGGTTTCATTGAACATCCAGTAGATGATTATGAAGAAACCTATTCCCCGATCATGGGCGAAACTCCCTTTTAGACATTTACCTCAATGGCAGTGAACTTGAAGTTAGAAGTAAAATTGATGGATGGGGTACCAGCATACCTTTATAAAATATTGGATTCGGATATTTATATGAAGATACCTGAATGTATCCCTGTTCCGAACCAAGATAGAGCAAATAGAAATATGTACAGTGTGAAACTCAGAAAGTTATTGTACGAACTTAAGCAATCAGGCAGAATGTGGTATAAATCGCTTGAAGCGAATTTCCATGCAAGAATGGCTACACGAAAAATGAGAATAATCTCTGCGTATTTATACGACGATCCCAGAATAGATTTTGTATAATCTCAGTGTATGAAAATGATCTGAATATCATCGGAACTCTAAAGGATATTAAGAAAATAAGCACTTACCTAAAGTCGGAGTTCGAAATGAAAGATTTGGGTGAAAACCAAATATTGCCTAGGCTTGCAGCTTGGGCATGCCCCTGAAGGGATATTAGTACATGTCGGACCCGGATTTTCTAATCCGAATCCTCTGTGAAAACAATGTGCTATTCCCTGGATCAGTAGATAGCACTCACAGGCATTGCTGAATCATTCATACATGGCGTTAACTAAAGTACCAAATTTATTACAACCAACAGAGTGACATAGACCACGTCGGGTCGAGTTTTACAACGAAATGATCGGCCAAATTGATTACAATACGAACACGAATACGATAGCGGAAGCAAAAGGGTAGAGCTCATCTCTTCACAGGTAAGCGACTGGGGCAACATGTGTACGACTGATATGATCCAAGGATCCGGATAATATCGGTTGTACGCAAGCACCAACGAGTCAACTTAGAATGCGTCGAGGCCTAGACTACAGATCCTAGACTACTCTTCATCGTTTCCTTGCCCATCGACTTCTGGATCCTCGTAGTACGCATAGTCTCCTTCATCAGCGTCATCTGAAGGGTTTGGGGAGAGCGAGAATGAGCGCAACTTCCGTGCTCGTGAGCCAATAAACAATGCAATAATATACATGCAAGGCTTACAAGGATGGCTCGGTTCTTTTATTTGCGAAAGCAATACTTTTAAATATCATAAGTACAAATTCCTAGCACTTAGCATTTTTAACAAATTTCATTTTAGTTAAAGAGAGTAATTGTGCAATATTTGATATCAGCAGAGAATCCCTCCTTTGGAAACTCTACCTGATGTTTATTTTGATTGGAGCTACCTCCAATTATTAACCGTTGAGTCCGAAAACTCGGGAAAATCCAATCTCGGGGCTAGGAGAGCATACAATTTTCATACCACCCACAAGGTTTTTGAAATAGAACTAACTCAAGTTAAGTTCCCATGTCCGCCTTTAATCGTAGGCACGGCTGTTTAAACAGTTTATAACTCTGCAGAGATTTGTACACTTTACCCACAAGAGACAATTAACTCGTTGCCCTACACGATTCCGTAGTCGTGTAGTCGAGAGGTTGTCACAATAACTTTTCAACTACCTCGTCCTTTCCATCATCTCACCCACATGGGGTTACGCCCATACATTCGCGAGGGATTTTGTACCGCAGCGCCTGGATGTACCGCACGACATTGGCAACTTCACCTTTTATTGGTGTCCCCGTCAAGCTGGATGTACCGCAAGCTTGCGCGTGCCATTTATCCACCAGTGAGATGACTTTCAGGATTCGATAAATTTACTAAGCCAAGTCGCGGTTTGTCGCAGACTTGTGGTTGTACTTGTTTTACACGGGAGGTCGTGACAAGATTAAGTCCTTAGGAGTTATCTGGGCGGTTCATTCCACATCCCATCCACAAAATGACATTCCGTGGGCTACATTAGCACCCATTGTCATACCATCCACCTCTCCATCCACCCAGATATGGTAATAGCAATTTTAGGGTTTTTGAGAGGTAAAACACAACAATTCAACCATCGCAGTCATTTACCCGCAATGACTGCCCAAATCATTTTATATTTGAAAGGATGATGATTGAGACAGTTTAATGTTCCGGTACTTAAGCAAGGCTAGCATGTCGCTTAAGTACAACCTATAGCTAGTATTACCATATAGTTACTAGGGTGACAATGGTTAAGGGATTCAAGTTGTCAAGGATGGCATAATAATTAATTATTCAACAAATGGGTAATTAACTACCTTAAGCTTTAACATACATTTGATTAAAGAATTAAAGCATGCAATTTGCTATTTTAAAAGAATATAATTTGCATAAAATGTAGGCTCAATATGATCAAAGTATTGACTCGCCTTGGTTGTAGGGGAGAGAGTCCGGGTAGTCTTGTCCTTGATCGACGTGGAGGTCTCCGGCGTCTCCGAAATCTACGCGGGCGAAGTACCGGCAAAATAAACGACAAGCAACGAGAGCAATTAAATACACAAGAATACACAAATGAACTCCAAATTGAACAAGACCTATGCCATTAGCAAGATCTTGATTTTAGAAATTTTTAGAAATTTATTTTACAATTTTTGGAGTTGAAATGGGAGTTATTAATTTTGAAGTCTCACTTTTAAATTAAAAATAGAAAAGGAAACCGAAAATCAAATAAAAGAAAAAGGAACCGCCCGCAACAGAAACCGCCCAGCCACGGCCTCGGGCGAATCCAGCACAGTGGCGCGCCCACGGCGCGCGCGCGGCCCAAGAAGCGCTGCCTAAAGGGCTAGGCGGCTCAGCAGCAGCAGAGAGGAAGAAGCGGCGCGCGGGAGGCGGGGAAGAGAGGCGGCGGCGTGCGGGGAGGGAGAAAGGGGCGGCGACGGTGCGCGGGAGGGGATAGGAGCGGCGGCAACCGGAGGGGAAGATGGAGGGGTGGCGGCGGCGACGCGCGAGGAGAAGGAGAGGGCTCGGCGCGTGCGGGAGCTCACCACGGTGGCAATGGCAGGCGGCGACGGCGGCGACGGGGTTCACCGAGTGGCTGCGGCGGCTGGAGGTAAGTGCTTCGGTCTTCTCCTTCCTCTTCCTCTCTACCTCTTCTTCCTTCTCGGTTCTTTGCTTGGGGGGGGGGAGGAAGGAAGGGGAATGGGAGGAGGAAACGGAAGGCGTCGGGGAGCTTTAAAGCCGGCGGGGAAAGCGAGGAGAAGGGGGGTCCGCGAGCGGCGCGGCTCGGGCGCGCGCGTGCGCACGGAGGGAATGATGGCGGCTCGACGGCGTGCGGGAGGGTGCAGCAGGGGAGCAGGTGGAGGTGCCAGGGGGGTGGCGTGCGCGCGGCGACGATGCAGCGCACGCGAGCGGGGGAGGTTCGGCAGGGGGGGTCCGGGCAGGCGTTGACGGGAGGAAGAGAGAGGTCGGCGGGGTTGACCCACAGAGAAACGGGCACTACAAATCCTACCTACCTTAAACGGAATCTCGACCCGAGATTCGAGTGCTCGAGAACGTGGACGGAAATCCGGCAAGTTGATCTTCGATCCCGGTGGCTTCTTTGGCTGAATGATGGCTTCACTGGACCTTGCAAAGGCGGATGACTTGACGTCTTGTACGCTTCTCGATGACGTCGAGGATCTTGATCGGGTGCTCTGGATAAGTCAAATGCTCATCAAGTGCGATGGCTTCGACGGGAGTCTGCTCTTCGGGTACTCTGAGACATTTCTTTAGTTGAGAGATGTGGAACACGTTGTGGACGTCTGACAAACTTTCAGGTAGCTCTAGCTGATAGGCAACTTCTCCACGCTTAGCGGTGATCGGGAACGGGCCTATGTATCTTGGTGCGAGCTTGCCTTTCACTTTAAATCTTCGAGTTCCACGAAGTGGCGATACCTTGAGATACACAGCATCTCCATCTTCGAAGGTTAAGTCTCTTCGACGGTTGTCGGCATAACTCTTTTGTCTAGACTGAGCTGTTTGAAGGCGATCTCTGATTAGTCGAACTTTCTCTTCAGCTTGCTTGAGAGTATCCGGTCCAAAGATATATCCTTCACTGATTCGACCAATGCAGAGGAGTTCGCATTTTCTTCCATAGAGTGCTTCAAATGGGGACATTTTCAAACTTGATGATAACTATTATTGTATGCAAACTCGGCATATGGTAGACATTTTCCAGTCTCGGTAAACTCCAAAGCACAAGCTCAAGCATGTCTTCTAGGATTTGATTTGTTCTTTCCGTCGACCATCGGTCTGCGGATGATAGGTCATCTTGAAGGTAAGGTGTGTTCCAAGGGCATCATGCAAACTAGCCTGTAAATGCGAGGTAAATTGAGAACCTCGATCGGAGACTATTCTCTTGGGTACTCCATGTAAACACACGATACGGGCCATGTATAACTCGGCTAACTTGTCTCCTTGTAAGTTGTCTTCACAGGGGATGAAGTGGGCGACTTTAGTCAATCATCAACTATAACCCATCTTGAGTCACATCCGGACTTAGTTCGAGGTAGACCGGTAATGAAATCCATTCCGATTTCTTCCCATTTCCACTGAGGGATCTGTAAGGGTTGTAGCAATCCGGCTGGTCTTTGATGTTCAGCCTTGATTCGCTGACATACATCACAACAAGCTACATACTCGGCGATATCTCTTTTCATTCGTGGCCACCAATACAAAATCTTCATGTCTTGATACATCTTGGTGCTGCCTGGGTGCAGGGTGTAAGCAGAACTGTGAGCTTCCTTTAGAATCAGATCTTTGAGTTCCTTCTGGTGGGGAACAAAGAGACGTTTCCCATACCATAGGACTCCTTGCTGATCTTCGATCATTTTGGGGGCTTTTCCTTTTGTCATGAGGTGCTTGAATCTCTGGACTCCAGGATGTCCTTCTTGAGCGGCCTTGATCTGCTCTTCTAGAGTTGGATGGGCCTCTACAGTGGCTAGGGTGCCTTGCTCTATTAAACAAAGGTTGAGTGCCTCAAATTCATTGTAGAGCTCAGGTTGATGCTCTTTAATCATGATATTACTGCAGTAGGATTTACGGCTTAATGCATCAAAGAACTACATTAGCCTTTCGGGATGATAATGGACATCCAAGTTGTAATCCTTTATTAACTCTAACCATCTTCTTTGTCGGAGGTTGAGATCTGATTGAGTGAAAATGTACTTGAGACTCTTGTGGTCTGTGTAGATATCACAATGATTTCCAATCAAGTAATGTCGTCAACTTTTTAAGGCATGCACTACTGCTGCTAACTCCAAATCATGGGTTGGATAATTGTCTTCGTGAGGACGGAGTTGTGCGGATGCATAGGCTACAACTTTTCCTCCTTGCATGAGTACGCAACCAAGACCTTGGCGCGATGCATCACGATGAGACTTCAAGTCTTGATGTATGTCCGCAGGATCAATCTTGGTGCGAAGTTAACTTCTTCTTCAATTCTTGGAAACTCTTTTCACAAGCTTCATCCAATCATACTTCTTTTCCTTTTTAGCGGATGGGTCATCGGTTTGGAAAGCTTAGAGAATCCTTCAATGAAGCGTCGTAGTATACGGCTAAGCCGAAAACTACGCACTTCATTCCGATGTGGGTTGTTTCCATTCCATTACAATGATACTTTGGATGGATCAACGCAATTCCTCAATGGATACAATGTGTCCGAGAAACCGATTTCATGAAGCCAAAATTCACATTTCTTGTACTTGGCATAAAGATGATTCTCTTTAAGCTTTTCTAAGACCAATTGCAAGTGTTCGTAATGCTCTTCATCGGTCTTTGAATAGATCAAGATGTCGTCTATGAACACGACAACAAATTTGTCTAAGTATTCCATGAATACTTTGTTCATGAGGTTCATGAAGTAGGTGGTGCGTTGGTCAAGCCAAGCGGCATGACAGTGAACTCATACAGCCATACCGGTGGTAAAGCCGTCTTAGGAATATCTTCATTCCGATCTTAAGTCGATGGTATCCTCGACTCGTGTCTATCTTGGAGAAAACCGATGCTCTGTCAACCGATCGAACGGGTCATCAATGCGAGGTAAGGGATACTTGTTCTTGATGGTCACATCATTGAGTGCTCTGTAGTCCACGCACAATCTGGCGGTGCCATCTTTCTTCTTCACAAAGAGAATCAAGAACCCGGGAGAAGAACTAGGTCTAATGAAACCTTTGTCTTGCAAGTCTTCAATTTGTGTCTTAAGTTCTTCAAGTTCGTCGTGCCATTCTGTATGGTCTCTTAGCAATTGGGGCTGTCCACGCTTCAAGTTAATGACAAACTCAACATCTCATGCGGTGGCATGCCGGTAATTCTTCTGGGAAGACTTCGGGGTAAGCTTGAACTACAGGCGTTGTCTCTAGGGACAACTCTCTAAGGTGGTGGATTGCTCGATCCAAGGGAGAGGAACGATCCACACTGACCTTAATTGTGGTCTCTGGATTCTTAGTGAGCACCACTCTTCTGTTGGCACATCTATTAATCCTTGATATTTGGCCAACCAATCCATCCCTAGGATGATATCCAGAGTTTGGGATTCTAGCACCAGAAGGTTTGCTAGGAATCCGGAACTTTCCAAAGCAATCTCTACTTTGGGACTTACTGAGGTAGCATAAAGGGGTCCCCCGGGTGAACTAAGTACCACAGGTTTCTTTAACTTATAGGTAGGCAACTTAAGCCTTTCAACAAACTTTCTTGAAACAAAAGAGTGCGAAGCTCCAGAATCAAACAAAACTTGTGCGGGTACTGAATTAACAGAGAACATACCCAATAGCACTCCTGAGGCATCTTGAGCTTCCTCGGCTGTGACGTGGTTCACACGGCCGTGGCTTTGTGTTGGTGTAGACCTTGATGCTTGTGAAGTCTGGTGACTCTTACTTGGGGCGGAGGTTCGTCCTTGAATTGGAGCGGCCTTGGCGGCAGGGCTATGGCGTCGAGGGCACTGGTTAGCGAAGTGACCTTTTTCTCCACAGCGGCGATGGAGGTTTCTTCTTGGGTTGATTGCGTTGTTGCCGTGAGCGCGAGAGTCTGAAAACCACTTCTTTGGGGACGCGGGGTGGAAACTTGAGTTTTCTGAGAGGAAACTGCAGACGATCTGAAAGATGAACTGCCCTGGAATGTTGACTTCTGGGGAAAGCTACCTTGTGGCCTCTGAAATGCCATCTTCCTTTTGCGGCTATTCTCTGCAGTCTTCTTCTCATTTTCACAGATGAGAGCTTTATTGACTAATTGCTGGAAGCTGGAGTAATCGTGGAGGATAAGCTGTCCTCTCATATCTTCGCGCATTCCTTCCACGAAGCGATCAATCTTTTCCTCTTCATCAGCTACATCATTAGGGGCGTAGCGGGCAAGTTGGTTGAACTTAGTCAGATATTCATTAACTGACATATGGCCTTGCTTTAAAGCTCTAAACTCGTTCTTCTTCATCCTCATGGTACCAGCTGGTACAAAGTTGGCTCTGAAAGCGGCTTTGAATTCCTCCCAAGGAATTGGTTGCCATGCGGGCTCAGTTTCTGCTTGTTGTACTTCAGCAACTTCTTCTATTGCGCGCAGAGCGGCGGGATCTTGTGGGGCTCCAATCGTAGATGCTACGACTTCACTATTTCTCGCTTCTTCTTCCTCTATACTTTCACCACCTCGGGCAATGAGGTAATTTTCCCTCAGCGGCGGCTACTTTTCACTGATGGGTGGCGAAATCCACCTTGTCCTCATTTGAGCAATGGGCAAGACGAGTTTCTTCTCGGTGTCCACGAGCCAATCTTGACTTCTAGAGGTTCATTGGTGCAGCAAAGGTGAGAGGTCTTGTCTGAGAAAGTCGCTAGCTTGGAGTTGCGATGGTGGTCGATCTGGCGATTGCTTAGTAATGCTGAAGAATCGAGTCTGTGAAACATGACGTGAGTCATTGTTGGGTTGGCTGGTGGCGGAGGAGGTAGCTCTTGTCCACGGCCACGGCCACAACCACGACCTCGGCCTCTTCTGCGGCGGCGCGCTACGATCGGGCGGCGGCTCTTCTTGGCGGCATCCTGAAGAAACTCTGAAGCTTAGAACTAGAGGGAGGGGTAAATGAGGGTTCACTAGCCCCCCTAGAGCACACACAGAAAGAACAAAACCAGCAAAGAGAACAAAACAATTACACTACAAAGCCTAGAGCGGCTGCATTATATTAAGAGGTTAAGTGTTACATGACTCTCGAACAAAGCTTATAGGCTAAGCTAAGTCATGACACAGAATACACCACAACGTCTACAAAAGAGGAAAACAAAAGTGCTTGCAACCCAAAAGACTGCCTAGCAAGCACTACTAGCTAACTTAGTCTAATCTAACAACTACTCCACCGGGGACGGACCACGGCGCGATGATTGCCGGGAGCGGAACGAACGAAGCGGCTCGGCCAAACTCGCGGCGGAGTGGGAGCAATCGCTGCCGAGGCTGGGCGAGCTGGAGCGGGAACGGTTGGGGTGGCGCCCACGGCTGGACTCGTCGAATCCGGGCGGCGGACTAGGGCTGCGTCCACGGCTGGACTCTCCAAGGCGGCGACGGACGGCGGCGGCGCACCTTCTTGCGTCTTTGTGAGACGGAGACGGGTCCTCAGGTGGGAACGTCGGCCCGCACCGGCGACGGGGCGCGGCGGCGGCGCGTGCAGCAGAGCTGGGCGTGGTCGCGCGCGCTCGAGGCGTGCCAACTCTGCGACGGAAGCATCCTCTCTCAGACTGCAGGCATCCCTCTCCCAGTCTTTGCAGCGAGTGAGCTTCGTCACTCTGGATCATGTTGCTGCGGAGGGTGTCGGAGTGGGCATAGCTGCCGGTGAGGAGTGTCCGGAGCTGTCTGATCTCCTCCATGGCAGTGCTGATGGTGGCGGTCATCGCCTGCGTAAGCTGGACCTGGGACGTCAAGCGGGGGTCATCATCTCTGGTGTCGGAAACTACCGAGACACGCTCTCCCTCAGGGAGGTGCGGGTAGAAGCAGAACGGTGATCTCAGCAGGAGATCCTCGTACTTCCAACACAGGCGAGTGGAGGCGACGCGTGCGGCGTCCTGAATGGCGTCACGACTGCTCTGCCGAGGTGCCTCGGCCTTGAAGAGATAGGCCGTAAACTCGCCAACCCTGGCGGAGAGATACACCTCCATCGTCCAGGATTCGCGGGCCTCGATCCTCGTCATCCTTCCCCGGAATATAGGCTGGCGGGGAAAGCCGAGGCTTGCATCGGTGGCGGAGTATATTCGCGAACCCTTCCTCGTTCGCCGTGAACAAGGAGGTCCCACGGGCCATCGGCGACCGGGTGGCCATCTACAAAATTTGGAAACAAGAGGAGGTCGGCAACAGGGTAAAACTCAAGTGAAGTAAAGATAAGTGTAGAACTAAGAGTGATAAGTAGAAGCAATAAATACTCTATATTTTAGCAAAAGCTTTTCTTAATTTTTGAAAATAAGATCCAAGTCCTTAAGGCAACGACCAATCTAACTAAGACTCTACAGTCGTATGCTCTGATACCAGCTCTGTCGGACCCGGATTTTCTAATCCGAATCCTCTGTGAAAACAATGTGCTATTCCCTGGATCAGTAGATAGCACTCACAGACATTGCTGAATCATTCATACATGGCGTTAACTAAAGTACCAAATTTATTACAACCAACCGAGTGACATAGACCACGTCGGGTCGAGTTTTACAACAGGGGCCGATCAGGCCAAATTGATTACAATACGTAACACCGAATACGATAGGCGGAAGCAAAGGGTAGAGCTCATCTCTTCACGAAGCAAGCGGGGGCAACTTGTGTCGATCGATATGATCCAAGGATCCGGATAATATCGGTTGTACGCAAGCACCAACGAGTCAACTTAGACTGCGTCGAGGCCTAGACTACAGATCCTAGACTACTCTTCATTGTTTCCTTGCCCATCGACTTACGGATCCTCGTAGTACGCATAGTCTCCTTCATCACATCATCAAGGGTTTGGGAGAGCGAGAATGAGCACAACTTCCGTGCTCGCGAGCCAATACACAATGCAATAATATACATGCAAGGCTTACAAGGATGACTCGGTTCTTTTATTTGCGAAAGCAATACTTTTAAATATCATAAGTACAAATTCCTAGCACTTAGCATTTTTAACAAATTTCATTTTAGTTAAAGAGAGTAATTGTGCAATATTTGATATCAGCAGAGAATCCCTCCTTTGGAAACTCTACCTGATGTTTATTTTGATTGGAGCTACCTCCAATTATTAACCGTACAGTCCGAAAACTCGGGAAAATCCAATCTCAGGGCTAGGAGAGCCCGCCACAATTTTCATGCCACCCACAAGGTTTTGAAATAGAACTAACTCAAGTTAAGTTCCCATGTCCGCTTTGACCGTAGGCACTACTGTTTAAACAGCTTATAACTCTGCAGAGATTTGTACACTTTACCCACAAGAGACAATTAACTCGTTGCCTACGATTCCGTAGTCGTGTAGTCGAGAGGTTGTCATAATAACTTTTCAACTAGCTCGTCCTTTCCATCATCTCACCCACATGGGGTTACGCCCATCGTTCGCGAGGATGTTGTACGCGGCGCTGGATGTACCGCACGACGTTGGCAACTTCACCTTTATTGGTGTCCCGTCAAAGTTGGATGTACCGCAGCTTGCGCGTGCCATTTATCCACCAAAGAGATGACTTTCAGGATTCGATAAATTTACTAAGCCAAGTCGCGGTTTATCGCAGACTTGTGGTTGTACTTGTTTTACACGGGAGGTCGTGACAAGATTAAGTCCTTAGGAGTTATCTGGGCGGTTCATTCCACATCCCATCCACAAAATGACATTCCGTGGGCTACATTAGCACCCATTGTCATACCATCCACCTCTCCATCCACCCAGATATGGTAATAGCAATTTTAGGGTTTTTGAGAGGTAAAACACAACAATTCAACCATCTCAGTCATTTACCCGCAATGACTGCCCAAATCATTTTATATTTGAAAGGATGATGATTGGGACAGTTTAATGTCCCGGTACTTAAGCAAGGCTAGCATGTCGCTTAAGTACAACCTATAGCTAGTATTACCATATAGTTACTAGGGTGACAATGGTTAAGGGATTCAAGTTGTCAAGGATGGCATAATAATTAATTATTCAACAAATGGGTAATTAACTACATTAAGCTTTAACATACATTTGATTAAAGAATTAAAGCATGCAATTTGCTATTTTAAAAGAATATAATTTGCATAAAATGTAGGCTCAATATGATCAAAGTATTGACTCGCCTTGGTTGTAGGGGAGAGAGTCCGGGTAGTCTTGTCCTTGATCGACGTGGAGGTCTCCTGCGTCTCTCGAAATCTACGCTGCTAAGTACCTAAGCAAAATAAACGACAAGCAACGAGCAATTAAATACACAAGAATACACAAATGAACTCCAAATTGAACAAGACCTATGCCATTAGCAAGATCTTGATTTTAGAAATTTTAGAAATTTATTTTACAATTTTGGAGTTGAAATGGGGAGTTATTAATTTTGAAGTCTCACTTTTAAATTAAAAATAGAAAAAGGAAACCGAAAATCAAATAAAAGAAAAAGGAACCGCCCGCAACAGAAATCGCCCAGCCCACGGCCTCGGGCGAATCCAGTGTAGCCAGGCGCGCCCAACAAGCGCCTACCCTAAAGAAGTGCCCGCCCTAGCGGCTCGCGCTCAGCAGCAGAGGGGAAGAAGCGCGCGCGCGCGGAGGCGGGGAGAGAGGCGCGCGATCGGGAGGGAGAAAGGGGCGACGACGGTGCGCGGGGGGGGATAGGAGCGGCGGCAACCGGAGGGGAAGATGGAGGGGTGGCGGCGGCGACGCGCGAGGAGAAGGAGAGGGCTCGGGCGCGGCGGCGCGGGGAGCTCACCACGGTGACAGCGACCGGGGCGACGACGACGACGGGGGTTCACCGAGCGGCGGCGGCGGCCGGAGGTAAGTGCTTCGGTCTTCTCCTTCCTCTTCCTCTCTACCTCTTCTTCCTTCTCGGTTCTTTGCTTGGGGGGGGGAGGAAGGAAGGGGGAATGGGGAGGAGGGGAAGGGAGGGCGCCGGGGAGCTTTAAAGCGGCGGGGCGAGAGAAGGGGGTCCGCGGCGGCGCGGCTCGGGCGCGCGCGTGCGCACGGAGGGAATGATGGCGGCTCGACGGCGTGCGGGAGGGTGCAGCAGGGGAGCAGGTGGAGGTGCCAGGGGGGTGGCGTGCGCACGGCGACGATGCAGCGCACGCGAGCGGGGGAGGTTCGGTAGGGGGGGTCCGGGCAGGCGTTGACGGGGGAGGAAGAGAGAGGGGGGTCCGGCGGGGGTTGACCCCAGGGGGGGAGAAACGGGGCACTACAGTACATCAATCAACCTACACTCAGAAGGTGTTAGAAATGTTTGACTTTGAAAAGGCATACCCTTTGAAAGTGCCAATAGTCGGGAGATCTTTGCAGCAAGACAAGGACCCGTACAGACCTAGAAAAGAGGGGGAGGAAGTCCTGGGACCGGAATTCCCATACTTAAGTGTGATAGAAACACTCATGTATTGAACAAACTGTACTAGACCGGGCATTGCATTTGCCGCGAACCTATTAGCAAGGTATAGTACAGAACCTACCAAAGGTATTGGCAGGGAATGAAGGACATCTTCCGATATCTCAAAGGAAGCAAAGAACTTGGTCTGTTCTATAGAAAGAACCAAGACCTAACTATGAATGGCAATGCAGATGACGGGTACCTGTAGGACCCGCATACAGCCAAAATTGCAAATATGCTATGAATTCATATGTGGTGGAACTGCAATTCCATGAAAATTGTCTAAGCAGAGTCTTGTATCGACTTCGACGAACCACCCGGAAACAATAGCATAATACGAGGCCTCACGAGAATGTGCTTGGCTTTGACGGATGATTTACTACATCCAGCAGTTATGTTGATTGAATACCGCACAAAACCCCACTGTTATCTATGAAGATAATACAGCTTGTGTTGCACAAGTACAGATGGGTTATGTGAAGAATCTTCTCACAAAGCATATCAACTCCAAGTTCTTCTATGCTCATGAAATGCAAAGATGGACGAAATTAAGGTACTGCATACTAAATCATGTGAAAATCTTGCAGATTTGTTCACTAAGTCACTTCCAGCATCTAGCTTTGAAAAGTGCGTACGTGCAATTGGAATGATGAGACTTAGAGAAGTGCAGAATTCAGGGGGAGAACCTTCACAAACTCATTACTAAAGTTTGATCACGAAGATCGAGTACCCAAAGAGCAAATCCTGGAGATTAAATAAAATTAGGTGGATTGTACTCTTTTTTCCTTGACGGGTTTTTCTGAAGTTTCTCGGTTAAGGTTTTTAATGAGGCAATTCGTGCAACATAGCAGAACATGATTCATGTACTCTTTCTCCAAAATTTTTCCCACTGGGTTTTTATGGAGTTTTGACGAGGCATGGACATGAAGGATGAGAGCCCAAGGGGGAGTATTAAGAAACCGGGCCCGGCCAGGAGTCCGGGTCCAGGTGGGCACCTCATCCACCCGTATACTATATATAGGAGGGGGAGGACCCCCAACCATTGTATACTGATTCATGATTGGAAGAGCAATAAAGAGAAGCCTGCAGTCCCCTCTCATACCTGTGTTTCATCTATTGTTTCGTTCTTGTGTTCTTGCATCGTTCTTACGATTCTGATTTTGTCTACGAGGTAATCGCTCGGACTGGACTTGCCAGCGACGGTTCCTCAACAATACTATCGGTAGATCCGTAGATGTAGAGTCTTGGGCTGCCAGAACAGGTCAAGGTTCATCACAGGCCAAACTCGAAGCCATACTCAGGTCGAGCTTCAACTTTATCAAGCTCGCTTGAGATCAGCTCAATTAGGCTCAAACCAATGGTATATTAGTGAGATACAAAGCTAAACAATGCAACTCATGCTTCACTGAAACTTTTGTATTTTTTAGTTCATACTTCTAATTCTATCAAGTTTCACGTAACGTGGGCCACTACGGTCTAGAGGCGACGGCTTGACCCAACAAAGTGTTCTATTCCCAACCTAGCTACAGTGAGTGATGTGGGGAGCACCTTGGGCCGAGGCACGAGGGTTGTGTACCAGAAGCTTGGACTAGAGTGGCACACAGGCGCCTGTAATATTAAGGACTTGAACTTGTGATGCCTGGGTTGTAAAATCTTAGGTGTCATCCAATACCAGGCAAAAGTTAGTCTTATGTAGCAATTTTTATTATTTAACCTATTTTTAATTTATTTTTATTAATAACTCCTCGCACATGATTGATGGCGTGGCTCGCCAAAAAGGTCAAATTTAAAAATAAGTTGGTTGAAGAGTTATTAATAAATTATTATTAAAAATGACTTAAATAATAAAAAAATCGTCTTATGATCAGATTGTTAGAAAACTCAACCGTCGTAGCCGCTTGATGTGATGCACCGCCGTTCATCTGTACTTGTTGGGTATATCACCATAAATCCTCAACATTTTCATACTTGATAATTCCTTTGGTATCGTGGTGGCCTGGTGGGTTCCAAGAGTGCTTAGTTAGAGCTTGTTTGGATAGGGAATTCCGTGGTAATTTTTAGGACGTTTGAGCAAAAATCCAAAAAGTCCATGAAAAATCCACCTCATCTAAAAACTCCCTTATATTTTTCTATTTTAAGATGCAACAACTAATTAACAGTCTTTACCTTACAGCTAACATTTTATTATTTACTGAATTGGGTGGAAAATTCCTTAAACTAACAAGATTTTATGACGCCTGATACGACACACGCTAATCAGGAGAAACTGGTAGAAAGCTCTGCTCCGGAGACATCCCTTGCTTTCTCCACTTCTCCACTCCATTCGATTCCTCCTTCCATTCCCTTTTCCCTCCTTTTTCTCCTACAAAAGCGTACCACACTCCCTGTTTCTCCATCCATCCCCTGCTCCGAGGCAGAGCTCCCCTGCTTCTTCTTGGCCTATCCCTTCCTCTGATTCCAAAGAAGAATTCTTCTAGAGCGCAGTTCCACAACAACAATTCATCAGAACGCACGCAAGGCAGTGCCAGCGATGTCGGCGGCGCCGGTGGTGAACGCGGAGTACATGGCGGAGATCGAGAAGGCGCGGCGGGACCTGCGCGCGCTCATCGCCAGCAAGAGCTGCGCCCCCATCATGCTCCGTCTTGCGTGCGTTGTGATTCTCTTCTTCCTTGATTTTGCTGTGCTTGTCTCGTTCCGTCATGAATATTTGATACTGATAAGGAATTAACGGACTACTTTCTTTGCAAAAAAAAAGTGTCATATATGCGATGTACATTTTGTTCGTAGCTTAAGTTCTTAACAACGGTGGCCATCGTGCAGATGGCATGATGCTGGCACTTACGACAAGCAAACCAAAACGGGAGGGCCCAATGGTTCGATCAGGTTTCCAGAGGAGTACAATCACTCAGCAAATGCTGGGATCAAAATTGCTATTGACCTTCTAGGTCAGTTAGTACTTTCTGTCAGAATTTCTTCCTCTTGTTTCTAGCTCCATGTAAATATGGACTTGTCTATTGCTGTTGTTAAAAATTTTCTGATCCAAAGACTTCTGAGACTTCCTTCCTTCCTCTGGTGCAGAACCTATTAAACAAAAACACCCGAAGATCACATACGCAGACCTGTATCAGGTAGCACAATTGTTACCAAGCCATGTTCTTCGTGACACTTGCGTCTGTACGCTGATCGCGATGTAGCGCAAACTGAGCTTCCAACTATAGATTTGAATTTTCAGCGATTGATCAGTTATCTGTTATCCATTTGAATTTTCTGTACGCATTCTTTGCCCTAATGTTTAATTATACGTCCCATTGGTCAGCTTGCCGGAGTTGTTGCCGTTGAAGTCACCGGTGGACCAACTATAGATTTTGTTCCTGGCAGGAGGGTAAGTTAATACAACAACATTAATTCATTATCAAACTGAGTATCTTGTCAAAGTATCTTATTTTTGCTTTTCTCGAGTGTATACCAGGATTCTTCAGTTTGCCCGAAGGAAGGACGCTTGCCAGATGCTAAGCAAGGTAAACTTATCACTACCACTATCTAAAACTTCTTTGTTTTCCAAGTTCAATGAAATCTTTCGACGTTAATTTGCTACCAGTAAATGAAATGAGGGCTACAACCTTGCGATTATGGTAAAGAAAAAAATGTTTCAGCTTGAAGTTATGCCTTATATAATCATAGATGCATGTACCAAATTCAGCTGATGCACTCTAAATTCGAGGTTGCCTCTAATAATGATCGGCTTCAAAAATACTTAAAATGTTTCATTCCATGATCATCTTATTCTGTGATAAGGTGCATCACATCTGAGGGAGGTCTTCTACCGGATGGGCTTGTCAGACAAGGACATAGTAGCACTCTCGGGTGGCCATACTCTGGTATGCGATAATACATTTTCTCCTATTCACATAATACAACAATCGCATTTCTTTGTGCTAATTAAATAGTTTGTGTTCTGCAATGTGCATTTTCAGGGGAAAGCTCGTCCAGAGAGATCTGGATTTGATGGCGCGTGGACGAAGGATCCTCTGAAATTTGACAACTCTTATTTCGTGTAAGCCTATAGCTGACGTGTTCATCAACAGCATCCTAGTTTCAGATTATAGAGTAGTAATGTGACAAACCTCTCCAATGGTGCAGTGAGCTTCTGAAAGAGGACTCAGAAGGGCTCTTGAAGCTGCCAACAGACAAGGCTCTTGTGGAAGATCCTGCCTTCCGTCGTTATGTGGAACTATATGCCAAGGTACATCAGCATTCAATTCCTACTCTCCTGCATTCATTATCGAATTGCACTTGAAAGTTCAATCACAGGTAAATTTTGCTCCGTGAGCCCCCATTGCTTAATTGAAACATTGCTCAGATTGATACTTTCTCCTTTGAATGTTCTCTTTATAGTTTTGTCAATTAGGTCCCAGAATTCTGCTACAGTTTTAAAACTTCAACTGTCCAATTGAAAGTTGAATGCCAACTGCAAATTAAAAAAATTATGATCCAATTTGCACAACAGAATAATAGAAAGTTAGAAACCTAACTAAAGGAAAAGTAGTATGCACCAAATGCATTATATCTAGTAATTGAATATAATTCTTACTTTGCTCACAGAATATTTCGTCAATTTTTCATATTTTTTTCCGGCACAGGATGAAGACGCATTCTTTAGGGAGTATGCGGAGTCACACAAGAAGCTCTCAGAGCTCGGCTTCACGCCTCCTCACTCTACTTTCACTTGCAAATCAGGAGAGAGAACGAAATACTTGCTGATGCAAACTGCAGCTGGGGTTGCAGTTGCTGCTGCAGTCGTCGCCTGGGCTTACCTCTGTGAATCCAACACGAAGCTTGGCTAAATTGCATCTGTAGATCATTATTTCAGCTACTCTGTCTCTGATGGGTGCTAAAAAACAAACTTACTCGGGCATTTAAATGTTGTGGACTTGTATTTGTGACTCATTTCATACGTACTGATGCTACTACGCATGTTATGTTGTGGGGTTGTACAAATAATTAAATAAAGAACTTTCAGTGTGTGTAGATTGTACAGGTTTCATCAGAGTTCCATGAAGTTTTCAAGTAGCAACTACCACAATGGTATGCTTGTTTGCTTTGATTAACTTGATGCCAAAAATTACTGGTTTGGTTTAGTTTGGCCGTTCCGCAGGAGCTAATCCTGAGTGTGGATATTGCCCCGGAAAACCGCACCCTATCCCCCGAAGGAATTCAAGTCAAGGGCTAGACTGAAAAAAGAGTTGGGAATTGCTAAATGGTACTCGAGTGTTTTTTTGTTTGTGAGTACTCAAGTTTTTTATCCATGTTATGCTTGGTGATTTCTCTCTAGACAATGTGATAAGTGAGTAATCAATTTGTTTAGGGATGTCGAGAGCTGCAACATAAATGAATATGTATGTTTTTTTTGTAGTTTTTGTTGTGTTTTTTATAGTTTATTTTGTTCCTCTTTTTTACATAAAATCACACCATTTTTTACATAATTTAATTTATGTAAAACTAGTATATAACTTATGTAAAAATTCAGTGTCTAAAAAATAGAGTACTCCCAGATAAAATAGTACTCAGATGAGGGGAAAAGAGGCAAAGTAATCTAATCCATTGAATCTAGATCTGAGAGTTCAAAATTTGAGTACTATTTAGAAATAAAGCACTCAAGTACTCCCTAGACACCTCCAAAAGAGTTTTGGCCTTGGCGGTCTTGGAGAGAGCCCGTAAAAAGCAAGCCTCTTGCTTAACATGGTTAGAAAGAAGGCGCCGCGAACACCAAATTTTTTCACACCAAGATCAACTCTCGCAGGAGAGAAAACTTCATCCAACGACTTCAACATGAGGCAATCTTCTTGGCCACACCCAACCTAGGGCAACCGCTTTCAACTGGGACACACTTCAGCTTCCCCAAATCGACCTTCACAATCTGGTGGATCCTTTCACCAAAGAAGAAGTGCAATTGGCCATCCACAAAATGCCGATAGACAAAGCACCAGGACCAGATGGGTTCAACGGTATGTTCTACCGTGCATGTTGGGAAATTATCAAAGACAACATCATGGCCACCCAATGAAGCGAGGGGCAGACTCACCATCATATTTTAGGCAGTTCAGCCTCATTCATAGTTTCGCCAAGATCATTACCAAAGTGCTAGATCTAAGACTAGCACCAGGCATGAATGAGTTGGTTTCGACTAGTCAAAGTGCTTTCATCAAAGGAAGATGCATCCAAGACAACTATCTTTATGTCAAGAACCTTGCAAAGAGATATCATCGAAATAAAACACCATCGCTACTCCTAAAACTCGATATTGCCAAGGTTTTCGACTCAGGTAGATGGGATTATCTACTCGAGCTCCTCCAGCATAGGAGTTCCTACCTCGTTGGGGAGATTGGATAGCCCTCCTGCTCTCTGCTGCAAGATCAAAAATCCTTCTGAATGGAGTCTCGGGAGAAAGTATACATCATCATAGGGGACTTCGGCAAGATGATCCACTTTCGCCTCTCCTCTTCAACCTTGCGATCGACCCCCTACAGAGAATATTCGATCTGGCAACCGACAGGGGCTGCTCCAACCTCTCAAAGGAAGAAACACAACCTTCAGAGTATCCATGTACGCGGACGATGCGGCTATTTTTCTAGCCTCCCTCGCTGAAGACATTAACACGTTATCCCTCATCCTAAATAAGTTCGGAGACACCACAGGTTATACTGAAAAGCCAAATAACCCCAATTCAATGTAAAGGCATCAACCTACAATAGGTTCTACAAAATTTCTCAGCAATAATGGCGACCTTCTCAGTCAAATATCTGGGCCTTCCCCTAAGCATCTGCAGGCTGCGCAAAGTTGACTACCAACCACTAGAGGACAAGTCACAGAACCGCTTAGCAAGTTGGCATGGAACAATGCTTACCCTAGCCGATTGGCTAACGGCCATCAAAACAGTCCCCTCGTCACAACCAATCTATTTTCTTATAGCAATCAAGGCACCAAAGTGCATCATTAAAAGCATTAACAAAAGAAGGCGATATTTTCTTGGGGCGGGTTCCAAAACGTTGACAAGCAGGAAATGCAAAGTCAACTGGGAGTGTGTCTGCCAACCCAAAGAGCTCCGTGGACTCGGGGTTCTGGACCTACAATGCTTTACTGGAGAACTAAGATTAAGGTGGCTTTGGTATGACTGGAGACCCCAAAACAAACCTTGGAACGGTATGGAGATTCCTTGAAACTAGCTTGATGGGCAACTCTTCGCAGTGGCAACTCAAATAGCATCAGGCAATGGAAAAACAACAAACTTTTGGACATCAACCAGGTTACAGGGCAAAAGGCCCTACGACATAGCGCCAAACCTCCATAGAATTTCACGTAGAAAATCTAGAACAGTGGAGGTAGCTTTAAATGAAGGCCGTTGGATTCAATACATATACATTGTAGCACATTTCACGATGCAACACGCACAAGAGTTCATCGAGCTTTGGAACCTCATCACTGAAATAATGCTAGACGAAAACAACAATGGCATGATCAGTTGGAAACTAACTCCAAACAGGGAATACATCGCAAGGTCGGCATACATAACTTGATTCTTGGGAGCCACAAAAAGAAGCATGAATTCCCTAATTTGGAAAGCATGGGCGCCGCACAAATGCAAATTTTTGCCCTGACTAGCCATTCAAAATAGACTGTGGATAGCAGCCTGTCTTTCGGCGTGAGGATGGCCAAACCAAACCATATGTCCATTGTGCTCTTAGACGCCGGAATCAACCATTCATATCCTTGTAGAATGCCACTACACCAAATGGATCTAGGCACTAGTTGCCCAATGGATCAACTGGTTAGCCCTTTGGCAACTTACAACACAACCTTACTCTTCCATCAGCCATTGGTGGGAATCCATGTTATCAATGGTGGACACACCGAAGAAAATTGCAACAACCCTCCTCGTGCTGGTCACTTTGGACATTTGGAAAGAGAGGAATGGATAGATCTTCCGTTCGATGTTCACAAGCTCAACGAGCCTTATTGTCACCCACCAAGCCGAACGTCCTGGTGGCAAGGCTCTCATTTTCCTTCACCCCCAAGCTATCGATTATTTTAAATTTTAAATTCAAATTTGATTCAAACCAGTTTGCCATCGTTGGTGCACACACAAAAACAAAACCTCTGTTGACATTATCGCCACTCCCCTAGCTTCCCTCTGGTCTCTGGAACTTCAATGCTCTCCCCATCTCAACCCTTGCTCTCCTCCTCCACTTCTTCCACCCGTGGGCGCCCAAATTCGGAGGGATGGCAGGAGCGGCTTGCACCACTCGAGTCGAATAGTGCCTTGGAGTTGGGATACTCCTACTTGGCGTGGCAACGAGGAGAAAAGGCCCGAGTGGCATGGCTCTGACGGGCGCAAAACGGTGCCTAAGTCAAGGCTTGGATGGCGGCATGGTGTTAGCCTCCTAACCTCAATTCCTTTGCCCGTAATTTATGGTCTTGATGTCGGCTTGCCGTATCTCTTTAGATTTCTTGGAGTTTTCTCTTGGATCGCTTGTGGCATGGTCTCTTCGTTGTTCCTCATGGCTGGTTCCCTATGCTTGAGGTGCTCTTGCTCCTTTTCTATGTGCCTAATTGCTTGCTAAATGCGCGTGTAAGCCTCTATGCCTACTCGAGAGAGTTTGGGTTGACCCTTTTTAGGTGCTTAGAATATCTGGTTTATATTTGTTCCCCATGACTCAGTTAAGATTTCCCAGTTTGTGCATGCACCCTTTATTAATATTGATAATTTAGTGTTGATAAATATCGTCAATCAGGTATAAAAAAACTATATGTTAAGCAGCAAGAGCTTTCTTCAACATTAAGTGGCTAAGGATTTTTTTCTTCCGAATGTCTTAATATACATGGTTTGGTTCGACAGTTGATGGTTAATCATATTTATAAACAATCATGTTTCAGTGTAGTAAGATGTTGGGACCTAGATTTACACATCTGAAACTCTCTGTGTATTTTGAACTAATCACATGATCAATTGCTAGCTCACATGGTGAAACATCGATGACATATCATCTATTCAACGATTTAATTAAAAAGGTAGCAAAATAGCAAATAGTAATAATAATTGAACTTTATGGTCAACGTTTGCTTAACTTGCCACGTAGGGCTTGAGAAACAAATAAAACTCTAGCAGCGAACCGAGGGGAGAAGCTAGGGCTTCAGGGGAGGAGAGCGAGGCAAAACTTTTGACATGGTTGCGGGGCTATTTAAAGGCCAGTGCGAGAGAGTTCTAGGTGAGGACGGCGATGGCGCCATGCGGGAGGAGGAAACCAGGAGAAATACAATGTCTTCAACCCTGATAGGAGGGACCCAGCGGCAGCGGCTCGGTTTGGTGCCGACACGGGTTGTGCAAGCGGGCGAATCAGGCCGAGGGAGGAACAAGCCTGTGGGATAGAGCGGGATTGGGCCAAAAGGAAAAGGGAGAATGGGTCGACGAGTGGAGAGAGAGAAAGGAAACCAAAGATTTGGCCGAAGGGAATTTTTTGGAGAAGAATTGATTTAGGATGTTTTTGAAAAGTATTTAATTCAAATCAAGCTCAAAGAAATAGCAAATAAACTCCAAAATTCCAAGAAAATTCCATAAAATACACTGGAACTCAAGGAACCCAATATTAATTGAATTTAATTGAGGTTTAAATTACTCACATTAAATAGTTTTATTTTCCAAAATTCAAATTAAGCTTTCATTTAAACAAGAAAATTCAAATGGTTACTTTTATTTTTAAAGGCTTCAAAGAACTCAAATTTTGGGATGTTACACCTGCCGCACCTGTCTTCCTTGGCCTCGCGCGCCTCCTCCTCGCGGTGCACCTGCAGTGGGCTTCCTCATCGAGGCCACGCTCCTGGTGCTCTATATCCTCAACTACTTCCGCGCGGGGGACACCATCGGGGGTGGCTGCGATGTCGCAAAAGCTTTCTTGTGTGCCATGGCCAGAGCTCATCAGAGTAGCATGTAGAGATTGAAGCTATCGGGGTTGGTATGAGAGACATGAGAGCACAAGAAAGAAGAGCTTACGGAAGAATGCAGCAATAGAATAGAGTGTGAGTAACGAGCAACAAAAGTAGTCGGTTGATAGCTTTAATGATGTGGGGCCATATAGGAGTGGAGTGTCCGATGTGTTGGTTCGCTTCGGACGTATGTGCGTGAGTATTATCTTTATACTTAAAAAGACTCTAGTGGTAGTGAGTGATGTATTCTTCTCCTCCCCCTCACAAAAAAAGTTGTGTGTCGACTCATGGGCCCATGACTCGATTCCTTTCATTCTCCCACGCCCGAGCCTTATCCTTAACGCCGCCATTGGTGGAACCTTCCCCCTTCCTCTTCTCCTCTAGTGCCCCTACTCCTCCACACCATCTCCCTCATCGCCGCCTTCTCCTGCGCCGCCTTCCCCTGCCTCGCCTTCCTGTCCCTCCACCACCTCCTCTCCTACGCTCACCACTCCACCACCTCCTCTCCCGCACCGCCCTCCCTTGCCTTACCTTCCCGCTCCTCCGCCACACCTCCCCCGCTCATCCACGCAGCCCCTGCCCCTTCCTCAGCTGCGCAGTGTCGGACCCGGATTTCGTAATCCAGAATCCTCTGTGAAAATACTGCGCTATTCCCTGGATCAGTAGATAGCGCTCACAGGATACATTGCTGAATCAATTCATGCATCACATAGACCGAACCATTCATTAATACAAGCATCCGAGTTCAAATAGACCACGTCGGGTCGAGTTTACAATAGGACCGACCAGGCCAAATGAGTTCATTACAAAACATTGAGTACGATAGCGGAAGCAAAAGGGGTAGAGCAAGTCTCTCCACAGGCAAGCAACTGGGGTACCATGTGTACAACCGATATTAGCCAAGGGCTTGGTTAATATAAGCCGTACGCATGGACCGACGGAGCCAACTAGACTGAGGCGAGACCTAGACTAGGAACTACACTACTCTTCTCCATCTCCTTGCTCCTCGGCGTCCAGATCCTCGTAGTAGGCGTAATCTCTATGATCCGCGGGTTCTGAGGGTTGGGGGGGAAAGAGCGAGGGTGAGCACAACTTCCGTGCTCGCGAGCCAACACACAGTATGCAATAATATACATGCAAGGCTTAACAAGGATGGCTTGAGTTCTTTTATTTGCGCAAAGCAACATTTTTAATTACCAGTATTAGAAAGTCCTATCACTTAGCATTTTTAACCAAATTGCACTTTTGTTAAAGAGAATAGTTATGCAATAATTACAACAGCGGAGGCTACCTCCACCTCATTCTTATTTTTGATGGTGGTTACATCCACCTATAGCATCACTGGGGTACCTCCACCCAGGGAAAAACAAAACCAGGGTCACACCGACCCAACACAGTTCATCCCACCCACAAAGTTTTATAAATAGAACTAACTCATGTAAGTTCCCATGTCCGCCCATGACCGTGGGCATGGCTATTCGAACAGTTTATTACACTCTGTAGAGGTGGTACACTTTACCCACAAGAGACAATCATCTTGACATGTACACACGTTACCGTAGACATGAGCGTCAAGGGGAGATCGTCACAAGGCCTTTACAATGTGTTCCCCAGTATTTGTTACACCCGCTAAGGTTTCACCTGAGAAGGGTTACGCTCACATAGACCCGTCAACCCTTACCCAGACCCCCTCTTGCGCCACATGACTTACGCTCACATAGACCCGTAAGTCGTACACCCTAACCCATAACCACAAAGGCTTATGGCGTTGCGGGTCATCTGCCTGGTGCAACTCATACTAATGGATACAGATTATTTAGCCAGGTCGACACCATTATAGACATGTGGTTGTACTGTTTTACATTGGGAGGTCATCACAGGATTAAGTCCTTAGGGACCATCTGGGCGGTTTATACCACATACCATCCACAAGCCAACATTCCTTGGGCTGCATTAGCATCCATCAACATACCATCCATCATACCATCCGCCCAGATGTGATAAGCAATTTTTTAGGGTTTTTGAGAGGTATAAAATACGCCAACACAACCATCTCAGTCATGCACACCCAATGACTGCCCAAAACTCAAGTTCATTTTTAAAAGATGATGAATAGGGTAGATAATACCCCGATACTTAAACAAGACTAGCATGACGCTTAAGTATAGCCTACATCTAGTATAGTTACCATATATTTACTAAGGTGACAAGGGTTTAAGGCAGTTCAATTATCAAGGGATGGTGTATTAAAAATTAAGCATCAATTTGGCATTTAACTACCTTAGGGTATTTAACATACATTTGTATAAGGAAATTAAAGCATGCAATTTGTTAATTTAAAAGAACATAATTTGCATAAAATGTAGGTTCAACATGATCAAAGTGTTGACTCGCCTAGGTTGTAGGGAAGAGGGTCCTGGTAGTCTTGTTCTTGATCACCCTGGAGATCTCCGGCGTCTTCGAACTCTACGCGGGCGGAGTACCGGAAAAACAAACAACAAGAAACAAGAGCAAATAAATACAAATGAAATAGCAAATGAACTTCAAATTAAACAAGATCTATGCCATTAGCAAGATCTTGAATTTACAAAAATTTAGGAACTAATTTTATAATTTTAGGAGTTACGACGAGGGAGAACGAGACTTTCGAAGTTTGAAATGGAATTAAATAAAACGGAAAAGAGAGGAGAGAGATCTGGGTGCACTCCACAGTACATGGACCAAGTCCATGCGCATGGGTCCATGGGGGTTTATTGTGGCATGGCCCACTTGGAAGGGAGACAAGGGGAGAGATAGAAGGCCATGGGCCTTTGACAAGTGGGGTCACATGGGTATTGACTCCAAGCACAAACACAGAAAAGCTTCATCAGAGGAAACAGGGGAGGGCTCGGGCGGCATTGGGGGCGGTGGCGGCGCCGGCGGTGTGGGCAGCAGGGCAGCCGGTGAGCGGGCGGAATGGGGCCCCAGGAGGGTGGCGACCCTACTGGCAGTGGCGGCGGCGCCGGAGAGGGGCTGGAGCGACGGTGGCGAGGCAACAAGGCGGCGGTGGGCGCACGGGCATGGAGGCGTGGGAAAACCGTCGACGCTGGGAAGGAGATGGCACACGCTCCGGCTGTGTCCGGGGTAAGGAAGCCGATGGCGGGGTCGGAGCAGCTCGGGGGCGGCCGAATCGGTGGGGCGGCGGCGACCGGGGCGGTTGGAGAAAGGGCACCGGTGGTGGAGGTCCTCAGTGGCGGGGAGGGAGAGGGGTGGTGGGGGATGGAGTCCTCGGCTCCGGTGGCTCCTTGTGACGGGGTCGGCGGGGTGGTGGCGGGCCCGGAGCGGCGAGGCGACGGGGAAGCGGCGCGGCCAAAACAAAACGGGAGCATCGGGCGGTTCTTCAGGGTGCTCTAAAGATGAAGGGAGAAGCAAGGAGGGAGCTCAAGATCTCTTATAGCCTGCGATGGGGAGAGCCGTTGGCACGGGTGGTAGGGAGCTGGAGGAGCTGCAGCGGGCGCACGCGGGTGGCAGGAAGCACTGACGACTGGGCGTAGATGCTCGTGGGTGGCAGTGGCACACGAGAGCGGCTCAGGCGGAGCAGGTGCGCTGTGCACGGCTTTGGTGCCAGGGGCGGCATGGGCTGCAGCAGGGAGTGGCGTTTGCGGAGGCGTGCTCTGGAGCAGTAGGGGGCGGCAGAGGGCCAGAGGAGGTGGCGTGCGCTCGAGGGAAAGGAAAGCACGGGTGCGGCGCTGCGCCAGAGAAGCAAGGGAGAAGGAGGTGCTCGTCCACAGAGAAGGGATGGTGCCAAGGGGAAAGAGCCAGGAGGAAACATCCAGGGAGAAGATGCCAAGTGGAAAATGCCAGGGGCTGGGCGCCGGCTCAGGCCAGAGAAAGCCGGGAGGGGGGAAAGAAGAAGGGGGTCGGGTAGGGGATTGGATCAGAGGAAAATGGGCCGGATGGGCTGAGAGGGGATGGGCTTGGCCCAAGAGGGGAAATGGGCTAAGCCCGAAAGAAAGGGAGGTCAAACTGAAATTTGAATTTCAAATGCTAAGGACATTAAATTTGAAACACAAACTGGAGCTAAAAGGGAGAAAGAAGATTTTCGAAAATACTTTGCTGATTAGAAAAACAATGAAATACGAAAGCCAAAAATAATTACTATTTTCATTTTCGAAAAGGGGATGTTACACGCAGCTACACTCCTACCGCACCACCCTCCCCTGCCTTGCCTCGAGGGCAGCGTCGTGGCCTCATGGGCGGGTGGCAAAGCAAGCTGCGAGAAGGCGTCAGCATGCTCTGGTGTGCACCAAGGGACCAGTTCGGGCACACGTTAGCCCACCAGTCCAGGGCAGTGAGTGTATGATAGGACGGGGCAGTGTGGTCAAAAGAGCAAGTAGTGCGGCCAGAGCGTGATCGCGGAGGCGCGATGCCAGTTGTGGTGGAGATCAGCCAAGCGCAGCAGCGTAGCCAAAGGCATGCAACAGGCCGAGCCTAACGACAATGACGGAATGTATTGGCATAATATGTTTTTTCGTAGCAAAGTACGGGCATTGATCTAGTCCTTTATATTAGTATAGATGAAGGTTTCTTCGGCTTCTAACTTTTCCACTTAATGCATTCCTAAAATCTCCACAGCAAAGCTCTGGCTCAATCCTAATACTATAGGATAACTGCTACACAAAATAGATAATTAATTCTGATAAATCAACGCACTGCAACATTTTTTACATGCGTATACGAGATATACACGATTAGTAATTTTGATTCAACTATTAATTTCTAGAAAGCCACTTCAATGAAAAATATCATATTTCGATGTATGCATGCAAGTAGGTTTTATTTCACGACAAAACAAACTTTATTATTTTAGATACAGTACAAATATGTAACATATATTCGGCGAATACAAGCATCAATCAAACTAGTTAAAATTTTACGTCGTCTACACCGAGTATTCCATGCACTCATTAGTCACGACGATTGACTTTCTGAATCCATGCGATGATTGCATCCCGTAAGTCATTTGACGAACGTGCAACCCATAACTTCAGGAAGTCTTGGGCCGACTGCATGAATTGCTTCATTGCATCGTCTTGTGGTTGAAATGCCTTTTTATCCCTTGGCATCACTGTTCTTGTCTTTTCTAGGTAAATGTGTGCAGTACCGTGTTTAGACTTCAGAAACATCGATCTGATACGTGGGTGCTTCAACCTTGCGGTGAAGATAATCTATTGCTTTTGGTAACAACACCTCACCCAGTTTATCCATGCCAACATTTACATGTATGCCTTCTTGTTCCTCCCCATCGATTACTTCAGTTGCACAACCCTCATATGTAGGCACTAGGTCTATGGGAGAGTCATGGGGCATAATGTAAGTTCGCAGTTTCAAATCGTTCGGGTTTCTTCTGTTGCATTCAGCAGCGGGTCTCTGCCCATTGTGCTCGTCAAATTGTGAGATGTGCAGCTGCAAAAGGATTTCAATAACAGGCTCTGGAAATAGCTTTGATATGCTCAGTGTATTTGTCTTGGTAATACAAGGCATGCTTTCGTGTTCCTTGCAACAGAATGGGTCAGGGCGAAACCGTTGAACGAAAGCTTTGTGGACATTAGCACTTCCTTTCTGGTCAAAAGGGTTAGTGTGTTGAAACCAGTAGAAATCTTGTGTAGGTAGTTGAGTGAGCTCTTTGGTAACGACATCAATATCAATGGTAGACTTGTAGAGGGATGCTGCCGACTGTAAGCTCTTAATTGCAGTCCCGATTATATCTAAACTTTCTGAGAAACGTAGAACCAACAATAGAAAAAAGTTATCCTTGGGCGCCTTGTAATCTGCATAAACTAGGCTTACACTAGCATCTAACCCTCGATCTGGGAAATATGCGGTTTGAACAGCAAAGTAACGGTATTGGCTTCCATGCAACATTTCATAGCACAAAAAATTCCCATCTAGTAGTTGCCTGACAAGAGGGTTGAAAAACATGTATTGCCGTGGTGTTCCACCATAATGCATGAACTTCAAGAATTCCTCGGCACCATCTGCGAACCTTTCAAACCTTCTGACAGTAGCGCTACTTGGCTCATCATTACTACGACCGATGAAAGAGGACATAAGTGATCTAGTTGCATGAGCCATTCTACTAACAAATGAGGACTGTCTTACTTCTTGTTTTATCCCTTCATCTTCCACAGCTTGCTGCTTACAGCTGCGCAGCGTGTCATCGCACTCTTGAGCAGCGCGCTTCAGCTTCTTCCGCCATCGTAGCAAAGGCACATCAGTGATCTGCCATTTGTTTGACGTCTCCAGTGCTGCATCCATCTTGATGTGCGCCATCTCCAGCCTCTCCACACGGTCCCTTTGCTCCAATCTTTCCTTGTTGCCAAGCAGACCAGTTATTGCCCGGTTAACCGCCTCACCAATTACCGCAGAACCAACAATTTCGGCCATTAGGGCAATAGGGCTGAGCAATTTTGAGAATTCTGCTAAACAAAGAAAAGGAAGTATTGACAAATTAATTAAACACTTAAACGATGTTACTGTAGTATGTACAGTACACTCCTGCCTACAGAATTAATGCAGTAGAATCTTGCTACTTTGAGCTAGGATTTACTTACTGAATTGGCTCTCCGAATGTAGTTCTTCTTTGAGGTGTCAGGTGTGGGTTCTGCCTGTAAACATGTTTCAAGAACATCATCTGAAGAGTGGAGTCTAGGATATAAAAACATTAGACATGTTGACATCAAAGAATATGGCGAGAATAAACAAGGCGAATGAAAGTGACATCGACCAGATAACACCTAACTACCTGACAGAGCACAAGAAAGAAAAAGTAATAGCAACTTTTGACTCTTTGAGGCCTCAAACTTGTTGGCCCAAAGCAAATACGACTCAGCCGATCCGAAGAAACTTCAGCCAATCAGCAGAATGCTTGCTAGACAGAACACACGCTAGACGCTGGAAAGCGATCCTTGTGGAAGCCCACGCACACGTTCTGCTGGAAGGAACACAAGCACACGTGCTGTAGGCAAGACTAGAAGTCAATCACACGAACATGTGCATGGAAGCCAAGTACTGGAAGCGATATGCAGAAAAACGATATTGCTAGCAGCCGATAGAAGCAGACCCTCTGGAACTCACGTACGCGAGAACAGGAGATACTTTTTGGTGCTGCATGCGTACAGCATTTTCTGTTTTTTTCTATTGCTTTAACCAAAACATCTCTGATTACATGTCCTTTTAAAGACTACGTAACTTGCTAACTAAGACAAAACTAAACATGAAAAGCCTAAATGTGAAAAGCTTAAACATGGAAAACAAACTAATTTGATCTGATGTTGATTGCATCAGGATCCTAACGCCATATTACTTGACAAGTCTAGATTAGTTTACAACAATCTCCCCCCTAATCAAGACTTGCCTTCTCCTAGTGGATGACTTTAGACTCGACTAATATGTAAAAACAAATACTAAGACAATCTATCTATATCTATACTAATTAGAAGCTCTCCTAGAAGCCCCACATTAATCCTAGGAGGTAAAAAGGCAAGAAATTTCTACATTAATCGGAGAAAAAGAAAATCTCTCGCCGTGGCCACATCGCTCTAAAACATGCCTCTCGTCGGATCTTCGCTGGACGGCTAGGATTGCACGACCGGAGTCATGTGCGAGGCCGCCAGCCCTAGCTAATGCCCCTGTTTCTCTCGGTCTCTCCTCTCGGCTTCTCGCTCCTTCCTTCACGCGCCACCGCTCCTCCCTTGCTCCGCCACCCCTCCTTTCCTCTGCACGTCGCCGCCTCTGTCTTCCTCCCCAGCCACCTCGGTACCCCCCAGCCGCCGCCACTCCCTCACTCTTCCTCCCCGGCCGCCCGTAGCCTCGGGAGCCTAGACACCTGCCTTTGCGGCGAGTGGCAGGAGGGTCACGTGGAGGGACCCGGTGGTGGTAGGGACGCCGATGGGAGCACCTTCTCCTCGCCGCCGTCCTCTGCGCCTCCTCTATCCTGCGCGCCCACGGTCGTACCTCCTCACGTCGCCTTGCCTCCGGCCGCCATGCCTTGCACCACCTCGCCTCTGGCCTCCTCTTTCCCATGCTCCTCCACCGCATCGCCTCTGCCCTGCTCTCCACCTCCGGTCCTTGCCCTCCTCTTCTTCCTCCTCTCAGCCATCTCCTCCTGCCCGACACCACGGCACCACCAGCTCCAGCCTCCCCTCTCCCGCGTGCCACCTCGCCTCCTCTCTCCCAGGCACATCCATCCCAGCAATCGCTGCCAGCTATCGCTACGACGACCATGTCCAGCAATCGCTGCTAGCCATCTCGACGATGACCATGTCCAACAATCACTGCCAGAGAGAGACGTCTTCACGTCCTTGCCTTCAAGATGTTCGACGTAATGCCGCTGTGGGGGACGACGCTTGCTATTTGGGGCCTACGGCTGATTCTAGATCTGTGCGGGCTCGCCTCCACGCTGGGTTCGGCACCGACAGGAATGACAACAACCTCATCCACCATCAGTTCAGAGATGGTAAGCATTGTGCTATGATTTCCTCTATGCCATATCCTTCCTTAGTCAGGGTACCTTTCCTTCATATGTCGACTTTTGAATTTGATTGCTGTTAGGCAACAAGAGATAGCGGCTTGCTCAGCGCCTTGACAGTTTGGATGGAAGAATGGATGAACAAGCGGATGTCTCCTGAACTATTAGGAATGAGTTCCGTTGATTTATGGTGATGTTGTTCCTGAACAGTGGTACACTGAAATGTTAGATGATTCGCACATGGGACCTATTTGCAGTCATTGTTTTGCTCCTTTTTCAACACCAGGTCTGATCAACACCTTCAGATACTTGTGCACGATTTGTTATTAGATTGAGTTTTTGTTTCTATAGCTCATCTTGAAAGGTGGATCAGGACGAGTCGTTGTTCGATTGCCTCCCTTTATGATCATCTCAATCCATAGGTTATGAAAAATATGAACGCACCTTCCTTTTACTATTAGCTTGAAGAATTGCCAGTTACCAACTTTGTGCCTTAGTGATAGTGTTTGTGTGTCTGAGATCCCTTATAGGCTATCATCGTTTCTTATAAGTTTTTCTTGCAGCTTCACGTGTCTTACCGCATAATTGACATCATAGAAGTCCGCATGTCTTCCCTAGGTTGTTTCATTTTTGGATTATACATGATGTGTATTCTTTTATTAGCTTCAGTAAGTTTGTGAACACTGACATCAGAGAAATCCGAGTGCAAATCGTTTTGTAGGCATTGCCATAATTCTGCTACATAATATGTTTTTTTACAGTTCTGACTTCCTATTCTGTTTGCATTTTTTCCTTGAAGTACCGGCTCCTCAAGTCTGCAATGACACTAGGTGTTCTTAAAATTTGCACCGATCGGTTAGATTAGCCTACAAGTGTATTTATGTTTTGTCATCTTAATACTATATTTTTAGCTGTTCTTATTAGGGATGTCTCTATATTTGTAGGAATAAAAAACACATATCTCTACAAGGCCATTTATATGTTATCTCTACAAGTCCTACAGAGTTGTCCACTTATTTGTTGCGAATTGGAATCTAGCACCGTGTTTTTGTGTCTAGGGTGCATTGCTATTTTCCACTGAGACTTCCTATGATAAATGTCGGGACCCCGCGTATGCAACCCCAGGACCCTCTGTGCATTCCGAACTAGTCCCAGATCAGCAGCTAGCTCGCACAGTTACAACATCGGTGTAATCGCAACCATACAACAAAATGACGATGAAGCGGGCAAATTAATATTAAAGGTAGCAAAAGGGACCTTATGGTCAAGTCTTACAGAGTACGCCACGCAGGGCTTAGCAACAAAATACAACTTACAGTGCAAACATAACATCTCGTGGTGGCCACTCGACATGCCCACAGGCAATCGAGTGGAGGACGCGACCTAGTTCGCAAAGTCTTCAGGATACTCCTCTTCATAAAACTCTGAATTCCCTGGATCTTCTGTGGGGATTAATCACACAGGGCGCAAGCCGTGAGTACTTTGAATGTACTCAGCAAGTCATAGGGAAATGTATGCAATTATTATTATTCATGCGAGGCTAGACAAGGATAGCTTTATGTTTGCTTTTGCGGAAAGCCACATTTAACAGTAAATACGATAAGTAGATTAAAAGCACAATTTAAAAGATTAATACATAAGTAATTCAGTTCTTTGAAACAAATAGATATCAACCCAACCATTCCATCCAAACCATCGATTCCACTATTTTAAAGAAAACATCTACCCCTTTGCGTGAAATCTCCGGGCATGTCCATAACCGGGGACACGACTATTCGAATAGTTTTTATACACTCTGCAGAGGTTGTATAGCTTTACCCACAAGACACGAATTCTATAGTTTGTCCGACATATATCTATACCACCGCTCACTACCTTGGGTAAGCGGTCTAGAGCACGTGACAAGGCCTTTACAAAGTTCTGTTTTGACTCGGTTCTGCTCGCTAAGGTTTCGCTTCTAACGGGGGTGCTCCCCGCTAGATTCGTGCCCCCTCTTGCGCCGTTCTCATCCAAAACAGAACCGACCCAAGACATTGCTAATTAATTGGCCAGGTCTATCCCAGTCTAGACATGTGGTTGCACGGTATGACCCAGATCAATGGTTCAAGGTTAAGTCCTTAGTTGGCTGCTCAGGCGAGACTAATCCACGTCCCGATGTGGGTTACGGCACCCACACTTACCACCGCCCACTCGTCCGAGCATAAAACATTTTTGAGGTTCAACCCGGTCGAAGACCACCCTAGTCTTGGCACAACATCTTTTAATAAGAGTGGCCGCGCCACGATTCCATAATTCCTTTAGTCACGTTTATTCATATAAGCATGAGATCATGAGTCTCGACGTACAACTACAGTAGGGCTAAGCATAATACGATACCCGAGTTGGTAATCTATCAATGTCCAACGAATATAAACCCTCCTAAGGTGTCCACGGGTTCATGTCATTCAAGGATACATGTCATTTGCAATTTATCAAGGAGGCATACATCAAGTAAGCAATTATCTATTCCCGAAACAATTTAATATAAAACTAGCAATGCATGTTTATGTCAAACAATATAATTTTTGTAAAATGGGTTCAACATGATCAAAGGTCTATGACTTGCCTTCGTTGAAGAGTTGAGGTGCTTCGGTCGTCGGATCCGTGAAATCTTCCGAAAAGCCAGTTTCTACACGTGCGGAAAGAGAAAAATAAATAAAACAACTCCAAATAAAGTCCAAATAAATACCAAATTAGCACTAACAGCAATAGGAGGATTTTAGATGAATTTAGAAATTTGAACCACTCGAATCGGAGTTCGAACGAAGAAGTTATGACCTTCCGAAGTTTGAATTAACATAAAATGCTGAAAATCAGTATTTATGGAATTACTGGAATTCTTTTACTAAAGGAAATCCGAATTATTGCGCCAGCTGACGTCAGCGAGGGATTTTAATTTTCCGAACAAATTATTTTCCAACGGGAAAACCGGAAAAAGCCACACAGGCGCTGACTGGGCAGCCACACGGGCGAAGGGGCTGACGTGGCGCCACGTGGTCCGAGTGGCGCCACTGACGCCACGCCGGCACCGGCGCCGCGGCGCCGAGGTCGGCGTCGCCGGCGCACGGCGGGGTTTTGGCCGGCGGCGAGGGCACGGACGTGAAGAGGAGCTCACGGTGATCTCGTTGCTCACCTTGCCGACGGCGGCTTCGACGGCCGCCGCAACGGGAAGAAAGCGATGGCGGGAGAGGGCTACGGCGACGCAAAGCGTTCGGGGTGGTCCGGATGGGAGGCGCGCGACGGAGAGTCGACGCGCTGGCGATGTCGGAGGCGGGGTCCACGACGCCGGAGGAGCTCTCGTGGCGGCGCAATCGGCGGCGGCGAGCTTCACGGCTGGCGGCGAAGAAACACGAAAAGGGGGCGAAGAAGGGCAAGAGAGGAGGACAGAGATGGGGGAAACGAGAGAGGGGGATGAGGCGGTCCCGGGGCTCGCTTAAATAGAGGACGAGGGGCCCCGGAGGAGGAGAAAGGGGAGGAGGCTGTCGGGCGGCCATGGCGGCGGCGGGCGGCTTTGTCCGCGGAGAAAGGGGAAGCACGGGCGCGGCGGAGGCGGAAAAGAGCGACGCTAGGTCGGCGGCGAGGCAGGTGCTAGGGCCAAGCGAGGGAGGAGGCGGGGTCGGCGAGAAACGCGGTGCGGTGCCGCACATGCGCGCACGGCCGCGCGAGGAAGGGGGGGTCCAGGGTAGGAAGACGAGCGGGGGCCGTCCGATCCAGATCAGACGGTCGGGGGTGGAGGGAGGCGTGGCGGAGGCGGAGCCGTCCGATTGCGATCGGACGGCGCCCGAGGGGAGGCGCGGGTGCGCGCGCGGAGCAGGCTGGGGAGGTGGGCCGAGGAGGAGAAAAGGAAGCGGGCCGAGGAGAGGATTTTCCAAGGATTCTCGATTAAAGAAATCCCGAAAAAACAAAAATACTTTTAGAAATTAGCTAAAGTAGTCCAAAAATTCTAGAAAAATTCACAGAAGATCCTTGAATTATATGGAACTTAGTAAAAATACTTTTAGCTATACTTTAGTTTTTAATTTTGCAAACAAAATATATTTTGGCTTCAAACAAAAAGGGAAAAGACAAATTAAAATCCAGAAAATGCAATAAAGGCTTAAAATTCAAATAAAATCCAAGAAACTCCAATAAACTAACTTCTTGATTTAATTGAAGTTGGATTAACTCAATTTGAAGGGTTTTTGATTTCTAAATTCCAATTTAAGCTGGTTGCAACTTAAACCAAATGCTTGCTTTTAAAACTTTTGAAAATTCAAAAACTCGCAAATTAGGGATGTTACAAACCTACACCCCTTAAAGGGAATCTCGACCCCGAGATTCGGGCTGACTAGAGAATAGGTGTGGGAACTCGGCCTTCAGGTCTTCTTCACGCTCCCAGGTGGCTTCTTCTTCAGTGTGGTTGCTCCACTGAACCTTGCAAAAACGGAGAATCTTGCCTCGGGTTACACGGTCGGACACTTCTAGAATTTTGATGGGTTGCTCCTTGTAGGTGAGATCTTCTTGCAGGTCAACTTCTTCTAGCGGTATCCGCTCTTCTGGCACACGTAGACATTTCTTCAACTGAGACACATGGAAGACGCTATGCACATCGGACAGCTGAGATGGGAGCTCCAACTGGTAAGCAACTTCTCCTCTTCTAGCTAGGATTGGGAAAGGTCCAATGTATCTTGGTGCAAGCTTCCCGCTTACTCTGAAACAACGCATTCCTTTGAGAGGTGAGACCTTTAGATACACATGATCTCCTGGCGTAAAAGCTAGATCTCGGCGATGGTTCTCAGCATAGCTCTTTTGCCTGGTCTGAGCTGTTCTCAGCTTTTCTCGAATTGCCCAAACTTGATCTTCGGCTTCCTTCAGGATATCAGGTCCTAGTACTTGTCCTTCTCCTGTTTCAGTCCAATACAGGGGTGTTCTGCACTTTCTTCCGTAAAGGGCTTCAAATGGGGACATTTGCAGGCTTGACTGATGACTGTTGTTGTAGGAAAACTCTGCATAAGGTAGCATCTGCTCCCAACTAGTTTGGTTCTCTAGAGCGCAGGCTCTTAACATATCTTCTAGAATTTGATTCACTCTTTCTGTCTGTCCATCTGTCTGAGGATGGTAGGCTGTACTGAAATTCAAATTAGTGCCCAAAACACTGTGTAGCTTCTGCCAGAATCTTTAGGTGAACTGGGATCCTCGATCTGACATGATCTTTTTCGGCACTCTATGCTGACATACTATCTTTGCCATATACAATTCTACAAGTCTGTCTCCTGAGTAGGTAGTCTTGATTGGGATGAAGTGGGCAACTTTTGTTAGGCGATCTACAATTACCCAAATGGAATCATACCCAGCTCTTGTCCTTGGCAGACCGGTGATGAAGTCCATGCCAATTTCTTCCCATTTCCATTCAGGGATCCGCAAGGGTTGTAGGAGTCCAGCTGGTCTTTGGTGCTCAGCTTTAACTCGCTTGCAAATATCACACTGTGCTATGTATTCAGCAATTTCTCGCTTCATACTAGCCCACCAATACATTTCCTTAAGATCTTGATACATTTTAGCACTTCCGGGGTGAATGGAATACAGGGTTTCATGAGCTTCCTTGAGTATCAACTGCTTGAGCTCCTTTTGGTCCGGTACACAGATACGCTTATCGAACCAGATAGTCCCTTTTTCATCTTCCAAAAATCTTAGGGATTTACCCTTCTTCATGTTACTCTTGATCTCTTTGATATCTCTATCTTCGATCTGAGCTTCCCTGATCTGACTCTGTAGAGTTGGTTGCACTTCTAATGTGGCCAAATAACCTTCTTCAACTAATTCAAGCTTAAGCTTCTGAAATTCTTCATGTAATGCTGGCTGACTTTCCTTGATCATCAGCGTATTGCAATAGACCTTTCTACTTAAAGCATCTGTTACAACATTAGCTTTGCCTGGGTGGTAATGGATTCCAATGTTGTAATCCTTGATCAACTCCAACCATCTTCTTTGCCTCATATTGAGATCAGCCTAGGTGAAGATGTACTTCAAGCTCTTATGGTCAGTGTAGACTTCACAGCGATTACCGATGAGGTAATGACACCATATCTTCAAAGCATGCACCACTGCGGCCAATTCTAGGTCATGGGTGGGGTAATTTACTTCATGATGCCTCAACTGGCGTGAAGCATATGCTACTACCTTCCTTTCTTGCATCAGGACACAACCGAGACCTTGTCGCGATGCATCACAGTAAATCTCAAAATCATTTCGGACATCTGGCAAAACCAACACGGGAGCGGTGGTCAGACGCTTCTTCAATTCTTGAAAACTTTGCCCACATTCTGGCGTCCAGGCAAATTTCTTTTCCTTCTTCAACAACTGAGTGAGGGGTCTTGCTATCTTGGAGAAACCTTCTATAAACCGGTGGTAATATCCTGCCATTCCAAGGAAACTTCTGATCTGTGGTACTGTCTTGGGTGACTCCCAATTGAGCACATCCTTGACTTTACTGGGGTTGACAGCGACTCCTTCTGCAGACATGACATGTCCCAGAAAAGTGACTTCCTTCATCCAAAACTCACACTTGCTGAATTTGGCATAGAGTTGATGATCTCTAAGCCTAGTCAGAACCAAGCGATGGTGCTCTTCATGCTCTTCTTTACTCTTGGAATACACTAGAATGTCGTCAATAAAGACAATGACGAACTTATCCAAATACTTCATGAATACTTTATTCATCAAGTTCATAAAGTAAGTAGGGGCATTGGTCAATCCGAAAGACATGACCGTGAACTCATACAGTCCATATCGAGTTGAGAAAGCTGTCTTGGGTATATCCTCTTGGCGGATCTTCAACTGATGGTATCTTGACCTTAAATCTATCTTAGAGAACACTCCGGCTCCCTTCAACTGATCAAACAAATCATCGATCCTGGGCAGAGGGTACTTGTTCTTGATGGTGACTTCGTTGAATGAGCGGTAATCCACAAACATCCTTTGGGTGCCGTCTTTCTTTGCAACAAAGATAACCGGGGCTCCCCAGGGTGAGGAACTGGGTCGGACAAATCTTTTTTCTTGCATCTCCTCGATTTGCTTCTTCAATTCAACCAAATCATCAACAGGCAGGCGGTAGGGTCTCTTGGAAATTGGTGCGGTCCCTGGAACTAGGTTGATAACAAACTCTAGGTCCCGGTCTGGTGGCATTCCAGGTAATTCATCAGGAAAAACATCGGGAAATTCTCTGACTACCGGTACATCTTCCAAGGATAAGGTCTTGACACTACAGACTAAGGCTCCATCATGCTTCCTCATGGGGGCTTCAAATTTTACTTTAGTCCCGACTGGACTAACCAAGGTGATACTTCTACCACCACAATCCAAAACTGCTTGGTGCTTAGTAAGCCAATCCATACCCAAAATCACATGTAGGGACTTGGTGTCAAGGATTATTAGGTTGGCTAGGAATTCTACCCCTTCTATGATCATCTTAACTTGTGGGCAACCCTGGTTCGCACTTACCTTCGAACCGGGGGATTGAACCAACAAGGCAATCTTAAGGTTTGAAACCTTCAACTGATGCTTTGCAGCAAAAATCCGTGAAACAAATGAATGCGAAGCTCCAGAATCAAACAAAACTGTGGCAGGTACCGAATTTACTAGGAACTTACCCAGCACGACGTCCGGGGCTGTTTGGGCTTCCTCCAGAGTGATGTGGTTCACACGGCCTCTTCCATAAGGCTGAGGGGTCTTAGCTGGTACAGCTGGAGTCTGAAGTGCTCCACGTCCGGCTCCGGGCATGGGGGTTCTGGTTGGAGTAGCTCCCAAGTTGAATCTGACTGGCGAAGGGCCTTGCTTCGGGCGCATCGCGTAGTGCCCCAATTGCGACGGGCTGAAACAGTGACTCTGCGCAGATTGGGGTTTCTTGGAGGCTGGTTGTTGACATTGTTGATGGGGTTGCGAAACCCTGGTGCAGTCAGGCGAGGTGCTATTGCTGGAGTCTTGAACATGACAGGAGGAGCAAAACGGGTAGGGTGTTGCACATTTGTCCTGGCCCTCTGTGAATGGCCTTGATGAGCACCATGTTGCATTATCTTCCTCTTATGAGACTCTGCCAGCTCACGGCGAGACTCTTCTATGAGCATAGCCTTGTTCACCAGATGCTGAAAATCTGCATAGTCGTTACCAATGACTTGAACCTTCATGCTAGGGTTGAGTCCTCGCTTGAAACGCTTTTGACGTGCATCATCTGTGGCGACGTCCTCTTGAGCATATCGCGAGAGTTGAGTGAATTTATTGAGGTATTCACTCACGGACATGTTTCCTTGCTTCAGCTCGCGAAACTCGTTCTTCTTCATTTGTACCTTTCCATCAGGGATGTGGGAATGGCGGAAAGCTTCAGAAAACTTAGCCCAACCATTGTTCTGATGGTTCTCATGAGCGGCACAATAGTTCTCCCACCATTCTGCGACGATACCTTCAAGTTGGTGTGCGGCATAAAGGACTTTCTCACGGTCATCACACCGAGTAATGGCAAGCTTCTTTTCAGTTGAGCGCAGCCAGTCATCTGCGTCCAACGGCTCGGAGGAGCTAGAGAATGTAGGTGGATGAGTCCTCATGAACTCATCCAGCCTGGACTGAGGGAAAGCTGGTGATGGCGGCGGGGTTGCGGCAGTGGCTTGACTGTTCTGGTTCATTATGGCGAGAAGGGCAGCAGCAGTCTGGCTCTGCTGAGTCATCATCTGGTTCATATTCTGCATTATTGAACTCATCAGCTGTGTCTGAGCTGCCATGAACTGACCCAGACCTTGATCTGCCATGGTTGCTGGAGGAGGTGGTGGTGGCGGCGGGGTGTTGAGATCCACAGGGTCAACTTGGCTTGCAGTGTTGAGGGTCTGAACCATCTGCACAAATCTTTCCAGGTTTAATAGACGAGAGGGAGAAAGCACGATAGATAAGAGGGAAAAGCACAAAAGACGAGGGAGAACAGGGGGAAAAGATATAACAACCTAATTGGGGATGTTCGGTTAAACCCGAGGAACGGATAGCCGGAAAGCTACCAAGAAGCAACAAAACTAGAGCCTAACGGCCCTACTGAACGATACTACAGCTAGGAGGGTAATCCTATTAAGGCACTTCTAATCTAGCTTATTTGGGATGGTCAACCAAAACAAGGCTCGATCCCTTTGGAGATTACAGGGGTGCGAAAGCTCAGTTTGAATTTGAAAACCAAGTCTCAGAATAGAGAAGAGGTAGGAACCTAAGAATGAGATGAGAGAAGAATATAATTAGGTAAGAGAAGAATAACTTTTCAAGTTTATTTGTTGGTTTGATTTAGAAAATAAGTTTTGAAATTTTTGACTAAACGACCATGCTAACTAGGGTTACATCCTACAGTCGATATGGCTCTGATACCAACCTTTGTTGGGAACCCGGGTATGCAACCCCAGGACCCTCTGTGCATTCCGAACTAGTCCCAGATCAGTAGCTAGCTCACACAGTTACAACATCGGTGTAATCACAACCATACAACAAAATGACGATGAAGCGGACAAATTAATATTAAAGGTAGCAAACGGGACCTTATGGTCAAGTCTTACAGAGTGCGCCACGCAGGGCTTAGCAACAAAATACAACTTGCAGCGGAAACATAACATCTCGTGGTGGCCATGCGACATGCCCACAGGCAATCGAATGGAGGACACGACCTAGTTCGCAAAGTCTTCAGGATACTCCTCTTCATAAAACTCTGAATTCCCTGGATCTTCTATGGGGATTAATCACACAGGGCGCAAGCCGTGAGTACTTTTGATGAACCCGAAGGTCCGATTGTTGGCCCGATCTTTCGATGAGAACGATAAGTTCGGTAGGCGTCGCTCAACTCTCACGATCCTGGCTACGAACACGCAAGGCTCGAAACCACACAATCGCTGAACTGCTCGACAAGTCATTATCAACCGTGCACGGATACCCGGTTGACCTGACCACGAAGTCGATTCCTGCATACACCGAAGAAGCACGCAAGAAAAAGATAAAGCAATCTGAAATTGCAAATAGGAATTGAATTGTTGAATTGAGTTGGGATTCTGAAGCGGTATTATGGTTGGTCTAGTCGACACAAGCCAATACACGAAGTTGCAACATGGTTAACTTTTAACTAAACAAAATCTGAGAAAACTAGAGGGGGTGCGGCCTCCTTAAATAGGAGATGAGGAGCCACACATCTAATAAAACCAGCAAGGTGGGACTAAACTCGCGGGTGGCCCGATGGCAGATGGGCCAAGTTCAGTATGATTACAAGGCCCAGATTGGCCCAAACAAGTGATACGACGCCTTCTTTTGATGATTACGATCAGTCCAGAAGGAATTTGAAGATGAGGCCAGATCCGTTTGAAAGAGGACGAGATAAGGTTTCAATCAAGTACTCATGGACCTCAAACGGAGTTCGTATGCGAAAGTTATGCCTGTTTTAAGTTGATGCTGTCAGGCTGATTCTCGAGGCCGAATTGGATTCCAAAACAGGTCCAGCTCGAACTGCTTGCTTGTCTTGGACCAAAAGTGATATGGTGCTGCACATATATATATTTCATCATTAGGTAGCATCATATAGTTCATATAATATAAAGACACTCCTAAAAACGAGCTCACCTTATAATTTAAGTAAAGTGTACGAGCTTTTGTATTTGGAACAACAAGCATAGCAAATTTGATTGTATCTATAAGGGTCATGTCCTCATCATCCTCCCCTTCTTGAAAACAAAGCCGTCCTCGGCTTTTGATAAACTGAAAATAGGGTAACAAAGAAGCCAAGGTGTATGCATGGTATATGTATATGTCATCCGTTTAATGATTCTTCGTTGTTGCACAATTAATATTATAAAATAGCAGCGATCATAAAACCTCATTGTATTATTACCCCAAGAATAATCATATATGTTAATGAGCAAAACAAAAGTTCTCACATAGTAATTATTGCAACTAGTTTTGCAAATATAAGTGAAGTATTTATGCAATTCAACTCTCTAAAGTTGTAAACTTGTAGTGGTAGCACATATGGGCAAATCTACAACTTTTGGAATCAAACAAAGTTCATTCATATTATCATATTTCAATCGAGCAATAGGAAATTCATCTAGCAAGGGTGAAAGGATGTGTAAATTCTTCCATACTTCAACATCATGATGCAGATTGTCCATACTAGATGGTGCAATAAGAGATGAACAAATAGGTATAGGATAACCCACAAAATCCAACACACTAGAATTGTTGTTCGAAACAACATGCTTCAAATCTTCTATGTGATCACAAGTTATGCATATTCGATATACAAGAAATTGATTGTCTACACTATAATCTCCAATCAAATTAAACTTATATCCAGGGGTGTAGGCGCTAAACAAGGATTTCGAACATGCAATTACAGAAACTTTTTCTATAGCATGTGACAATTTCACAGGTGGATCCAATATAATGTAACATAAAGAGTCAGCAGGAGAAATTCTAGTCAAAACGTCTTTATGTCTAACCAATTCCACATGATCATTGTATGCGATTAAATCATCATATAAATCATTCAAAACAACAGGCAATTCAATTAATTCAGCACATGGTGCACTCAAGTCAACCGGTAAATCAACAAGTTTATCACATGGTGCACTCAACTCAGCTGGCAAATCAATCAAATTATCACAGGATTCATGCAAATTCTCAATAATATCAGATTCTGTAGGTAGGAAATTAATTTCTACCTTCTCAGCACTAGATTCATCCACCTCATGTGATGCAGTGGTTTCTACTACAATCTGTTTTTCCCTTTACTCAATTATACTATGCATGAAATCATGGTTATTGTTCTTAGGTTGAGTGTTCAAATCAGTACCTTTGGTATTACCTTGTAGGCTCAACTCAGATGATGTTGATACTGAAGTTGGTGAGTAGTTAAAAGATTTTCCTTCCTCTTCTTGCTCCAGCTCAATTAACAATGAGCGAGCCAAGGGTGCAAGGCAACGAGATAGAGTAACGCCACAAAGGCGGGGCGGCAATCATGGTAGATGCAGCAACAGAGAAGCAACCAAGATGATCTTGATGTGGAGGTTTGTACCGTGCGCTTATTTGTGTCATGTACACGTGAAGGTGTAGTAGAAGTAGACGAAAAAGCACGAACGGTCTTGGATTGTCGTCCCTGTACTTCTTTTTCAAGTTGGCAAGCAAGACGAAACAAACGAGTGACAGTGGGAGGTTTATAAACAAGTTTATTCCGAATTTGATGGTTTAATCCTCCTAGAAATCTAGTTATCTTCGCATCTCCAGTTTCTTCTAAACCACAACGAGACAAAGCAGTTTGCAAATCTTGATAATAATCCGCTACAGAACTACTACCTTGTCGTAAGCGTTGCAATTTATTAAGCAATTCACGAGAATAATATGAAGGTACAAATCATGTCTCATTGCTCTCTGCAAATCATTCCATGTTCTAGGTATGTTCTGATTAGTACGACAGTATTCACTCCACCAAATAGATGTAAAATCATAAAACTCACGGGTAACAACCCTAACTTTTAGATGATCAGGAAATTCATGGCATGCAAATAATTGTTGTACATCTAATTCCCATGTGAGATAAGCATCAGGATCATAATTCCCAGCAAAAGAGGGTACCGTGAAGTTAATTTTATGAGACATACTATCACTATCATATACCTTCTGTGGTGAAAAAACTTGTCTCAAGTGTGCATCTTCCTCGTTCACTATCTTGCACTCCCATCCAACAGTTCGAAGAAGAGGTGGATATATCTTGCAATCTTTTCGTGAACCTGCCATAGTTAGTAGAAAACAAGGAAATAAATCACAGTGTATATGTCCCTATGAACTACTAAGTTCTGGAGTTTCACCAGTCACTCACACTCAAGCTTATACCCAGTTCTTACAAGTTCTTACCAATGCAGCAAGGAAGTGGTACAACCGGTGGCTGGTTCGTGATACTCTCACTTACGATTAGCCCAACGATTGCGAGGAACGACACCTGCTGAGTTAGTAGGAAGTGGAGCTTGGAAGGCTTCAATATAGTACCAAGGATCAACAATAATCAAATCAGTTAATGCAAGTTGAAAGATTGTTCAAAGTACTAGCCAATATTGCTGATCCTAGCCTAATCAAAGCAAGCTAATCAAAGCCCTATGTAGAGAAGTGTATGTACGCACACGCAACGATCAATGTGACTTGATGCAAGCAAGGGAAAGCCTCATAACAAGTGCTAGGAGAGACGCTAGCCAACTACTCAAACTTTGTTCTAAGGGCACAAGATTGTTCGCGTGATGTAGAGCACAAAAACAGCAATATCAATACACGCAAACAGCCCTCTAGGTTGAGCAGAAACAATAGCTAGTCTCAAACGATGAAGAAAAGCAAAGTTTTATATGGCTTATATATGCTTGTTTGAAAGGTTTCGATGAGATATACAACTTTTTAGTTGAGGCGAAACCCAAATTCCGAAGGGGAGACTGAAAGAATTGGCAAAAACAGAAGCCAAAAACTTGCGACGCGAATTCGAGGCCGAAGATGGCCGATTTTGGGGCACCTGGAGGGCGACAAAAGGCTTATATGGAAAATATGCGCCTCGTCATTAGCTTCGAAACGAGCACAAGAACGTCAAAAACGGACACCGTATGCAAAAGTTATGCCTGTTTTACTGAAGGTGTCTCGGATACAGAATCCTACCCGGACTCGAAACCGTCTCGGGTTTAAATTTGAAACTGCTATATCTTTCAAACCCGTAAGCCAAACTTGCTGAAATTTTTTGTGGAAGCTTTTGGTTATATGTATAAGGTCTCCACTAATTTTCATGCACTTTTTTTTCTCTTTTCTTTTTTTTTCTACCTCGGCTTTTATTCTATGCGGCTGCCTGTTTCTCCTTCTAATATTTGGTCGGCCCTAAGGTTTTCCGTAAGTCGCAAATAACACCAATTCTCCTAAAAGATCACAGCAACCCTCTTTTTTTATTTATTGGTGCGGATTAGAGGAGTTCTAACCCACGAATTTTCTGTTTTAGATGCAAAAACTAAGAACCCTAAATGAACGATCAAGCAACACGAAGGACAACACGAGAAGCAATCTAGACAATGACTAACTAGACAATAACTAGAACTAAAGATCAGCAACTAGACACGACGATGCAACTAATGATTCAACAAGCAAAATACTGAAAAGAAAATTGCAACGGCTCAAAGGGGTTCGGTACGGATGATAGATGCAATAATTTTTTGGGCAATTTTCTGGACTCTAGGTATGAAAAACGAATCTACTACTAGAAAACTAGAAATTCTCACCGATCAACTGAAGCTCTGATACCACCTGATGAACCCGAAGGTCCGATTGTTGGCCCAATCTTTCGATGAGAACGATAAGTTCGGTGGCGCCGCTAACTCTCACGATCCCGCTCACGAACACGCAAGGCTCGAAACCACGCAATCACTGAACTGCTCGACAAGTCGTTATCAACCGTGCACGGATACCCGGTTGACCTAACCACGAAGGTCGATTCCTGCATACACCGAAGAAGCACGCAAGAAAAAGATAAAGCAATATGAAATTGCAAATAGGAATTGAAATGTTGAATTGAGTTGGGATTCTGAAGCGGTATTATGGTTGGTCTGGTCGACACAAGCCAATACACGAAGTTGCAACATGGCTAACTTTTAACTAAACAAAATCCGAGAAAACTAGAGGGGGTGCGGCCTCCTTAAATAGGAGATGAGGAGCCACACATCTAATAGAACCAGCAAGGTGGGACTAAACCCGTGGGGTACTGTTCACATGAACAGTAACCACACCCTCAGGTGCCCGATGGCAGATGGGCTAAGTTCAGTATGATTACAAGGCCCAGATTGACCCAAACAAGTGATATGACGCCTTCTTTTGATGCTTGCGATCAGTCCAGAAGAAATTTGAAGATGAGGCCAGATCCGTTTGAAAGAGGACAAGATAAGCTTTCAATCAAGTACTCATGGACCTCAAACGGAGTTCGTATGCGAAAGTTATGTCTGTTTTAAGTTGATGCTGTCAGGCTGATTCTCGAGGCCGAATTGGATTCCAAAACAGGTCGAGCTCGAACTGCTTGCTTGTCTTGGACCAAAAGTAACATGGTGCTGCACATATATATATTTCATCATTAGGTAGCATCATATAGTTCATATAATATAAAGACACTCCTAAAAACGAGCTCACCTTATAATTTAAGTAAAGTGTACGAGCTCTTGTATTTGGAACAACAAGCATAGCAAATTTGATTGTATCTATAGGGGTCATGTCCTCATCAACTTTGAATGAACTCAGCAAGTCATAGGGAAATGTATGCAATTATTATTATTCATGCGAGGCTAGACAAGGATAGCTTTATGTTTGCTTTTGCGGAAAGCCACATTTAACAGTAAATACGATAAGTAGATTAAAAGCACAATTTAAAAGATTAATACATAAGTAATTCAGTTCTTTGAAACAAATAGATATCAACCCAACCATTCCATCCAAACCATCGATTCCACCATTTTAAAGAAAACATCTACCCCTTGCATGAAATTTCCGGGCATGTCCATAACCGGGGACATGGCTATTCGAATAGTTTTTATACACTCTGCAGAGGTTGTACAGCTTTACCCACAAGACACGAATTCTCTAGTCTGTCCGACATATATCTATGCCACCGCTCACTACCTTGGGTAAGCGGTCTAGAGCACGTGACAAGACCTTTACAAAGTTCTGTTTTGACTCGGTTCTGCTCGCTAAGGTTTCGCTTCTAACGGGGCTGCTCCCTGCTAGATTCGTGCCCCCTCTTGCGCGGTTCTCATCCAAAACAGAACCGACCCAAGACATTGTTAATTAATTGGCCAGGTCTATCCTAGTCTAGACATGTGGTTGCACGGTATGACCCAGATCAATGGTTCAAGGTTAAGTCCTTAGTTGGCTGCTCAGGCGAGACTAATCCACGTCCCGATGTGCGTTACGACACCCACACTTACCACCGCCCACTCGCCCGAGCATAAAACATTTTTGAGGTTCAACCCGGCCGAAGACCACCCTAGTCTTGGCACATCTTTTAATAAGAGTGGCCGCGCCACGATTTCATAATTCCTTTAGTCACGTTTATTCATATAAGTATGAGATCATGAGTCCCGACGTACAACTACAGCAGGGCTAAGCATAATACGATACCCGAGTTGGTAATCTATCAATGTCCAACTAATATAAACCCTCATAAGGTGTCCACGGGTTCATGTCATTCAAGGATACATATCATTTGCAATTTATCAAGGAGGCATACATCAAATAGGCAATTATCTATTCCCGAAACAATTTAATGTAAAACTAGCAATGCATGTTTATGTCAAACAATATAGTTTTTGTAAAATGGGTTCAACATGATCAAAGGTCTATGACTTGCCTTCGTTGAAGAGTTGAGGTGCTTCGGTCGTCGGATCCGCGAAATCTTCCGAAAAGCCGGTTTCTACACGTGCGGAAAGAGCAAAATAAATAAAACAACTCCAAATAAATTCGAAATAAATACCAAATTAGCACTAACAGCAAGAGGAGGATTTTAGATGAATTTAGAAATTTGAATCACTCGAATCGCAGTTCGAACGAAGAAGTTATGACCTTCCGAAGTTTGAATTCACATAAAATGCTGAAAATCAGTATTTATGGAATTACTGGAATTCTTTTACTAAAGGAAATCCGAATTATTGCACCAGCTGACGTCAGCGAGGGATTTTAATTTTTCGGCCGAATTATTTTCCAACGGGAAAACCGGAAAAAGCCACGCAGGCGCTGACTGGGCAGCCACGCGGGCGAAGAGGCTGACGTGGCGCCACGTGGTCTTGGTGGTGCCACACACGGCCACGCCGGCACCGAGCCGGCGGCGCCGGGGCGGCGTCGCCGGCGCACGGCGGGGTTTTGGCCGGCGGTGAGGGCATGGACGTGAAGAGGAGCTCACGGTGAGCTCGTTGCTCACCTTGCCGACGGCGAAGCTCGACGGGGCTGCCGGCAACGAGGAAGAAAGCGGCGGCGGGGAGAGGGCTACGGCGACGACGGTGCTCCGGGGGTGGTCCGGGGACGGGGAGGCGCGCACGGGAGAGGCGACGCGCTGGCGATGCCGGAGGCGGGGTCCACGACACCAGAGGAGCTCTGATGGCGGCGCAATCGGCGGCGGCGAGCTTCACGGCCGGCGGCGAAGAAACACGAAAAGGGGGCGAAGGAGGGCGAGAGAGGAGGAGAGAGATGGGGGAAACGAGAGAGCGGGAGGAGGCGGTCCTGGGGCTCGCTTAAATAGAGGACGAGGGGCCCCGGAGGAGGAGAAAGGGGAGGAGGCTATCGGGCGGCCATGGCGGCGGCGGGCGGCTTTGTCCGCGGAGAAAGGGGGAGAAAGGGGAAGCACGGGCGCGGCGGAGGAGGAAAAGAGCGGCGCTAGGTTGGCGGCGAGGAAGGTGCTAGGGCCAGGCGAGGGAGGAGGCGGGGTCGGCGAGAAATGCGGCGCGGTGCCGCGCATGTGTGCACGGCCACGCGAGGAAGAAGAAGTCCGGGAGGAAGACGGCGGGGCGTCCGATCCAGACGGACGGTCGAGGTGAGGAGGCGTGGCGGAGGCGGAGCCGTCCGACAGGACGGACGGCGCCCAGAGGAGGGCGCGGCGCGCATGAGCGGGCCGGGGAGGTGGGCCGAGGAGGAGAAAAGGAAGCGGGCCGAGGAGAGGATTTTCCAAGGATTTCCGATTAAGGAAATCCCGAAAAAGCAAAAACACTTTTAGAAATTAGCTAAAGCAGTCCAAAAATTCTTGAAAAATTCACAGAAGATCCTTGAATTATATGGAACTTAATAAAAATACTTTTAGCTATACTTTAGTTTTTAATTTTGCAAACAAAATAGATTTTGGCTTCAAACAAAAAGGGAAAAGACAAATTAAAATCCAAAAAATGCAATAAAGGCTTAAAATTCAAATAAAATCTAGGAAACTCCAATAAACTAACTTCTTGATTTAATTGAAGTTGGATTAACTCAATTTGAAGGGTTTTTGATTTCTAAATTCCAATTTAAGCTGGTTGCAACTTAAACCAAATGCTTGCTTTTAAAACTTTTGAAAGTTGAAAAACACGCAAATTAGGGATGTTACAATAAAAACATGTTGTTCCTATGAAAAAAATCTACTATTGTTGTGCAGCAGCCATATACTATTACAGATAGTCTATGCATGTAGGATTAGATTAGAATTACTATTGCTGCCTGATTAGTTATGTTCCATGTACATAGGCCTTTTTTTAATTCAACAATTTGCTTTTGTTCTTTACTAAGGTTCTTCTTATGTTGAGAGATTTACCCTCTTTCATGCTATGGTAATGGTACTTGATGATAGCAGAAGAGGTAGAAACTACCCGATGTGTGATAATTAGGTGAATTGTTGTTTCTTGACCAGATTTTCTTCTCTAACAAAGTATTGTTATTTCCTGCTTTTTTTAGTGATACATATTGTTATTTCCTCAGCTTGATTTTCTTTCTTTTTAAACTACTCTGATCTCCTAGCAATTTTATTCTGTTTGTTAACCTCTGCATGCTTCTAGCCATAGTAATCATGCAGTACCTCTTCTATTCCCCAATAGCGTTAGTGCAGAAGGTCCAACACATTGGGGTAATGCCAATTTGCTCTAAAAAAATCCTCCTCCACTTACTAATTTGCTCTTAAGAGGGTTATCCACCACTAACTATGTGTTTATTTGAATTGGTTATAAAAATTTGTGCACCACATATAGCACATTTGCTCTTTGAATGAGTATTTATTCTAGAAGTGTCGTCAAACAAGGATATGATTAGTCTAGCTATTAAGACAACATTTCCACTATTTCTAACTTTGTATAAGCAGATGAAATATTATTTTTTCCTACTTAACTTACATAGAAAAGTGTAAGCTTACTGTTCTAATGATGTATTATACTTTATAGTTCTATATTTGTTTATAAGCGATTTTTTGAGGTTCTAAAATGCGGTTGGGGAGAGCCCGGGTTAGGATTCTGGGATTGATGTCGATCTAGACAAGGTCTGCACGTTGCCCAGGGAGATCGCCATGAGGAAGATTGAGAAGCATGCCGCTGATGGGATTGGCAAGGCGTGCTACTTGCCTTTGTACTAGGCGTGGAATCTATATAGTGATGTCTTACGCTATCGGGTTTCTGTTTATATTGTCTAAATAACGCTTCAAACCTAACCAAAGTGATGTGCCCTAAATGGTGTATGATTGTATTAATATAAAGCTTTTTCACAAGGTATTACAGGTCTATGGATTTTCATGCATGCAACGTATATGCTTTTACATCCTTTTTCATTTTCTTCTATAAGAACACCAAATATGTACTTTGTTCTTCCCAATGTTGGAGTTTTTTTTTTCTTTTCTTTAGTATAATGGACATGCTACATACTTGTGAAGCTATGAAACATTTTTCCCCTCAGTTCAAGGTATAGTTTTTTGTCATTTTTTCCTTCTCGATTTCATATGTGCTAAAAACTATAACCTGTCAGGTTACATGATATGCATGCCTATTTTCATGTATTCGCATTAGTGCAAGAGAAACTACATGCAGAGGACCAGTACCTTAGAAGTGAGGTATGTTTTCGTGTTATCTAGCATTTTTCCTCTCATATTTTACAATTTATCAATTTCAATATATAAGTATTAGTTTCACATATTCAATGGAATTACATATGCCTGGACAATAAAATTTTAATTTCAAATTTATTTATGTTATAGTATCACAATTTGTGTACTCCATATATAAGTAGATCCATACACTAATAGTATTTGCACTTAGGACGCACGTAAATAACAATATTGGTTCTATATTGGGGCCATGAGGCAATAAATTAGAAATATATAACAATTAGAAAAGGTAAAAGAAATGAGAACCAAAGTTTACCAATGGAATTTTTATTATATTATCAACAACACAATATTGTTTTTTTTTCTTTTTTGCGAAACACAATAACATAATATTGTTGAAACCACATAGCCCGTGCGGATGCACGGGTTGATGACTAGTTACCCCCTAATCAAGATGGCTTCACAGCAGCGCCGGTTCGTCATCTGCCGTAGCGAAATGTGCCTCTTTCCTTCTCGACTTGCGGCACTTGCTAGCAAAATGCCCTCGGATGCCACAGTTGTAGCATTTGATATTCCTCTTGTTGAACTTGCACTTACTGGTATTGGAGTTGCTGCTGTCCTCCTCGTCGCTATGGCTGTCACCAGACCCAGCGCTCTCCTTGTCGTTGCGGGCAGCACGTTGCTTGCCTTGCTTGCCGTGGCCACGCCACTGCTTGTTGTCGTTCCTGCCGCCGCCCGAAGAGGAGTCACCCTGCTCCTGCTTCTTCATGTGCGCCAACAACTCCTCGGTGAGGAGAAGACGGCCACTGGCATCGCGGCCACCGTCATTGCTTGCCTTGTCCGCATCAAACCTCTCCTCCGCAGACTTGAGCCGACCCACCAGCTCTTCCACGGACAGGGTCCACATGTTGATCAGCTGCTCGATGGATATCACCACCTGCGTGAACTTCAGAGGAATGACGCGGAGGAACTTCTTGATTACCTTGACGTCCTCCAAGGTTTCGCCAAGCATGCGGATGTTGTTGATGAGGCCAATCAATTGCATGGCGAAGTCGTCCACAGGCTCGTTGCTCTTCATGCGAAACGCATTGAATTCCTTGAGCAAGGCCTGCGCCTTCGCCTCCCAGACACGTTCCACGCCCATGCGCATGGTTTTGACGGTGTCCCATGCTTGTTTGGCGCTGTCCTTCACTGCCAGTGTCTCCAGCATCTCCGGCGGTACCGCCTGGAGTATGGCTGGCAACGCCGCCCTGTCAATCCGGTACTCCGAAGTTTGCGGATTGATCGTCTCCCAGACTCTCTGAGCCTGTATGTTGACCCTGATCAAGAGAGCCTACTCGGTGTAGTTCGTGCGCGTGAGGGTCGAGTAGCGCAGTCATACTTTTTGGTGCTGCATGTGTACAAAACTTCGTCAAGATGATAGAATATGGAAATGAAATATCAATCTTAAGTAGACAACTTAGCATGGAACACTAATAAAGTGGAAAAAGATAAATTTTAAGAAAAGAATACATGGCGTGGAACAGTCTGCGATCCATCGGCGGATCAGCCTCAGCTATACAAGCATGCCACAGAATTAGTAATTCTTCTCTAATCGCGACAAAAAATCTGACTAGACTTCACTTAAGTATATTATTTCTTTTTTGAGGTGTGTGCTCATTTGAAATATGTGACAGAAGCTTCTTTGGGGCCCTTCGGGTTGACTAATCCTGGAAAAAACCAAATGCTTTTCATCCTTAAATTAGAGTCGATCGACGATGTAGCGAATGAATTATCGCTATCGACCATTAATTCGCGAATCATTCAAAAATCATATGCTTTCCATAGCGGTGACTATCGATCCGCCGTTGAGCCTTAATTTGCCCAACATCACATTTACTTCGATCAAAAAGATAAGAACGAGCAACCGCCCATTCCTCCTCCACCAAGAGAATCTCCTTTTCTTCTGCTAGCTTTGGTCGCCTCTCTTTCACATCAACTCGTCTTCTCACTGCAACGCTGCATCAGTAAAATAACCGGCAAGGTTTACGTTAAGTGTTATTTCCGCTGGTTTTGAATTTTGATAGCTAAGAGGTTATTTACACCGCATCAGTATGCTTGGTTGCTCTATTTGACTTGATGCCCAAACATACTGGTTTGGGCCGTTTGGCTATGTTTGTGTCACATGGTGGGCAGATATCAGGAGAGCTTAAATCTCAGTTTAAAGCAGCCAGAAAATTAAGCCATCCTAAACAGGTTGCATATTAAGTGGTTTCTCATGCAATTTGAAATCATTTTACTAATAAGTTCACATGGGGCACCCCAATTCCCCTTGTTTTAAAAATAAGACATGTAGTTTTTTTAAGTAGTAGCAAGAGAGCTACTAGTAGTCTAGTATTCATTAATAGTGGGAAAAAAGTTGCAAGACAAAAACAAATCAGGGGAAACATGGAAGGGAAAACAGTACATGGGTGGGAGGCTGAGAGAAGTATGACCCTGTTTGGGTGAGCTCCAACTTCATATTTTAGGCTCTAAAGCCCAATTTTGGGAGAAGCTGGCTCTAAGAGAAGCTCGAGCCCAAAAAAGTATGGTGTTTGGCCAAAATTTTAGCTCCAAAAGAGCCCAAAGACACTTTGACGATTTTACCCCTGCTACATTACATCACCATCCCCTCTCCATGTTTCTTCTCCACCAACAATTTGCCCCAAAACTCCATACCCGAGCTTGGCTCGTTATGTAGCCTGCACAAATCCAACCACGGTGGCACAGATCTGGCCGTCGGCGATGTCGAATCAAGCGGTGGCGCGTCACATCGAGCCAGATGCGTTGCAAGTGGAGCGGTGGCGCCGAATTGAGCCGAATGCGCGGTGAGTCGAGGGGTGATGTGTCGAATTGGGCAGTGGCATGACCACACGGTGGATCAATCTGACAACATGGTGAACGACGTCCGAGGAAAGTATGGAATTTCTTCTCTCTTTCTCTTCCAGAGAAGCTAGTCAATCGTTGCTTCAGTTTTCTTGTGTCAATCGGGCACCTGTGAAGCAAATACACTATAATACAAATAACTACAAAAAGATGTTATAGATATCTTAGGACGCTGCCATTACTACTGAGCAGGAAAACTTTATAACATTGTATTCTTTTCATTAGAATTAGCAGAAACAAATAGTAACTCCAGTAGACAGCAAACCACTTCACCACTTCCTTTATCTGCTGCAACATGCCCAAACGTTCCCATATGTTCCACCACACACTTCCTTGATAATCTTGAACATGGATCGCTGTGAAATTAACTTAAGTTAATAAAAATGCAAAACTACACATGCGGTAATTGTTCGGGAGGTGTCGACGATCGAGTCGCTAATCTTACGAAATAAATAAAGGAAAGTAGCAAAGAGTTCTTGAGAGAGAATATTTATTGTTATAAATTGGCTATTACAGGGGGTGCCCTTGACAAGACAATAGACTAACTCAGTAAACATAGTGTATTGCTTGCTATGCTCTTGAATCAGACTTGAAACATGAATCTAATGATGATTATGATGCTTCAATCCGATGGAATGCGATTGCGATCCTCCTTTCTGCCATTTGTAGTCTTCTTTAAGTAGTCGACGAAGGGGTGACAGTTACTTCTTGAAGAGACACCTGTTGGAAGTGTCGCGACTAGTCAGAGCGAAGCAGCAGTTGGTGAAGTATCAACTGTTCGGCGGTTGATATCAGGAAATGACGTAACCACAGGATGGTTATTGTCAGTGACTTAGAGCCATGAAATGTCATGTGGTTTGGAGTGATTAGGCACATGTGCTAGTTCTAAACCACACGGATAGTTGGTACAGGACCTCTCCGACTAGGGTACCCATGATGTAACCTCAGCTAGCCCCCGAACTTTAAATGAATTGGTCGTATGAACACTCTCTTCCGATGAAGTCGTATCGGGCAGATCCTCATTTAATGCCGTGACACACGAGATGGTTTGTATTCACTTTAAATTTGAGAAACTGCCTTGGGGACTGAAGAATTTTTCTGTCCGTTGGAGAAAAGATTGTGTCCGTTGGACTTTTGGGTAACTCCCGATTGCAGTTAAGGAACTGCGGCTATAAAATCCCCATTGCACTTGGCTTTAGGGTTTTTATGCTCCTAGTTTTTCCTCCAATCTTTTTCATCTTCTTGTGAAGAATATTTTCTGACCTCATTTCACTCTTCCATCGAGAGCTTCCTCCAACCTCTGTTCATCCACTCGAAGATCTCATCATGTCGGACTCGATCACCAAGTGGCTGGTTTCATATCTGAGTGGGAAGAAGCTCATGGCTCTGGAGGAGGCTGGGATGCTTCCTGACAAGAGTCTAATCAAATAGAGATCAGTAGCCGAACAACACTTTCCAAGCCGGGAAGAAGGGCAGATTCCTATCTTCCTCATCTATGTTGAGTGCGGGCTCAGATTTTTGGTGCACAAATTCCTCCCAAAGGTTTTAGAGCACAATGAAGTTGAGCTGGTGAATCTGGCCCCAAACTCCATCGCCAACCTCAATATCTTCGTCTACCTTTATGAGGCATACTTGGGGATCTGACCAAATCTTAAGGTCTTCAAGTTTTTCTACAAGATGGTGAGGTCGGAGAAATCGGCTAACGGACCTAGGGAGTGCTCACTGCGACTCCACGACGGGAAGGCCGACGAGTACATTCGGATGTTCCCAAAGTCTTCGTGGTCGTCATGGAAGAAAGGCTGGTTCTACATGATGGTCAAGAAAGAGGACGACCTCTACTTCGTCGGCTAGGTGGCGAGCGAGAACCTCAACTGGTGGTCCACCGAGGAGAAGGAAGGATGGGTCAGAAGGGTGGTCAACGCTATTCAAGACCTTAGTTCCAAGGGATTGACTGCTTGGCACGTGGTTAGGGACTTTTCCATGCGCCGGATTAGTCCCTTGAAGCTCCGAGAGCATTCCCTGCTCTAGTATATTGGTCGTGACGAAGCGATCAAGGACTCAGTGGAAGGTAAGTCTTTGAAAAACTCTGACCAGTATATCCTATTTAGTTGATTATCTTATAAACTTAAAATCCCTTTTTCTTCTTGAAGTCCTTTCCTTTGATGAAGTCAAAGAGCGGATCAAAATAATCTGCGTCGGGGAGCCTGATATCAAGGCCGCATTCCCGGGTATTTTGGTCATCATCTCTGAAGAAGAGAGACTAAGAAGACTTAAGGTAAATAACCACGTTTTCTTCATCTTATATATATCCTCCGATCTGTATATGATTTTTCTCTAATATGTAGGCGGGCTGAGGATTGTCAAATCCGGCAAGGATTCTACTCCTACCGTTGTTTCGACCGATTCCTACTTAGAGACCGCACAAGACGAAGGTCTCCTAGAGGTAAAAAAGAGCATTTGTAGAAAGCAATATATAATTTAGATGGAAAATCGCATTGCCTGATTAAACTTGAGTTGTAATTCAGACGAGAGAGAAAGAAGATCCGCAGACCGGAGCTGCGGAGGTCATTGGCCCCAGGGCGATCGTCCACGAACCGACAGTTGCTAACAAAGCTTTAACTTAAGCAACAAAATTCATATGGTTACTTTTATTTTTAAAGACTTCAAAAGAACTCGATTTTTGGGATGTTACACCTACCGTGCCTGTCTTCCTTGGCCTCGCGTGCCTCCTCCTCACAGCACACCCTGCGGTGGGCTTCCTCATCGGGGTGTAGCAACAGAAGAGAGTGTGAGAGTAACGAGCAACAAAAGTGGTCAGTTGACAGCTTTAATGATGTGGGCCATATAGGAGTGTAGTGTTCAATGTGTTGGCTCGCTTCGGACGTATGTGCGTGAACATTATCTTTACTACTTAAAAAGACACTAGTAGTAGTGAGTGATGTGTTCTTCTCCTCCCCCTCGCAAAAAAAAAGTTGTGTGCTGACTCATGGGCCCATGACTCGATTCCTTTCATTCGCCCGTGCCCGAGCCTTCTCCTTAACGCCGCCTCCTCTGGCGAACCTTCCCCCTTCCTCTTCTCCTCTAGGTGCCCCCGCTCCTTCACACCATCTCCCCATCGCCGTTTTCTCCTGCGCCGCCCGCCCCCGCATCACCTTCCCGCCCCTCCGCCACCTCCTCTCCTGCGCTCACCCCCTCCACCACCTCCTCCCCCGCACCGCCCTCCCCCGCCTCGCCTTCCCGCTCCTCCGCCACCCCTTCCCCCCACTCATCCACGCAATCCCTTCCCCTCCTCAGCCATGAAACTACACTCCTGCCGCACCGCCCTCTCCTGTGTTGCCTCAGGGGCAACGTCGTGGCCTCGTGGGCGGGTGGCAAAGCAGGCTGCAAGAAGGCGTCGGCATGCTAGCGTGCACCGAGGGACCAGTTCGGGCACACGATAGCCCACCAGTCCAGAGCAGTGAGTGTACGATAGGGTGGGGGCAGAGTGTGGTCAAAAAGCGAGCAGTGCAGCCAGAGCGTGAGTGGTGGAGACACGAGGCTAGTTGTGGTCGAGATCGGCCAAGCGCAGCAGCGGAGCCAAAGGCATACAACAGGCCGAGCCTGACGACGATGACGAAATGTATTGGCGTAATATGTTTTTTTATAGCAAAGTACGGGCATTGATCTAGTCCTTTATATTAGTATAGATGAAGGTTTCTTCGGCTTCTAACTTTTCCACTTAATGCATTCCTAAAATTTCCACGGCAAAGCTCTGGCTCAATCCTAATATTATAGGATAACTGCTACACAAAATAGATAATTAATTCTGATAAATCAACGCACTGCAACATTTTTACATGCGTATACGAGATATACACGATTAGTAATTTTGATTCAACTATTAATTTCTAGAAAGCCACTTCAATGAAAAATATCATATTTCGATGTATGCATGCAAGTAGGTTTTATTTCACGACAAAACAAACTTTATTATTTTAGATACAGTACAAATATGTAAGATATATTCGACGAATACAAGCATCAATCAAACTAGTTAAAATTTTACATCGTCTACACCGAGTATTCCATGCACTCATTAGTCACGATGATTGACTTTCTGAACCCATGCAATGATTGCATCCCGTAAGTCATTTGAGGAACGTGCAACCCATAACTTCAGGAAGTCTTGGGTCGACTGCATGATCTGCTTCATTGCATAGTCTTGTGGTTGAAATGCATTTTTATCCCTTCGGATGGTTTTACCTGCACTTGGCATCACTGTTCTTGTCTTTTCCAGGTAAATGTGTGCAGTACCGTGTTTAGACTTCAGAAACATCTGATACGTGGTTGCTTCAGCCTTGCGGTGAAGATAATCTATTGCTTTTGGTAACAACACCTCACCCAGTTTATCCATGCCAACATTTACATGTATGCCTTCTTGTTCCTCCCCATCGATTACTTCAGTTGCACAACTCTCATATGTAGGCACTAGGTCTATGGGAGAGTCATGGGGCATAATGTAAGTTTGCAGTTTGAAATCGTTTGGGTTTCTTCTGTTGCATTCAGCAGCGGACCTCTGCCCATTGTACTCGTCAAATAGTGAGATGTGCAGCTGCAAAAAGATTGCAATAACAGGCTCTGGAAATAGCTTTGATAAGCTCAGTGTATTTGTCTTGGTAATACAAGGCATGCTTTCTTGTTCCTTGCAACAGAATGGGTCAAGGCGAAATCGTTGAACGAAAGCTTTGTGGACATTAGTACTACTTCCTTTCTGATCAAAAGGGGCAGTGTGTTGAAACCAGTAGAAATCTTGTGTAGGTAGTTGAGTGAGCTCTTTGGTAACGACATTAATGGTAGACTTGTAGAGGGATGCTGCTGACTGTAAGCTCTTAATTGCAGTCCCGATTATGTCTACACTTTCTGAAAAACGTAGAATCAACAATAGAAAAAAGTTTTCCTTGGGCGCCTTGTAATCTGCATAAGCTAGGCTTACTAGAGCTTCTAACCCTCGATCTGGGAAATATACGGTTTGAACACCAAAGTAACGGTATTGGCTTCCATGCAACATTTCATAGCGCAAAAAATTCCCATCTAGTAGTTGCCTGACAAGAGGGTTGAAAAACAGGTATTTCCGTGGTGTTCCACAGAAATGCATGAACTTCAAGAAATCCTCGGCACCATCTGCGAACCTTTCAAACCTTCTGACAGTAGCGCTACTTGGCTCATCATTACTACGACCGATGAAAGAGGACATAAGTGATCTAGTTGCATGAGCCATTCTTCTAACAAATGAGGACTGTCTTACTTCTTGTTTTATCTCTTCATCTTCCACAGCTTGCTGCTTGCAGCTGCGCAGCGTGTCATCGCACTCTTGAGCAGCGCGCTTCAGCTTCTTCCGCCATCGTAGCAAAGGCACATCAGTGATCTGCCATTTGTTTGACGTCGCCAGTGCAGCATCCATCTTGATGTGCGCCATCTCCAGCCTCTCCACATGGTCCCTTTGCTCCAATCTTTCTTTGTTGCCAAGCAGACCAGTTACTGCGCGGTTAACCGCCTCACCAATAACCGCAGAACTAACAATCTCGGCCATTAGGGCAATAGTGCTGAGCAATTTTGAGAATTCTGCTAAACAAAGAAAAGGAAGTATTGACAAACTAATTAAACACTTACACGATGTTACTGTAGTATGTACAGTATATTCCTGCCTACAGAATTAGTGCAGTAGAATAGAATCTTGCTACTTTGAGCTAGGATTTACTTACTGAATTGGCTCTCGGAATGTAGTTCTTCTTTGAGGTGTCAGGTGTGGGTTCTGCCTGTAAACATGTTTCAAGAACATCAGCTGAAGAGTGGAGTCTTGGATATAGAAATATTCGACATGTTGACATCAAATAATATGGCGAGAATAAGCAAGGCGAATGAAAGTGACATCGACCAGATAACACCTAACTACCTGAGTGAGCACAAGAAAGAAAAAATAATAGCAACTTTGACTCTTTGAGGCCTCAAACTTCGTCAAGATGATAGAATATGGAAATGAAATATCAATCTTAAGTAGACAACTTAGCATGGAACACTAATAAAGTGCAAAATGATATATTTTAAGAAAAGAATACATTGCATGGAACAGTCTGCGATCCATCGGCGGATCAGCCTCAGCTATACAGGCATGCCACGGAATTAGTAATTCTTCTCTAATCGTAACAAAAAATCTGACTAGACTTCACGTAAGTATGTTATTTCTTTTTTGAGGTGTGTGTTCTCATTTGAAACTTGTGACAGAAGCTTCTTTGGGACCCTTCGGGTTGACTAATCCTGGACAAAACCAAATGCTTTTCATCCTTAAATTAGAGTCAATCCTGAACAGGGTACCGAATTAATTACTGTCAGTCCGGACCATTAATTCTGGCGAGTCATTCAAAAAATCATATGCTTTCCATAGCAGTTGAGTATCAGTCTGGCCGTTGAGCCTTAATTTGCTCAACATCACATTTACTTCCAGTCAAAAAGATAAGAGCGAGCAACTGCCCATTGTAAGTTAATCTTTTTGGTTTGGATTGTTTGGAGGTTTCCTTTTGCGTTAGCAAGATAGAGACCAATTAGTGATTTGAGATCGATTAGTGTTTAATTAGCAAGATAGAGACCAATTAGTGACGGGCCTCCCACTTTGTGCGGTCAGGAGCAAGTGCTCCTCATCTCCGTCGCTGTTGCTGTAGTGACACTCTCCCTCTTCATGCATCTTTAAGCGCCCGATTAGCTCTTCAATTGACATATTTTTTTTATGTCGCTGAATTACTCAATTGTGCTGATGACGGGAAAGAATTTCTTGGGTATGGCACGAAAAAACTTCCGCACGACGTAGGTCACTTCCATTTTGTCGCCTAGACCTTGTATCTTGCTGACGATTGTCGTCAGCCTCATCGCGAAGTCATCGATCTGTTCGGTGTCCCTCATGTGCAAATTTGCAAACTCGTTTTTTGAGGTTTGGTACACGCGCCTCCTTAACGCGATCAGCACTGAGATGCATCGTCTTCAGGGTGTTCCAGGCCTCCTTTGCAGTCTCCTTCTCCACTAGGAGCAGCAACATGTCTTTTGGCACCGCGAGGAAGATTGCTATGAGCGCCATTTGATCTTGCCTCTCATTCACCTCCCCATCCACGATTGCGTTCCACACACCCTGAGCGCGCATGAACACCTTCATTTTCACAGCCCAAGTCGTGTAGTTGCTCCTTGTGAGCATGGGATACGGGAGGGAGATGCTGCCCTCGTGCGCCGACGCCTTCGACACGCTCCCATCGCCAATCTTCATAGCGCCCCATCACCGGTGACGTGTAACACCCTCCCTTCTCCTTCTCTTCCTTCCCCTCCTCTCTTCCTCCTTCCGCCCCACCCCCCCGACCAGCGTGACGCCCTCCCGACTGCACCGTGAGGGGCCGTCGCCTCCCCCACCAACCCAATCTCGCTGGGTCCTACCTCGCCAGTGCACCGTCCTCGCTCGCTCGTGCTGCTCCATTGCCGCGCCCCCGACAAGCTCCCACCTACTCCACCATCTCGCTAGTGCGCATCCCATCCTGCACCCCCGCGTCAACGGTCGTCACCCGTCGCGTGTCTCGTCCTGGCACGCCACTCCTGCCCCCGTCCCGTCCCGACTCCCCCGGTTCCACTCCCACCGGCACCCCGTGCTCCTCGGCCCCTTTGCCCCCCCTCCCCCCCGCGCGGCTCACCACCTCCCCGGATATAAAGCTTTTCCCCCAGCACCTCCCTCCCCCTCCTCCCCTTTCTCCCCCATCCCCCCTTCTTTTCTCGAGCAAAGAAGAAGAAAGGAAGAAGAGCAAGAGAGAGGAAGAAGGAAAGGTCGAAACTTACCTTGTCGCCGCCTCCGTCGGTGAGCGCCGCCCTAGCCGCTCCTCTCCTCGCGCCGCCGCCGCCTCTCCCGAGCCCCCTCCATTTCCCCTCCATCGCCGCTGCCGCCCTTTCCTCTTTCCCCTTCTGCCCCGCCCGAATCGCCCCCTCCCCTCTTTTGGCCTCCGCCCCCGTGGGCCGCCCCACGCCTGTGGGCCGCCTCCCCCGCGCGCGCGTGCCGAATTGGTTCGAGTTGTGGGCCGGGCCAATTTTATGTTTGTGGGCCGTCGGCTTTTTCTTTTTTGATTGCTTTTCATTTCTTTTTCTATTTTAATTCAAAAGTGAGGTTTTAAAAACTAGTATCTCCCCCATTTTAACTACAAAAATTGTGAAGTAAATTTCTAAAAATTTGCTAATTCAAGATTTTGATAATGGCATAGGTCTTGTTTAATTTGGAGTTTATTTATTGGTTCGTTTGTATTTATTTGCTCTCTCTGCTTGTTTGTGCCTTTTTCCGGTACATTCGTCCAATTAGGATTCGAAGACGCGGAGGATCTCCACTTCGATCAAGCACAAAATTATCAAGATTCTCTTACCTATAATCCAGGCGAGTCAATACTTTGATCATATTGAGCCTACATTTTATGCAAATTATATTCTTTTAAAATAGCAAATTGCATGCTTTAATTCTTTAATCAAATATATGATAAAATTTAAGGTAGTTAAATACCCACTTGATGATTAATTATTTATTACGCCATCCTTGACAATTTGAATCCCTTAATCCTTGTCACCCTAGTAACTATATGGTAATACTAGCTATAGGTTGTACTTAAACGACATGCTAGCCTTGCTTAAGTACCGGGACACTAAAATGTCCCAATCACCATCTCTTCAAACATGAAAATGGTTTGGGCAGTCATTGGTGGTCCATGACCGAGATAAATGTGGTAATTTGGTTTTACTCCTCAAAACCCTAATTTGCTATTACCCTGTTTGGGCGGTTGGTGTGATGGATGGTACGGCAGTGGGTGCTAATGTAGCCCAAGGACTATTGTGTTGTGGTTGGTATGTGGAATGAACCGCTTGGATAACCCTAAGGACTTAATCTTGTCATGACCTCCTGTGTAAAACAAGTACAACCACAAGTCTGTAAAGTACAAAACTGGTTGAATAATTTGTATCCCTCAATACGAGTTACACCAGGTAGATGTCCTACGACGCCGTAAGCCTCTGTGGTGAAGGGTGTCGGGGCGCCTGACGTAAGTCGTTAAGAGGGAGCAAGAGGGGGACTGGGTAAGGGTTAACGGATCTAAACGGATGTAACCCTTCGAAGACGAAACCTTAGCGGGTGTAACTAATACTGCTGGATGCATTGTAAAGGTCTTGTGATGATCTCCCCTTGATTCGCATGTCTACAGAAATATGTGTACATATCGAGACAATTATCTCTTGTGGGTAAAGTGTACAATCTCTGCGGAGTTATAAACTGTTTAAACAGCCGTGCTACGGTCAATGGCGGACATGGGAACTTAACTTGAGTTAGTTCTATTTCAAAAAAACTCTTGTGGGTGGTATGAAAAATGTGATGGGCTCTCCTAGCCTTGAGATTGGATTTTCCCTGAGTTTTCAGACTCAGTGCAGGTAATAATGGGGTTAACCCCAATCAAATTAAGCATGGGTAGAGTTTCCGACGGAGGGAACCTCTGTTGTTATTAAATATTGCACAACTACTCTCTTTATCAAAATGCAATTTGTTAAAATGCTAAGTTCTAGGAATTTATAATTATGATATTTGAAAACATTGCTTTAGCAAATAAAAGAACCCGAGCCATCCTTGGTTATCCTTGCATGTATATTATTGCATTGTGTGTTGGCTCTTGAGCACGGAAGTTGTGCTCATCCTCGCTCTCCCCCCCCTCCCCCAAAAAAACCCTCAGAAGCAGGAAATCCTGGAGATTACGACTACTACGAGGATCCAGAAGTTGGAGGTCCAGGAGATGATGAAGCGTAGTGTAGTCTTTAGATGTTCTAGTCTCGCCCCAGTCCAATTGACTCCGTCGGTACTTGCGTGCATCCAATATTATCCAAGCCTTGGTAAATATCGGGCGCACACAGGTTTCCCCAGTCGCTTGCTTGTGGAGAGATGTGCTCTCACCCCTTTTGCTTCCGTTGTCGCTTCCGCTTTTGTAATGTAATCTTTTGGCATGTTCGGCCCGTATTGTAAAACCTGACCCGTCGCGGTCTATGTAAACTCTGATGTGCTAAATTAATGAATGGTATGGTTCTACGCCATGTATGAAATGATTCAGCAATGTATCTGTGAGTGCTATCTACTGATCCAGGGAATAGCACAGTGTTATCACAGAGAATTCTGGATTAGGAAAATCCGGGTCCGAAAGAGCTGGTATCAGAGCATACGACTGTAGGAGGCTGAGCTAGACTAGTCAAGCCCTAAGGACTTGAGTCTTATTTTCAAAAACTAAGAAAAAGCTTTTGTCAAAATATAGCGTATTCATTGTTCTTACTCATCCCTCTTAGTTCTTTACTTATCTCCTTTTGTGAGCCTACTCCGCTGCTGGCTCTCTCTTTTGTTTTAAAAATTTTAGATTATCGTATCGTCGTCCAATAGCCCGTGGGATTCCTTCTCTCACGACGAGAACGACGACGAGTTTGACGGTATTCCTCCGCAAACTCAAGCAGTACCCTAGTTCGCCACCGACCCATCCTCAGAGGTTGGAAGACCGAGGTTCTAGATCGAGAGTCTCGTTCCTTGGAGGTTGAGTTCATTGCTCACACCTTTCTGATTGAGCATCCTAGGAGCCACTATTCCGATACTATTCAGAACATAGTGCGCTTCGCCTCGACTCACTTGTGCCCAGTGCACAAGGATCTCTTATTGAGGTTGCCTTTCTGTTCCTTCCCGTCTCTCCAGGAGGAAGAACGCTACCGAAAGGTATTCGACATCAGGAGAAGAACACCGCCGTTGTAACAGCCACCGCGATGCATGCCCCAGCTCCTCCTGCACCAGCCATCATCCTCAGTGACCCGGTGCTGACCAGATGTCTTGGACCCCGCACCAGGATCGCTGCACGCAAGAGCATGCGACGTCCCAGTCCACCGCCCATCATCAACATCAAAGACTTCAGTCGAGGACGCAGCCTTTCTCGTTCTTGTTACCGGTCGCCTGACTTTAGTCACAACCGTTCCTATTCCCGCTCCCCGAACAACTGCACTGCCTGTAGTGGTCAGCCCTGTGGGAGTAGTCGGACTGGTTAGGTTAGCTAGCAGTGCTTGTTAGGCAGTCTTTTGGTCTACGAGCACCTTTTTCCTTCTTTTACCCCAGTCGGTAGACGTTGTGTTTGTATCTTGTGTCATGGTTTAGCCTAGCCTATATGCTATGCTTCAGGAGTCATGTAACACCTAATCCCCCTTAATATAATGCAGCCATTCTAGGCTTCGTATTGTGTTTGATCGTTTTTCTTCGTTGGTTTGAAGTTCTTCTGTTGTGCTCTAGAGGGCCAGAAAACTCTCATATAAACCCCCTACCCTCCTCGTTCTAAGCTGCAGCGTCCCTTCAGATGCCGCCAAGAAGAGAAGCCACCCCAGTCCGTGGAGCTTACACAACTGGCCGAGGAAGAGGCCGTGGTACTGGCCGTGGTCGTGGCCGAGGACATGATCTACCTCCCCCGCCACCAGCAACCCCGACAATGGCACAAGTGATGTTCCAACAGACGCAAATTCTTCAAGCTTTGCTCGCCAATCAGCAGAATGGACCAGCCGGTCGCAATTCCAAGCTTGCAGACTTTCTCAGGACAAGACCCCTCACCTTCACCGCAGCCGATGAACCCCTTGAGGCAAAAGACTGGCTCAGAGATACGGAGTGAAAGATTCGTCTCGCCCGCTGCTCAGAAGAAGACAAAGTGAACTTTGCCACCCATCAGCTGAAAGGAGCCGCCGTTGCTTGGTAGGAGAACTACCTCGCTGCCCGAGGTGGTGACAATTCAGAAGGAGAAGATGCAAAAGTAGCAGAAGCTGTGGCATCTACGATTGGAGCCCCACAAGAACCCGCTGTCATCGTCACTGCCACCATAGAAGAAGTTGCTGAAGTACAACCAGAAGAAACTGAACCCGCATGGTAGCCAATTCCATGGAATAAGTTCAAAGCCGCTTTCAGAACCAACTTCGTACCAGCCGGTACCATGAGATTGAAGAAGAATGAGTTCAGAGCTTTAAAGCAGGGCAGATGTCAGTTAATGAATATCTAACCAAGTTCAACCAACTCGCCCGCTACGCCCCCAATGACGTGGCTGATGAAGAAGAGAAAATCGACCGCTTTGTGGAAGGAATGCGTGAAGACATGAGAGGACAGCTTATCCTCCATGATTACCCGAACTTCCACCAATTGGTCAATAAAGCCCTCATCTGTGAAAATGAGAACAGAACTGCGGAAGTTAACCGCAAAAGGAAGATGTCATTTCAGAAGCCACAAGGTAGCTTTCCCCAGAAGTCAGCTTTTCAGGGCAGCTCGTCTTTTCAATCACCAGTAGCCTTGTCTCAGGGAACTTCAGTCGCAACTCCTCGTCCCAGCGTGGATGTATTTCGCACTCCTTGCCCCGTCGAACAGCCTGCAGCGTGTAACCCAGTAGCACACTTTCGTTGCTTCAGCTGTGGATAAAAAGGACACTTTGCCAATAGGTGCCCTCAATGCCAGAACACTTCTGCAAAGTTCAACTCAGGAGCCACACAAACTCAAGGACAAACTTCAGCTGCAAGCAAGAGTCATCAGACCTCGCAGGTATCCAGAGCCGCATCCACTCCAAGCCAAAGCCGAAGTCAAGGTCGTGTAACCATATCGCCGCTGCAGAAGCCCAAGAAGCTTCAGGAGTAATGAGAGGTACGTTCTCCGTCTAATCTAAGTAGCTCGAATCTCAGGGTCGAGATTTCGTTTAAGGTTGGTAGGTTTGTAACACCCTCCCTTCTCCCTCTCTCCCTTTCCCTCCTCTCTTCCTCCCCCCCCCCCGACCAGCGTTGACGCCCTCCCGACCGCACCGTGAGGGGCCGTCGCCTCCCCCGCCAACCTGTTCTCACTGGGTCCTACCTTGCCAGTGCACCGTCCTCGCTCACTTGTGTTGTTCCAGTGCCGCACCCCCGAAAAGCTCCCACCTGCTCCACCATCTCGCTAGTGCGCATCCCATCCTGCACCCCCCGCGTCAACGGTCGTCGCCCGTCGCGTGTCTCGTCCTGGCACGTCGCTCCTGCCCCCGTCCCATCCTGACTCCCCAAGCTCCGCTCCCACCGGCACCCCATGCTCCTCGGCCCCTTTGCCCCCCTGCGGCTCTCCCCCTCCCCAGATATAAAGCTTTCCCCCCGGCACCTCCCTCCCTCTCCTCCCCTTTCTCCCCCGTTTCCCCCCTCCTTTCTTTTCCCGAGCAAAGAAGAAGAAAGGAAGAAGAGCAAGAAAGAGGAAGAAGGAAAGGTCGGAACTTACTTCGTCGCCGCCTCCGTCGGTGAGCGCCGCCCTAGCCGCTCCTCCCCTCGCGCCATTGCCGCCGCTCTCGAGCCCCCTCCATTTCCCCTCCATCGCTGCCGCCGCCCTTTCCTCTTTCCCCCCTCCTGCCCCGCCCGAATCGCCCCCTCCCCTCTTTTGGCCTCCGCTCCCGTGGGCCGCCCTACGCCTGTGAGCCACCTCCCCCCGCGCACGCGGTGAATTGGCCCGAGCCGTGGTCCGGGCCAATTTTCTGTTTATGGGCCGCTGACTTTTTCTTTTTTGATTGCTTTTCATTTCTTTTTCTATTTTAATTCAAAAGTGAAGTTTTAAAAACTAGTATTTCCCCCATTTTAACTCCAAAAATTGAGGAGTAAATTTTTAAATTTTTTTTAATTCAAGATCTTGCTAATGGCATAGGTCTTGTTTAATTTGGAGCTCATTTAGTGGTTCTTTTATATTTATTTGCTCTCTCTACTTGTTTGTGCCTTTTTTCAGCACGTTCATCCGATTAGGATTCAAAGAGGCGGAGGATCTCCACTTCGATCAAGCACAAGATTATCAAGATTCTCTTACCTATAATCCAAGCGAGTTAATACTTTGATCATATTGAGCCTACATTTTATGCAAATTATATTCTTTTAAAATAGCAAATTGTATGTTTTAATTCTTTAATCAAATATATGTTAAAGCTTAAGGTTGTTAAATACCCACTTGATGATTAATTATTTATTATGCCATCCTTGACAATTTGAATCCCTTAATCCTTGTCACCCTAGTAACTATATGATAATGCTAGCTATAGATTTTACTTAAGCGACATGCTAGCCTTGCTTAAGTACCGGAACACTAAAATGGCCCAATCATCATCTCTTCAAACACGAAAATGGTTTGGGCAGTCATTGGTGGTCTATAACTGAGATAAATAAGGTAATTTGGTTTTACTCCTCAAAACCCTAATTTGCTATTACCCTGTCTGAGCGGCTGGTGTGATGGATGGTACGACAGTGGGTGCTAATGTAGCCCAAGAACTGTTGTGTTGTGGTTGGTATGTGGAATGAACCATCTGGATAACCCTAAGGACTTAATCTTGTCATGACCTCCCGTGTAAAACAAGTACAGCTACAAGTCTGTAAAGTACAAACCTGGTTGAATAATTTGTATCCTCGATGAGGTTGCACGGTAGATGTCCTACGACGCCGTAAGCCTCTGTGGCGAAGGGTGTCGGGGCGCACGACGTAAGTCGTTAAGAGGGCGTAAGAGGGGGTCTGGGTAAGGGTTAACGGATCTAAATGGACGTAACCTCTCGAAGACGAAACCTTAGCTGGTGTAACTAATACTACTGGATGCATTGTAAAGGGCTTGTGATGATCTCCCCTTGATTCACATGTCTACGGAAACATGTGTACATATCGAGACGATTATCTCTTGTGGGTAAAGTGTACAATCTCTGCAGAGTTATAAACTGTTTAAACAGCCATGCTTACGGTCAAAGGTGGATATGAGAACTTAACTTGAGTTAGCTCTATTTCAAAAAAAAACTCTTATGGGTGGTATGAAAAATGTGGTGGGCTCTCCTAGCCTTGAGATTGGATTTTTCCTGAGTTTTCAGACTCAGTGCTGGTAATAATGGGGTTAACCCCAATCAATTTAAGCATGGGTAGAGTTTTCGACGGAGGGAACCTCTGCTGTTATTAAGTATTGCACAACTACTCTCTTTATCAAAATGCAATTTGTTAAAATGCTAAGTGCTAGAAATTTGTAATTATGATATTTGAAAACATTGCTTTAGCAAATAAAAGAACCCGAGCCATCCTTGGTTATCCTTGCATGTATATTATTACATTGTGTGTTGGCTCGCGAGTACGGAAGTTGTGCCCATCCTCGCTCCCCCCCCCAAAAAAAACCCTTAGAAGCGGGAAATCCTGGAGATTACTACTACTACGAGGATCCAGAAGTTGGAGGTCCAGGATATGATGAAGCGTAGTGTAGTTTTTAGATGTTTTAGTCTCGCCCCAGTCCAGTTGGCTCCGTCGGTACTTGTGTGCATCCAATATTATCCAAGCCTTGGTTAATATCGGGTGCACACGGGTTTCCCCAGTCGCTTGCCTGTGGAGAGATGTGCTCTCACCCCTTTTGCTACTGTTGTCGCTTCCGCTTTTGTAATGTAATCTTTTGGCATGTTCGGCCCGTATTGTAAAACCTGACTCGTCGCGGTCTATGTAAACTTTTATGTGCTAAAGTAATAAATGGTATGGTTCTACGTCGTGTATAAAATGATTCAGCAATGTATCTGTGAGTGTTATCTACTGATCCAGGGAATAGCACAGTGTTATCACAGAGGATTCTGGATTAGAAAAATCCGGGTCCGACATGACGTTTCTCGGCGAGCTCGAACATGATATGGATTAAGGTGTTCACAAATAGAAACTTTGATACCAATTGTTGGAACCAAATGATCCCTCAACGCCGAGCAAACACATGCGCACGCACACACGAAAATTCACACACGCACGTGAACTCAGAATCAACACATGTATGTGCTTCTGGAAAGGAACATACACACATATGCTGGATGTAAAACTCACATACGCAAGCACTGGAAGTTGACCGACTAGAAGATGAAGACACATGTAGGCAATCTCTAGAAACTCACGTAACGCAGGAAGCGAATAGAAAGATATTTGGTGTTGCATGTTCCTTTCCAGAAGCACATACATGTGTTGATTCTGAGTTCACATGCGTGTGTGAATTTCCGTGTGTGCGTGTGCATGTGTTTGCTCAGTGTTGAGTGATCGTCTGGTTCCAACACCCATTCCCGCCCTCGAGCTGGTCAATCTCCTTTTCTTATGCTAGCTTTGGTCGCCTGTCTTTCACATCAACTCGTCTTCTCACTGCAACGCTGCATTAGTAAAATAACCGGCAAGGTTTAGGTTAAGTTTTATTTCCGCTGGTTTTGAATTTTGATAGCTAAGAGGTTATTTACCCCGCATCAGTATGCTAGGTTGCTCTATTTGACTTGGTGCCCAAAAATACTGGTTTGGGCCGTTTGGCTATGTTTGTGTCACATGCATGGACTAAAAAGATGGTGGGCAGATATTAGGAGAGTTTAAATCTCAGTTTAAAGCAGCCAGAAAATTAAGCCATCCTAAGCAGGTTGCACATTAAGAGGTTTCTTATGTAATTTGAAATCATTTTATTGGATTTGCTATTTCAAAGTCGTCTGAAATTTTCTTAAGTTTAAGTTAATTGTTGTGACCATTAGATTTATATAGAGATTGATGTGTCATATGATTAGATAAAAAATGTGACTTATGGTTAAAAAAAATTTAGTTACCTTACGAATAGACAATCCCTTTTTACTAATAAGTTCACATGGGGCACCCCTATTCCCCTTGTTTTAAAAATAAGACATGTAGTTTTTTTTAAGTAGTAGCAGCAGAGCTACTAGTAGTCTAGTATTCATTAATAGTGGGGAAAAAAGTTGCAAGACAAAAACAAATCATGGGAAACAAGGAATGGAAAATAGTCCATGCCTGGGAGGTGAGAGAAGCTGCTGACAAAGTATGGCCCTGTTTGAGTGAGCTCCAACTTCAGATTTTGGGCTCTAAAGCCCAATTTTGGGAGAAGCTGGCTCTAAGAGAAGCTCGAGCCCAAAAAAGTATGGTGTTTGGCCCAAATTTTAGCTCCAAAAGATCCCAAAGAAACTTTGACGGTTTTGCCCCTACTACATTACATCACCATCCCCTCTCTATGTTTCTTCTCCACCACCAATTTGCCCCAAAACTCCATACCCGAGGTTGGCTTGTTATGTAGCCTGCACAAATCCAACCATGGTGGCATAGATCTGGCTGTCGGCGATGCCAAATCAAGTGGCGGTGTGTCATGTTGAGCTAGATGCGTGACAAGTGGAGCGGTGGTGCCGAATTGAGCCGAATGCGAGGTTAGTCAAGAGGCGACGTGTCGAATTGGGCAGTGGCATGACCACACGGTGGATCAGTCTGGCGACGTTGTGAACGATGCCCGAGGAAAGTATGGAATTTCTCCTCTCTTTCTCTTCCAGAGCCAGAGAAGCTAGTCAATCGTTGCTTCAGTTCTTTTGTGTCAATCGGGCTCCAGTGAAGCTATGCTCCAAAGCCCAAGTGTTTGGTTGAGTGGCTCCAACTTCTGCCCAGAAGCAATGCTAAATGGCTCCTAAGTATTATAAGCTGGGAGGCAACAACACTTTGATGTCCTTCGCTCCTGCTTTGCACCAAAGACCTACCACACCCAGCGGCGAAGTTGCAAGCTTAAATGACCCAACTCGCCACGGCGAAGAAGGTATGCACCAATGATATACATATATATATGCAGACGTGAATGATTGGAATTGTTGGTCGCTTACTAGAAGGGGTTTTTTTGTTGGTCCTCTCGATAAGGACTTGTGTATATTAAACCTACATTAGTTTAGTTTTGGTCATTTATGACAAAACTGAAATGATGAGACTGATGCGTTTGTGGTGCACGTTTTAGTTGGTTTCAATTGGATGGAGATTTTCAAAGTTTTGACATTGACGAATGAAGCTATAAACCCAAAGGATTGAGATAGCTCAAGGCAAAGGTGCAATGAAGGTTAAGGATGTTTTGTTTAGCATGTTGCTGGTCTTGTTGTTGGGAGGAAAGACCTGGTTAAGTAGAATTTGTCTATAGCTTTGCCATACTACTAAGATAGGATTGTAATGAATAACTTGAGTTTAGTCAGTGTGGAGAAGCTCATTCATGCATTCATCTTATGGATTTTCTATTTATAGACATGCTTTTGGTCTCGTATATATTAGACATTTTCGAGAAGATCAAGTTTAGACCTGTATGGATACTTTAGAGTTTTATTGTTCTATTCAGTGACCTATAGTTATTTAGATCTTGAAAATATATGGAAATTGTATCCATTTGAATGCTTTCCATAAAGCCCATGATCATCCAAATCAAACACGAGTAAAAGTCATGATCCTTTTTGCGAAAGAGCATTGTTGTGGGATAGACTGAAATATCAATTTGGTAGGTCCGAATTTAGAATTCGGCAGGTCCAAATTTCATTTTTCAGAAATTTTGCCAGATGCTTGGTGTGCCCTAAAAATGGCTTGATTTTGAGGCTGATATGTGACGAGGATATTTGACCGGCTATTGGTCTAATGTATCTAATATCACTTATGATCTTCATCTCTGATCTTTACAAGACCAGCATCGCATACATGTATGATACGTCACAGAGTACCCCTGGTTTATGACTATGGGTCATTCCAATAGAGGCTTTGTTTTCAGTTGGTATCTAAATCAAATGGTTCAAATTTTGGAATGTTTGATTTCCCTATAATGGCTAGTTTGCCTACATGGGAGTGACTATTGTCAATTCAGAAGATCAAAATTTGGGACTTCGAATGATCCAAAATTCGAAATTTCTATTTTCAGAGGAAATTTTTCTGTCTACTCTATTTGGTTTGGGGGCAATATATAGATGTCTTGGGCAGGCATTTGAGATACTTTGGAGCTTCTATTGTATATTGTATATCCATAAGCCATAGATTGCCTCTCTTTGGTATTGAGCATCAAAGTGATATTTTTTTTGAACGATAACGGTACGGGAGGCCACTACAACATATATATATATATATGTAAGTGATATTCTTGAGAGCATTTGAGAGATAGTAAAGATTGAGTCCATTGCATTGAGTTGTTTGAGTTTCTTGCCACATTGTAGACTTGTTAGTCTTGGTGGTTGCCATCATCTAGACAGTTTGGAGGAGTCGTGGCTGATGAGCTCTTCAAGACGAGCGTGAAGAGGCTTAGGTTTTGTGAGGCTTGTTGCTCGCCATCTAATGAGTGGAAGAAAAGCAAGCCCTAGTGGTTTGAGGGGAATGGCTCGACTGTACGGAACCAGCCTATTCGTTTTCGTTAGGCTCTCAACATGGATTAGGGAGCTCTCTTTGTTTGAGTACAATACCATCACAATCCAGATCCAAAACTCCAACTATCAATCCAAATTCGGTCTTCCCTAGACCATTGGTGATGGCAAATCACCTTCTATGGTGCAGAGTTCTTCACCTCGACTATCTTCATCCTCTTGCTCTGACATTTACATTCTTAAACTTGTATTGCTTGCTTGTCGCCCTACGATTGCTTACCATGACATAGACTAAGGGTATCGGTGCACTTAGAGTAATACTAGATTATTTAGCATTTAATTGTGCAAAACCGATTTTGTTTAAATTCCGTACAAAACCTGGAGTTTTAAAATCACATATTCACCCCCTCTAGTCGGCATCCTCAATCCTACAAGTTGGAAGGAGACTTGAAAGTTTGCGCTTACTTTCCATCCAGCCTGGTCGGAACCCCCAAAGTTGAATGCTTTGCACATGCAGTAGCAAGTTTTTGCTTATTCTTCTACTCTTTTGAATGAAGATGAGTCCCTTATTGCCATGTCACAAGAGCACATGCCTTTTCCTTCTTATTCTCATACTTTATCCCAAACACTAAAGTTTGGATGGTGTAACACCCTCCCTTCACCCTCTCTTCCTCCCCCCTTATCTCTTCCTCCTCTCCCCTACCAGCATCGCCTCCTTCACCTGCCCGTCCTCGCTGGGTCCCACCTTCAGTGCATGCCCGTCGCGTGTCCCGCCCGTGATAGCGCCTGTGCCCACCTCTGTCGCACCATCTCCTTCGCCACCTGCTGCACTTGCTAGTGTGTGTCCTTGACCCACTCTCTCCGCGTCAATGGTCGTCGCACATCCCGTTCCGGCACGCTGCGCCTACCCCCGTCTTGTCCTGGCTCCCCCGGCTCCACTCCCGCTGGCACCCTGTGCGCCTCGGCTCTTGCGCGTCACTTTGTCCTCCCCTTGCCCCTCTCCCCTCCCCCTCCGACTATAAGAGCCTCACCTTCCCCTCCTCAATCCCGCCCCCGTCTCGCCCTCCCCACCCCATCTCCCTTCTTTCCGAGCAAGAAGAACCAAGGAGAAGCCGAAGAAGACTTACCTCTAGCCAGCTGCCCCATCGCCGCCGTTGCCTTGTGGTCCACCGCCGCCGCCACCCCGCCCCTCCATCTCCCCTCCCGTTCGGCGCCCTCTCCAGTCCCCTTTTCTTTAGGGCGCCGAGGCCACCCAGTGGGGCAGCGCAAGGCCGCGCACTGCTTTAAATGTGCCTTGGGTTGGGCCGAAATGTGGCCATCGGCCGCCGCCGGTTTTTCTTTTTCCCTCCATTTTCTGTTTTGTTTATTATTTATTTTCCAAAGTAAAACTTCAAAAATTCTTTTCTCCCTTGTAGTAGCTCCAAAAACTGGGAAGTTTGTTTCTAAAAATTTGTAAAATCAACATCTTGCTAATGGCACTAATCTTGCTTATTTTGGAGTTTGCTTATTTCTTCTTGTGTATTTACTTGTTTTTCTTGTCGTTTATTTCTTTTCCGGTACCTCATACGCGTAGAGTTTGAAGACACCGGGAACCTTCACTTCGATCAAGCTCAAGATTATCAGGACCCTATTACCTTTAATTCAAGCGAGTCAATTCTTTGATCATATTGAGCCTACATTTTATGCAAATTATATTCTTTTAAAAATAGCAAATTGCATGCTTTAATTCCTTAATCAAATGTATGTTAAATCTTAAGGTAGTTAAATGCCCATTTGATGATTAGTTAATTACTATAGCATCCTTAACAAATTTGAATCCCTTAATCCTTGTCACTATAGTAACTATATATAATTACTAGTTATAAGTTGTACTTAAGCGACATGCTAGTCTTGCTTAAGTATCGGGGTATTAAATACCCCAACCATCATCTCTTCAGACATGAAAACGAATTTGGGCAATCATTGTGGGTAAATGATTGAGATGGTTGAGTTGTTGTATCATTTTACTCCTCAAAACCCTAATATTGCTGTTACCGTCTGGGCAGATAATATGATGGGTCGTAGGTTGATGGGTGCTAATGCAGCCCAAGGAATGTTAATGTGTGAAATGATCCGTCCAGACAACCCTAAGGACTTAATCTTGCCATGACCTCCCGTATAAAATAAGTACAACCACAAGTCTGTAAACTGCAACTTGACTTAGTAGATTTATTGAACCTTCAATGTTAGTCTCACGGGAGGAACAATAAAGGGTGCAAGCGTGAGCTTGATCACGTTTGAATGGGACACCGATGGTGAAGTGCCTTCTACGGCAAGACGTAGGGGGTGACATCCCGAACCAACATATGGGTGTAATCCCATATAGGTGAGATGACAAAAGGGGCGAGATATTTTAAAAGGTTACTGTGACGGTCACTCAACTACATGACTAAGGAATCATGTGGGGTAACGAGTATGACTATCTCTTGTGGGTAAAGTATACAACATCTGCAGAGTCTAAACTGTTTAAACAGCCGCGCCTACGGTCAAAGGTGGACATTGGAATCCTTACTCAAGTTAGTTTTATTTCAAAACCTTTGTGGGTGGTATGAAAAGTGTGGTGGGCTCACCTAGCCCCAATGTTGGATTTTTTTTCCCTGAGTGTTCGAACTCAGTGATGTTAGTAATTGGGGATGGACTGTAACATCCCAAAAATTTGGTCTGTTTTGAAGTTTTAAAAGAAAAATAACCATTTGGATTTTTCTGTTAAAGTTAATAGCTTAATATGAATTTTCAGAGTTCAAAAACAATTTAATGTGGTTCATGTCAACATCAACTATTATCAAAATTATTTTATTTGAGTTCTATGTGCTTGGATATATTTTCTAGGATTTTCTAGAATTTTTCCGAGTGCATTTGCTATTTTCTAATTGCCATTTGCCTTTTCTGTTATTTTCTAAAAAGAAAAACTATTATTAATCTCAGAATCTTCCTCGGGCCGAATCTCCCGATCCGGCCCATATCGCCTTCACCCGCAGCCCAGCCCGCTTGGCCTTTCCTCCCGCGCAGCCCGCTCCACTTCCTCTCGCTTCCAGGTGGGCCCGCGCCTTAGTGTCGTTTCACACGCGCCACTCCCTAGCCACTGCCGCGCGCGTGGGTCCCGCCGTGCCGCGCTCGTCATCTTCTACCTCTGGGACTCTTGAGTCCGTTTTGCACACGCGAGGCAGCGCCGCCGGCCTCCTCCCGGACTCCTCCCCTCTCGGTGCTATATAAGCCTCCCCAACCGCGTCAATCTCTTCGCCCTGACCCTCTCCACCAAAACCCTAAGGCGCCGCCTCCGATTGGTTCTTCTTTGTGCCGGATTTCGCCCAAGTGTCGCCGCTGTTGAAGCTTCTTCGTCGTCGGGGTTCGTTGCCTTCAGTGCATCTCCGTCCAATATTCCGCCGCCATCGGGTTCGCAATACCGTGGGCTTCGTCGTGCTTGCACCCTCTCTGCTCGGGAAACCTCCGTTCGCCGTTTTCGTTGTCGTCATCAAAACCGATCGCCGCCCTCTTCTCCGATCTACACCGCCGGTGAGCCCCGGGTCGTTTGGAGCGCGTCATCGTGTGCGCAATGATATTCTCGTCCGGTCCTTGCCCTTGTTCTTCTCTCTCGGCCACTGAGGTTCCGCCGCCGGTCGTCTCTTCCACCTCCGGTCAATTTCGCACCGCCGCCGACTTGGTACCCCTCCGGTCCTCCCGAACCTCTCTCGTGCTTTCGTGACCACGCCAAGCCGCTGCTCGCCTCCGCTTGCCGGCGCCACTCTTCGCCAAGACCGCCGTAGCCGTGGAGTTCACCGCCGCCAATGTCGCCGCCGCCGCCGTCGTCGCGGAATGCTGCGCCACCACCTCCTTAAGCCGCGCCTTCCCGGTCCGCTTTGCCACTTCTCCGGAGCTCCCTCGCCGTGCTTCGCCGTCGACGCCGCAAGCCTCCCCGTCGGCCATGGCTGCCCTGCTTGCTGCTCCTTGTCGTCCCGAGCCACGTCACCAGCCTCGTCATTGCCAGCCAGCCGCCACCTCACCCCTTTGTCCTACATGGCAGCCCATGTGGCATACAAGTCAGCGGCCATGTGGCGGATCAAATCCCCACCCGAGCCTAAGGTCCATGGACCAAGTCCACCGTGCACCTACTCTCTGCCAAGTGGGGCCCACTTGTCAGGTTGTTTTCATCCAGTCCGATCGTCTCTGCTGACGTCATGCTGGCGTCATAAGTCGATTTTTGAGTAGAAAAGTAAATCTCGAAATTCCAGAAAATCCTTTTTAGGGTTATTTCATGGATTTCAATCTTCCAAAGCTCATATCTTTTGCATCCGAACTCCGATTGAGTCCATTCAAATTCCTAAATCTGTCTAAATTCAAGATCTATTTATCTGAGATTTTTATTTAATTTTTGGAGTTTGTTTTATCTCTGTTATTTATTTATTTGGTTTATTTGCTTGTTTTGCGAATAGACGTCGATACTTCGGGAAGCTTCGAGCAAGGAGTAGCATACCAAGATCAAGATCAATCACTGGATTTATTCCCAGGCAAGTCGTGGTCCTTTGATCATATTGAACCAATGATTTCAAAAGTATATTGTTTTATACAATCGCATGCTATATTTATATAAATTGCTCGGGAGTAGTTATTACCTATTGTCATTATGCCTCCTTTGAATATTTGAATGCCATGAATCCTTTGTCACCTTAGCATGGGTAATTTTAGTTGGACATATTTGTATTGCCAACATGGGTATCGTACATATGCTTAGTTTTGCTTAGTTACGATGGGTTTGTCATCACATGTGTCTTAATAATTAATTTTGACTTAATGATTTATGGAATCGTGGTGGTGAGCCACTCTTGTTAAAACTTGTGTACCATGATGGGGTTAGTCATGGGTGTTGGTTAAACAAAATGGTTTTTGCTCAAGGCGAGTGGTTGGTGGATAGGAGGATGTGGATTGAACATGTTGTGGGTTTGTGGTAGTCTCGCCTTGAGTAACTTGTCAAGGACTTAATCTTGTGCGCCATTGAACTGGGCCTTAACCGTACAACCACATGTCTGGTATGGGACGGACCTGGCTGATTAATTAGCAATGTCTTAATTTCGGTTCTGTCATGTGAAGCGTGGTTACGGGAAACGTATTCTCACGGTGGCGCAAGAGGGGGGCCCTGTCTGGTCGGAAAGACATTCAGTGTTGAATCCTTAGCGGGCAGAACTGGGTTAAGAAGGAGCTTTGTAAAAGCCTTGTGATGATCACTTAGTCGCACACCGGAAGTGTGTTAAGCGGACATTATAAGTTGATCTATCTCTTGTGGGTCAAGCTGTACAACCTCTGCAGAGTGTAAAACTATTCGAGTAGCCGTGTCCGCGGTTATGGACGTGCCTGGGGATTTCACACGGGAGATAGAGTTTCTTTAAAAATGTGTCGGAGTGTGGATGGGAAGTTCACTTGATGAATATAATGTTCGTTTGGTGAATAGGTCATTCACTTGGTGGTTTGTGTTGATTGGTGAATGGGGAATTCACTTATCGTTGGTTCGGTTGGGAGTGAATGGAAGTTCATCGGTTGTTTCAAAACAATTATTTATTTACTTGTTATTGTTTTCAATTCGCATTTCAATCTATTTATTGTATTTATCGTAAATGATGTTTTTCAAAAAAGAGCCATACAACTAATCTTTGTTCAAGCCTTGCATGAATATTATTTGCATACATTTCCCCACGGCTTCTCGAGTACATTCAAAGTACTCATGGCTTTGCGCTCTGCTTGATCGATGAGAGAAGAATACCAAGTCGCCAAAGAGTTCTACCAGAAGATCATGAAGGTTTTATGGATTAGGATGCGTTTCTCCACTCGATTGCTCGTGGGCATGTTGATTGGCCATCCAAGAGTTTCGTTCATTGCGAGAGTTCATTTGTTTCTTTAGCCTGCGTGGCAAGTTAAGTAAACGCGACCATAAGGTCCAGATTATTATTATTATTTGTTACTCTGAGATCTTTTAGTTAAATTGAATAAATGGATGGTATTTCATCATTGTTTTCTGTGTGAGCTAGCTCATCGATCCGGGACTAGTTCGAATACACGAGGGTTCCCGAGATGTATTTTCGGTCCCGGCAGAGGTGGTATCGAGCCATATCGATCGTAGAACGCAACCTTAGTTAGCATGGTCGTTTTAGCTAAAAGCTTCAAAATTTATTTTCTAAATCAAACCAACTTAATTTGACTTGAGTAGTTGTCCTTTTCTCATCTCTTCTGGTTCTATTCTCATCTCAGTCTATTCTATTCTTATCCTATTCTATTCTACTCATCTTGTGCCAGTGAGATCTTGTCTCTTGCCTTTGCTGAATGTTGCTTTATAACCTTAAATTGACTGTCTCGCTTCATTAATTTCTCTCGTCTAGAAGAAAAGCTTTTGTCAAGAGTATCTTCGTGGCTTCGCCCAGCTTGCTCTTGAAGAAGTCTTCGTTGTCGATTCATTAAAGCCGCCCTATTAGAGTTTAGTAGCGCTTTTAGATCGTTGTTGCAATAGGTCTTTATTTGGGTTGTGTGCAAGTGGGAGCTGCAGTTTTGCTGTCAAGCAATATGTTGCAGTCACACTGAGGCTTTAATTTGAAAGTTATTTGTGCTTTCATAGCGTTTCAGCTATGTCTTCTTGTCCTTGCCTTTGGGTATAATCTGTTTCCCCTAATTAGGTTGTTTCCATCTACCCTATCTTGTCTATCTCGTCTATTGTGCTATTCCCTCTCATCTACATTGCTTTTCTATCTTACCTATTAAACCTGTGGAGGATTATCGCAGATGGTTGATACTCGCAATACTTCGAGCCGTACTCAGTCAGAGGATGCCAATGCCAATGCAAGTGACCAAATACCAGCACTGAGCCGCAGAGCCCAACATGGCACAACTTCTAGCACTCGCACACAATTCATGAGTGCAATGATGCGTAACATGAACGCTATGATGACACAAAGAAAGTCAAACCGCCACGCAATAGTCAACTTGTTGAACCAAAGCAATCGAATGGTCGAATAATCAAGCGGCGGTATTCGCCGATTCATCATCATTCCAAGTTATCAGAGTTTATGAGGACTCGTCCACCTACGTTTTCTCTTTCGTCAGAACCTTTGGACGCAGAAGATTGGCTTCGTTCAGTGGAGAAAAAGCTCACCATTGCTCAATGCAATGATCATGAGAAAGTTCTTTATGCTTCACATCAATTGGAAGGTACAGCCGCAGAATGGTGGGAGAACTACACCGCAGCTCATGGAAACTCTCATGCTATCACTTGGGAGGAATTTTCAACAGCTTTTCGTCAAGCTCATGTCCCTGATGGTATAGTGGAAATGAAGAAGAACGAATTTCGTGAACTCCAGCAAGGAAACATGTCTTTGGGTGAATATCTCAACAAGTTCACTCAACTTTCTCGCTATGCTCCAGAAGATGTTGCTACAGATAATGCACGTCAGAAGCGATTCAAGCGTGGACTCAACCCCAGCTTGAAACTGCAAGTGGTTGGAAATGATTATGTGGATTTTCAGCATATGGTTGATAAGGCCGTACTCATAGAAGATTCTCGTCGGGAGTTAGACGAATCTCGTAAAAGGAAGATGATACAACACGGAGTTCATCAGAATCAGCTGCAGAGAGCCAAAACCAATGCTCAGCAGCCTTTTCGTCCCAATAATTCATCTGTTGGATTCAGAACCCCAGTACCAGTGTCTCATGCAGGAAACACAGGGATACCCAATGTCAACAACAGCAACAATAGTCAATCTCAGGGAAACCCCAATTATGCTGCAGGAGTTCAATGTTTCAATTGCCACGACAAAGTCATTATGCAAACAAGTGTCCGCAGGCGGGTCTCACACCAGCCTTTCAATTTGGGACCAACACCACCAGGACTTCTTTGCCAGAGCAGGAAGAGGAATGTCTCGGACTCGAATCAAGTCGCCAGACTCCAAAGAATCGCCTCAAGAGGAAGATCGAACCATGTCATTGCGGAAGAGCACAAGCGCCTGAATGTCGCCTCGTAAGTCTTCAGTTAGACCTACGTCGAACCTATTCTTTAGTCACCAATCTCGGGACGAGATTCCCTTTAAGGGGTAGGTTTGTAACATCCCAAAAATTTGGTCTGCTTGAAGTTTTAAAGAAAAATAACCATTTGGATTTTTCATAAAGTTAATAGCTTAATATGAATTTTCGAGTTCAAAAACAATTTAATGTGGTTCATGTCAACATCAACTATTATCAAAATTATTTTATTTGAGTTCTATGTGCTTGGATATATTTTCTAGGATTTTCTAGAATTTTTCCGAGTGCATTTGCTATTTTCTAATTGCCATTTGCCTTTTCTGTTATTTTCTAAAAAAAAACTATTATTAATCTCAGAATCTTCCTCGGGCCGAATCTCCCGATCCGGCCCATATCGCCTTCACCCGCAGCCCAGCCCGCTTGGCCTTTCCTCCCGCGCAGCCCGCTCCACTTCCTCTCGCTTCCAGGTGGGCCCGCGCCTTAGTGTCGTTTCACACGCGCCACTCCCTAGCTGCTGCCTCTGCCGCGTGGGTCCCGCCGTTGCCAGCTCGTCATCTTCTACCTCTGGGACTCTTGAGTCCGTTTTGCACACGCGAGGCAGCGCCGCCGGCCTCCTCCCGGACTCCTCCCCTCTCGGTGCTATATAAGCCTCCCCAACCGCGTCAATCTCTTCGCCCTGACCCTCTCCACCAAAACCCTAAGGCGCCGCCTCCGATTGGTTCTTCTTTGTGCCGGATTTCGCCCAAGTGTCGCCGCTGTTGAAGCTTCTTCGTCGTCGGGGTTCGTTGCCTTCAGTGCATCTCCGTCCAATATTCCGCCGCCATCGGGTTCGCAATACCGTGGGCTTCGTCGTGCTTGCACCCTCTCTGCTCGGGAAACCTCCGTTCGCCGTTTTCGTTGTCGTCATCAAAACCGATCGCCGCCCTCTTCTCCGATCTACACCGCGGTGAGCCCGGTCGTTGGAGCGCGTCATCGTGTGCGCAATGATATTCTCGTCCGGTCCTTGCCCTTGTTCTTCTCTCTCGGCCACTGAGGTTCCGCCGCCGGTCGTCTCTTCCACCTCCGGTCAATTTCGCACCGCCGCCGACTTGGTACCCCTCCGGTCCTCCCGAACCTCTCTGTGCTTCGTGACCACGCCAAGCCGTGCTCGCCTCCGCTTGCTTCGCGCCACTCCTTCGCCAAGACCGCCGTAGCCGTGGAGTTCACCGCCGCCAATGTCGCCGCGCCGCCTGCCGCGTCGCGAATTGCTGCGCCACCACCTCCTTAAGCCGCGCCTTCCGGGTCCCGCTTGCCACTTCTCGGAGCTCCTCGCCGTGCCGCCGCCGACGCCGCAAGCCTCCCGTCGGCCATGGCTGCCACGCTGTCGCTCCTTGTCGTCCCCGAGCCACGCCACCACCTCGTCATTGCCACCACCGCCACCTCACCCCTTTGTCCTACATGGCGCCCATGTGGCATACAAGTCGCCGCCATGTGGCGGATCAAATCCCCACCGAGCCTAAGGTCCATGGACCAAGTCCACGTGCACCTACTCTCGCCAAGTGGGGCCCACTTGTCGTTGTTTTCATCCATCCGATCGTCTCGCTGACGTCATGTCAAGCGTCATAAGTCGATTTTCGAGTAGAAAAGTAAATCTCGAAATTCCAGAAAATCCTTTTTAGGGTTATTTCATGGATTTCAATCTTCCAAAGCTCATATCTTTTGCATCCGAACTCCGATTGAGTCCATTCAAATTCCTAAATCTGTCTAAATTCAAGATCTATTTATCTGAGATTTTTATTTAATTTTTGGAGTTTGTTTTATCTCTGTTATTTATTTATTTGGTTTATTTGCTTGTTTTGCGAATAGACGTCGATACTTCGGGAAGCTTCGAGCAAGGAGTAGCATACCAAGATCAAGATCAATCACTGGATTTATTCCCAGGCAAGTCGTGGTCCTTTGATCATATTGAACCAATGATTTCAAAAGTATATTGTTTTATACAACTGCATGCTATATTTATATAAATTGCTCTGGGAGTAGTTATTACCTATTGTCATTATGCCTCCTTTGAATATTTGAATGCCATGAATCCTTTGTCACCTTAGCATGGGTAATTTTAGTTGGACATATTTGTATTGCCAACATGGGTATCGTACATATGCTTAGTTTTGCTTAGTTACGATGGGTTTGTCATCACATGTGTCTTAATAATTAATTTTGACTTAATGATTTATGGAATCGTGGTGGTGAGCCACTCTTGTTAAAACTTGTGTACCATGATGGGGTTAGTCATGGGTGTTGGTTAAACAAAATGGTTTTTGCTCGGGCGAGTGGTTGGTGGATAGGGAGGATGTGGATTGAACATGTTGTGGGTTTGTGGTAGTCTCGCCTGAGTAACTTGTCAAGGACTTAATCTTGTGCGCCATTGAACTGGGCCTTAACCGTACAACCACATGTCTGGTATGGGACGGACCTGGCTGATTAATTAGCAATGTCTTAATTTCGGTTCTGTCATGTGAAGCGTGGTTACGGGAAACGTATTCTCACGGTGGCGCAAGAGGGGGGCCCTGTCTGGTCGGAAAGACATTCAGTGTTGAATCCTTAGCGGCGGGCGGGTTAAGAAGGAGCTTTGTAAAAGCCTTGTGATGATCACTTAGTCGCACACCTCGGAAGTGTGTTAAACGGACATTATAAGTTGATCTATCTCTTGTGGGTCAAGCTGTACAACCTCTGCAGAGTGTAAAACTATTCGAGTAGCCGTGTCCGCGGTTATGGACGTGCCTGGGGATTTCACACAGGAGATAGAGTTTCTTTAAAAATGTGTCGGAGTGTGGATGGGAAGTTCACTTGATGAATATAATGTTCGTTTGGTGAATAGGTCATTCACTTGGTGGTTTGTGTTGATTGGTGAATGGGGAATTCACTTATCGTTGGTTCGGTTGGGAGTGAATGGGAAGTTCACTGGTTGTTTCAAAACAATTGTTTATTTACTTGTTATTGTTTTCAATTACGCATTTCAATCTATTTATTGTATTTATCGTAAATGATGTTTTCTGCAAAAGAGCCATACAGCTAATCTTTGTTCAAGCCTTGCATGAATATTATTTGCATACATTTCCCCACGGCTTGCTGAGTACATTCAAAGTACTCATGGCTTTGCGCCCTCTGTTTGATCAGCAGTAGAGGAAGAATACCAAGCTGCCAAAGAGTTCTACCAGGAAGATCATGAAGGTTTTGCGGATTAGGATGCGTTTCTCCACTCGATTGCCTGTGGGCATGTTGATTGGCCATCTGAAGAGTTTCGTTCCGCTGCGAGAGTTCATTTGTTTCTTTAGCCCTGCGTGGCAAGTTAAGTAAACGTTGACCATAAGGTCCAGTTATTATTATTATTTGTTACTCTGAGATCTTTTTAGTTAAATTGAATAAATGGATGGTATTTCATCACTGTTTTCCTGTGTGAGCTAGCTACTGATCTGGGACTAGTTCAGAATACACAGAGGGTTCCTGAGATGTATTTTCGGGTCCCGACATGGACCCAATCAAAAAGAAGCATAAGGTAGAGTTTTCGATGGAGAGAACCTCTGCTGTTATAAATATTGCACAATTACTCTCTTTAATAAAATGCAATTTGGTTAAAATACTAAGTGATAGGAATTTGTAATTATGATAATTGAAAACATTAATTTAGCAAATAAAAGAACCAGAGCCATCTTTCTTAAACCTTGCATGTATATTATTGCATTGTGTGTTGACTCGCGAGCACGGAAATTGTGCTCATCCTTGCTCTCTCCCCCAAAACCCTCAGAAGCAGGAAATTCTGGAGATTATGACTACTACGAGGATCCAGAAGTTGGAGGCCCAGGAGATGATGAAGCGTAGTGTAGTCTTTAGCTATTCTAGTCTCGCCCCAGTCCAGTTGACTCCGTCGGTGCTTGCGTGCATTCTATATTATCTGAGTTTTTAGGTAATATTGGACGCACATGGGTTTCCCCAATCGCTTGCCTGTGGAGAGATGTGCTCTCACCCTTTTGCTTCCGTTGTCGCTTCCGCTAATTCTGTAATGTAATCAATTTGGCCTATTCGGTCCTTATTGTAAAACCCGACTCCACGTGGTCTATGTAAACTCTGATGTGTTAAATTAATGAATGGTATGGTTTTACGTCATGTATGACTTGATTCCGTGATGTATCTGTGAGTGCTAGCTACTAATCCAGGGAATAGTATAGTGTTTTCACAGAGGATTCTGGATTACGAAATCTGGATCCGACAGATGGTCTCCAAAATTGTCTGTCTGGGCCTTTTCCATACAGCACTTAACATGGTAATACGGTATCCAATCCCTCAGTCAGTCTCATAGTCATTGCAACCCAAGCTTAGAATGTTAGACCCAAAAGCAGTATGCTTTTCTTCTTTCCAAACTAAATAGAATTGATCCACCATTGATTTGAGGGAAGTGTTAACGTAATATGTGTATTTAGGATAGGAATAGGTCCACATATTATTTCTTCCTTTGTCAATTCTAACTCTTACATATACCACTACAACAACGACATTTGTGCTCACCGCTATACTTACAATGCTAAGACAGTACATAACATGGGCATACAACAAATCCATCAAAATGCTATAAGTACTGGGCCAGTAAACATTCATAAGAGATTGCAGAAATAGCCAGCACTTGTGGTTGTGAAAGGTTAGGACTATACCATGCTTAAGGTCACAGTGGGAAATCACGCTTGTGCATATAACTCAAAGCTCGAAACTTCTGCAGGCACTATTTCCATATTTCATTCTCTGAAAATGGGCTTGCCCATGCTCTTCATCAAATGATATATAAGCTGCACGCCTACAATCAGATAACAAACAAAAAAAAAAAACTTCAGTTACCTGGAGAAAGGCCAACCAAAACAACCTGCCAAGAGACCCGAGACAAGGTATAACAAAGAAGTTTACAACGTAATAACAAAGAACAGTGTGTTGCTCTGTCTCTTCACGTCGTTCATCTTTCATTGGGACTATCCAAACAATTAATCAAATTGACAGAGATTGATGCACTCCATCCAACGGTAATATTTTTCCCCTCATTTCCTTGGTCATGACCTGTGAAAGCCAGGTGTCTCAACGCGCCAACAATAGCAAAGACACTATAATACAAATAACTACAAAAAGATGTTATAGATATCTTAGGACGCTGCCATTACTATCGAGCAGCAAAACTTTATAGCATTGTATTATTTTCATTAGAATTAGCAGAAACAAATAGTAACTCTAGTAGACAGCATACCACTTCACCATTTCCTTTATCTGCTGCAACGTGCCCAAATGTTCCCATATGTTCCACCACACATTTCCTTGATAATCTTGAACATGGATCGCTGTTAAATTAACTTAAGTTAGTAAAAATGCAAAACTACACATGCGGTAATTGTTGGGGTGGAAAAGCAGGAATTGCGGATTGGCACATATTAAGGTGTTTACCCTAGTATTGTGCTGAGGATGATTTGATCCTACTGCACCCAGATGCATTACTGGAATCAGGCGCTTTGCCGAGTGTCCCAGGCACTCGGCAAAGGCCCAAATGCACTCGGCAAAGGCTTTGCCGAGTGCCACACTCGGCAGGCAACACTCGCCAAAGAAACTGTCGGCAAAGCCTTCTTTGCCGAGTGTCTTTTTTCGGACACTCGGCAAAGCCTTTGCCGAGTGCCGCACCGACCCTCGGCAAAGAAAAGTTGCCGTGATGGCGAGGGCAACGGTGACGGCAGATTTGCCGAGTGTAAAGTGAAGACACTCGGCAAAGCCCCGTCCTTTGCCGAGTGTCGACGTTATCGACACTCGACAAATACTCGAACTTTGCCGAGTGTCGTCGTTATGACACTCGGCAAAGACGTGAACTGTGCCGAGTGTTATGACCATGACACTCGGCAAAGTTCGAGTATTTGCCGAGTGTTATGAGCATGACACTCGGTAAAGCTTTGACACTCGGCAAACGAAGTTCCCAGGTGCCCAGGATTGGTTACTTTGCCGAGTGCCTTGGTCATGACACTCGGCAAAGACACCCTTTGCCGAGTGCAACACTCGGCAAAGTGACCAAAAACAGCACATTTTATTTATTTATTACTTTCCAACCAAACAATCATCACATTTATATCACAAACATCACCAACATCACATATATATCACAAACATCACCAACATCACATATATATCACAAACATCACATGTGTCACAATATATCACAATAAGTTCACAAGTAATCCATCATTCACAACCACAAGTCTTGAAAGCGACAAATGAAACCACAAGTAATCCACAAATAACAAAGAAACTGTTCATGGCGACTGTCGGGGGTGATGAGGCCCAAGATTCGATCTCGGCGACTCTCCGAGGTGACGAGGCACATCATTCGATGCCGCCGATTAATTCTGCACAAAGGAGAAGAGATTGCATGTGTGAGACAAGATAAATATGTACCATACATGACTAAAACATTCATACTCCACTAGGTTCCAAGTGGTGTTATGGTTTGATCCTAAGCATGAACATACAAACTAAAACATTCATACTCACAGGAGTAGTTGCATGAGGAGGTGGAGGTGGAGCGAATAGCCTGTGGCGAGGTACACCGTGAAGGCGCCAAGACTTTGCATGTACTAAAACATCTCCGTCGACCTCCATTGCTCGGCCTCCCGCTCGGCCGCCATCCTCTGCGGTCGGCCTCCATCCTCACCTCCATCTCCTCCCGTAGCCTCCTCTCTTCTTGTAGTGGGCCTACAATATTTCACCCAGTATGTTACAATAATGCAAAGTTAAGGTATGTAAAAATCAATTAACGATTTAATAAAGCAGAATAACTCGGAGTGCCTCCATCCGGTAGTGTGCGATGTCCGTGAGTGGGCGTATGGCGGGCTCGAGCCGTGCTCCTTGCTCGAATCGTGAGAGAGTGGGAGTATCGGGCGTGTCGAGTGCGCCATCGCCAAGCCGATACCGCCATGCTTCTTGCCTCCTCCCACCCTCATGGCGACTTCTCCATCAAGGTCCCGGTGCTCGGATCGCACTCGTCCCCATGGACCGACCTTGCCATCGACGTGTACTCACTGAGGCGGCTGTGGACGGTCGCACTGCTGTACGCCTCGGGCGGGTCCTCCGGGTTGTAGTCGACGTCGGACGTCGCCTTGCCCTTGTGGGCCAAAGCAAATGCCTTGAACTGGGAGCAAGGCTGGCCACCATGGTGTGACGACTGCGAGAAAAACAGCAAGATGATTAGAAATCATGTAGAATTGAGCGTTAGAATAAATAAATGAATTCGCGTACCCATCTTTGTGCGTATCCGTCGAGGCTAAGGCTGCCTTGATGGTGTGGTATACCTGGCATCATCAAACGCCGCTCCCGGCAAGCGTTGTGCGTCTCCTCCCACTCGGGGCCGCACCACTTGTCCACCATCTGTGCCCAGCACTGGGGATGCTGGACGCACCACCACGGAATCGCCTACACGTCATCAAGTATATGGCATATAAGAAGATCAAATTAAGCCTACTTAATCTCAAAAGAAATCAGTATTAATGTCCTATATTTACCTCCAGGTACTGTTGCCGGGTCAGCGTCATGCTTCTTGCGTCAGCTTTGGTGACCTTCCTTCCAAGGAAGCTCGCGTTGTAAGTTACGATGGCCGACGCGCGTGCCTCGTAATGCATGTCCTTCACGAGTTTTACAAACTTTGTTAGCCACCAAAGCCGCTCGTCCTCAAATCCCTCCTCGCATCTGAAGAAATCCTGCATATAGACGCGATGTATCCAGTCATTATTTCAAGAATGTCCAATGAATGCGATGTATTGAGCAATGTATTGGGAGGAAGACTTACCCACAGCTCGGCCTTCACCCGCTCCGCCTTGTTGTTGAATACCCTGCCAGCCCGATCTTCAGCATCGTCTGCGGCGACGTAGTGGCCAAACGTGTAGGCCGCCTCCGTCACTCCGGCGTACTCAACCAGGCCAGGGAAGTGTTCCCTGCACAGAAACCCCAAGATGCCATTGACTTGGCGTGTGTGAGCACCTGCAGCCACTATTGTCCAATTCCTACCCAAGTGATTAAGAAAAATTATTAGTTTCTATTGTGATTTTCAACATATCATATGAAGTAGTGATAACATCTAAAGTTACTTACTTTTGCCCAGCGGGTCGAATCAGCGGGCGTATGTGAAGAGGTATCGGTCGCTGAGGGAGGCTCGTGGGACCTCGCAAATAGATACCCGACGAAATAGAGGAAGCGGAACCCCCTGCTGCCGCCTCCTCCTCGTCGCCCTCCTGCAGCGGCACCGCGTCCGTCCATGGAACCTCCTCCTCCACCTCGTCCTCTGCGGCACCTCCTCCTCCACCTCGTCCTCTGCGCGCACTCCTCCTCCTCGTCACGCGACGTGGCGGCAGGCGACGGCTCCCTCTGCCGCTCCTCCTCCTCTCCGTCGGCTCCTCACCGCAGCGTGGCGTGACCTTACACGTTGGTAAAGCGACGCGATGTTCCTCGTCATCGCCCACCATCGTTGTTCAATCACCGCAATTAAAAAGAGTAAACCAATAAGCACGTATAAACAAGACGTACTTAGAAAGAGATGCAAAATAAACAAAACATAATTACAAAATAACATAGTATTACATGTATTAGAAATAATCTTCATGATCGGGATTAGCTGGATCATAAGTCTCATCATCACTATCAACCATGTCTAAATAATCAACACTATCCGAAGGAGCAATGTTGTCATCATTGTCATTGCCTAAATGTAATCGCTCAAGCATTTGTAAGTCCTTCACATTTTGCACCTCATCTCCAGCGTCCTCGTCAACAACCCTTTCATTGTCTACTTCCATTCCGATCGCTTCGGTTAAGTCTATCTCAAATCTCCCTTCTAGCCCCTCTTCTTGAAAGAACTCTCCGTCATATGTGTTTCGGTCTAAGTTGTAATCTTCATCGTTTGGGACAGGTAGTTTACCGTGTGGCGATACCTTGTGCACAACATACCAACCCTTAAGATGCTCTTTGGTTTGGCATGGGTATGACGTATAATAAACCTGCGTTGCCTGTTGAGCCACAATATAGACATCGTCTCTGGTAAGACGGAATCTGTCAATTTCGACTAGCCCAAGATTAGGAGTCCGTCTCGTTACTTCAGGATCAAACCAATGGCATTTGAATATGACAGGATTAAGAGGTTTGCAACCATGAAACTTGAGTTCGTATATTTCTTCAATTGTTCCATAATACTCGACCCCATCAAGGCGGGCGTAAAAACTCGGAACTTGTGGTTCTTGATTGGGCCGACCACGCTCGTAGCTTGTTGTGTGAAAGCGATATCCATTCACGCCATAACCGGTAAATGACGACCCTATAGGCAAAGCCATCGGCAACTGTCTCAACTCGGTACTCATAGACGCATCCTCGCTGCAAGCTCAAGCGGATAGATCGTTATATTATTCGCACGCATCTGAGGAACTTGGAATGTCAAACTAAGTGCGAGGTAAATTGGACGGTACCTTCTGCTTGAACCAAGAAATGAAATCGGGCATTCCATGTCCCGCACTCGCCTAAGAAGGGTATCGATTCTGCGGGTAGGTTCCCTTGATTGTAGCCGAATTGATGAAAAATTCCTGTACTCAACGAGAAACAAGGGGGTTGGATGCAGAATAGTGACGGCGTATTGAACAAGTTCATTGAGAACTTACCGCATGTACGGCTCCACTTCGTCAAGGTTGGTCAACACATATAGCATGATAGTGCGCCACTGTTCATGTTTCACGGTCTTGGGGGTCGATGCACTTGCGCTTCCGAGTTGCCCTCGGAAAAGGCTGAGGTTCGATTCATTTTCGCCAGCATTGTAACGAGGGGGTGGATTATGCACGCTAGGAAGGTTCTCACTATAGTATGTTGTTGTAAAGTCTGACATCTCCTCCAGAATGTATGCCTCTGCAATGGAAGCCTTAATTTTGTATTTATTTTTACATATCTTTTGAAGAACCTTTAGACATCTCTCCATTGGATAGCACCAACGGGCCTGCACGGGCCCCCCCATTCGTGCCTCATACGGGAGGTGCAAAATCAAATGCTGCATCGGATTGAAGAAGCCGGGTGGAAAGATCTTCTCCAACTTACAGAGCAACACAGGTGCCATTCTTTCCAAGTCTGCAATCACGGTCCGAGCTAACTCCTTGGCACAAAGTCAAGGAAGAAATAGCTCAACTCTGCAAAGACTAGCCGGACATGCTCGTGGACATAGCCTCGAACCATCGCGGAAGAAGCCGCTCAATCCATATGTGGTAGTCGTGACTCTTCATCCCATTCACTCGCAGAGTAGATAAGTTCACTCCTCCTCGATTCGCATACCCATCGTGGAACATTAACGCTTGCAACCATTCAAGCACTTCCCTCCTTTGGGGCTGGTCAAGACGAATTCGCCTTAGGCCTTCTCCATGTCTTGCCGCCTCTAGGAGGCTGCATTTCTTGCTTTGGTCTATCGCATAACATTGCGGATCCACTCTAGCCTTAACGTTGTCCTTTGTCTTATCAGAATGTCCATGATTGTTGCCCAAAGTGCCTCGCGATATTCTTTTCAGTGTGCATTACATCAATGTTATGTGGAAGAAGAAGGTCATCAAAATAGGGGAGCCTCAACAAGCCCGAGTTATGAGTCCACATATGTTGCTCACCATATCCCAGAAAACCACCTTCTTCTTGGTTGACCTGGAGAGCCTCTATCTCGAGCACGAACCGCGGCACTGATCATCATCTGCGGTGCGAGTGCAGTAACCGACACCTTTCGTAAAGTTCTTGATGTCTCGTCTGAATGCATGGTCAAGAGGGGGGAATTGATGATGTTTGTCGAACGAAGAATACTTGCCACCCTTCTGCAACCAAATGAACTTCAGAGCTGCCTTGCATACTGGGCATGAGAACTTCCCGTGAACACACCAGGCACTGAATAACCCATACGCCGGGAAGTCATGCAGGGAGTAGTGGTACCAAACATGCATTTTGAAGTTTGTCTTTGTAGCTCGGTCGTATGTCCATACCCCTTCCTCCCAAGCACGGACCAATTCATCAAACACAGGCTCCATGAGCACACCCATATTATTCCCCGGGTGTTCAGGAATTATCAACGACAAGAATACGTTATGTCGTTGAAGGAGGACGCTGGGGGGGGGAGATTGAGGGGGATAACGAACACGGGCCAACAAGTGTATGGGGCAGCCAGCATTCCATAAGGATTGAACCCATCATTGCGGCGCAACACGTACATTACGAGCCTCTAGAGCTTTCTCATGATGAATGCCATCAAAGCGAGTCCATGCTTCACCATCGGATGGATGTACCACTTGTCGAGATTGTACCGCTCGCCATTTTTGTGCCATGTCATCTGCTTTCATGGATTCCTCGGTCATGTATAGCCGTTGGATCCTCGGTATGAGCGGAAGGTATAGGATTTTCACGGGGATCCCAAAGCGCCTCTTCGGCCATCACGAGTCTACCTCCGTGAACCTAGAGGATTTACACTTTGGGCGTGCACTTTGCTTCGCGTGTTCTTTCCTAAATAGGATGCACCCCTTCTGACAAGCATGTATCCGCTCATACGGCATCTTAAGTGCACGGTAGTTTCGTGACTTCATACATGCTCTTTGGCGAATGTGACCCTCCGAAGCGGGCGCCAATAATCGTCAACATACCATCGGCGTCTCGACTCGAAAGCTACATGGGACTTTAACGCCATTACGCGTCCAATGGCATCCAGGTTGAGAAACCGTTGTCCGCCGTGAAGGGGTCTCGTGCGCGAACATCATGTCGTAGAACGCCTTTGCGCTTGCCTCCATCTCCTCCTCCCTACGTCCTTGTGACGTGCTTCGTGATAGTCATCTAACATGTCTCCTACCCGAAAGATCGCATCACAATCCTCGACGCGTGGTCTCACGACCTCCTCTCTCATACGATCGGCTTCACCATGGTACACCCACCGGTATAGTCTGCCGTAAATCCATTCTTCAAAGATGTTGCCCCATGACCTCCCTTGTTTGTCGACGTCTGTTTGCACATCTTCTGCAGGGACACCAAGTTGGACGCGCTCCTTTACTCTGGGGAAATGCTAGTTCCAAGAAAGCATCGGTCTTCTCGATCCATTCATCGGTGGGCGGACCCTGACTTGAGCGGCCCGTGTACATCCACTCACGGTCATCCATCCTCTAACATATATATCAGCGAGTAATATAACCATCTATTAGGTGAGGATAGGTCCTAATCCCACCCGAGGATGCGTAGATGAGGTTAGTTTCCATGCTCTACTCCTATCCGAGACAGAATTTCGGCAGCACCTCCCCGCTGCTCTCCAAATACACGTCCTGGCAGGGAGAGTGTGTATCCGGAGAACAACAGGGAGATGATGCCGAAACTCTGTCTCGGATCGGAGCAGACCATGGAAACTAACCCCATCTACGCATCCGCGGGCTGTCCAAAAAACGTGGACAATTCGAAACAGATACGGTTATAGATATGCAAAGATCTGCATATTTCCAACCGTATCTCTTTCGAACAGGAGACGCCTAATCAAGTTCTGAGATCTACGAACATGATACAAAAAGAGGGTTCTACCTTGGGTGGCGGTGGAGTCGTTAGCTAGCGGGCCGTGGCGGGGCGGTGCGATGGCGGCGGCGCGCGGTGTAGGCGGTCGGGTACTGGCTCGACTCCGGCGGTGTCTTCTCTGCAAAAAGGAAGAGATCATCACAATTGAAAATTTCGACAAAGACTCTCCCTGCGGTGAGGTTTCCAAAACTGCAAGAAACCAACGCACGATGGCCGACAACCACATATATATCAACTCCTCATCCTACTACCGCCGCGCCACCACCACCACCGCCGCCACCACCACCGCCGCCACCACCACCACCGCCGCCGCCACCACCATTCCACATCAAGAAGGGAGGAGGGGAAGGGAAGGCCATACCTAGTGGGCGCCGGGCGGGCGCTCGTTGTTTCGGCGGCGGGGCGGGCGCCGGGCGAGGTCGTGGCGGGCGTGGCACCGGCGAGGCCGGCCGGCGCAGGCGTCGGCGGGCCTCCTCCTCCTCCTCCTCCTCCCGGCCGCCTCCTCCTCCTCCTCCTCTCGGCCGGCGGACGAAGCGGGCACGCAGCGCGGTGGAGCGGCGGCGCGGAGCGCGGATGCGGTGGAGCGGCGCACGCGGTGCAGCGGTGAGCGCGGCGGCGGTTGAGTGTGTGTGTTCGGGCCGTGTGCGCGCCCATAAATCAGATCTTTCCGAGTGCCCGCGATTTGGCACTCGGCAAAGAGGTTATATTTAAAAAAATCTTTTTCTTTGCGAGTGCCCCCAATATGGCATTCGGCAAAGAGCTAACTTTGCCGAGTGTTTCTTGGTGGCACTCGGCACATTTTTTTTTTCTTCCTTGCTCCAAACTTTTCTCTTCGCCTTTATCGATTTACGGAACTACATGTTCAAATTTGGCACATTTCTCGATGTGTTTGCTATATTTAGTTAATTTATTTCATTTAATTGAATTTTTTGGGATAAGTCAAATTTGAACTGCAAGTCATTCGAATAATGGAAAAAATGAATGGAAAAAATGATATTCATGTTACTGAGGTTAGAATAATATTGAAATCCGGGCAATGAAAGGAAATTTCGAACATCTTGTTCACGAAACATGACCACGAACTTGTGGGCGAATTGTTTTTAAATTCTATAAAAAGCAAACGAAGTCGGAAAATCATGAAATTTGTCAAGATGTCATGATATCATACGTGGAGGCTGTGGTAAAAAATTTAAAAGGTTTCGCACAAGTTATCACGGCTGCTGCTTCCAAATCAAAGCATCTCCAAAGAAGATTCATAGGGTTGAGAAGGATCCAGTCAGATTTGAAAGTAGCTGTCGTGACAACTTGTGCGAAACCTTTTAAATTTTTTACCGCAGCCTCCACGTATGATATCATGACATCTTGACAAATTTCATGATTTTCCGACTTCGTTTGCTTTTTATAGAATTTAAAAACAATTCGCCCACAAGTTCGTGGTCATGTTTCGTGAACAAGATGTTCAAATTTCCTTTCATTGCGGGATTTCAATATTATTCTAACCTCGATAACATGAATATCATTTTCCATTCATTTTTTCCATTATTCGAATGACTTGCGCTTCAAATTTGACTTATCCCAAAAATTCAATTAAATGAAATAAATTAACTAAATATAGCAAACACATCGAGAAATGTGCCAAATTTGAACATGTAGTTACGTAAACCGTATAAAGCAGAGAAAAAAGTTTGGAGCAAGGAAGAAGAAAAATAAATTTGCCGAAGTGCCACCAAGAAACACTCGGCAAAGTTGGCTCTTTGCCGAGTGTCGGGATAGGACACTCGGCAAAGACTGATTTGCCGAGTGTCGGATAACCACACTCGGCAAACGACTAACGCGGCCGCCACCGTTAGTCGTGCGGTCATTTGCCGAGTGGTGACGTTTGACACTTTCGGCAAATACGGTCTTTGCCGAGTGCCTTCTCCCGAGACTCGGCAAAGAGCTACATTTGCCGAGTGTCTGTTATTCGCCGAGTGTTTTATTTTATACACTCGGTAAAAAGTATATTTGCCGAGTGCCCGACATAATGCACTCGGCAAACTTGCAGGCACTCGGCAAATGAGCCGTTTCCGGTAGTGATGTGATAATATGGATTGGGGACTTGAGTTGTCTCATCTCCAAGCGTTTGCGCCAGTCATTACTAGGGCGACACTGGAACCATTGACGAAACCTAGTAGTCGTTGACCGTGAAGGTAGGGAACGATATGTGCTTTCCATAGAAGATAGTTTTCTTGAGACAACTTGATGCTGATTAGTTGGCCAAAAGATGTGTCGGCATTAACCCTGCGAGAGAGCTGATTGCGCTGCCTGAGTTGGAGATTGCCGCGCCGAACGTCGTTGAGGAAGAACTTGATGAAGACATGTTGATGTGGTAGAAGAGGTAGGCTCTAATACCATGTAAACTAACGAGCAATAGATTGGTTTGAGAGGAAGGACTCAATGCAACTAACTGTAACATCCCAGCCCAACATAAGCCTGGAATGCTACTAAAATGACAGATTAACAATTTAAAACTAAGGCATTATACTAAATTTTGGCAGAACCTCCTTTGTATAGTTAACCATACCGGAGGTTCGCACAGTTATTAATAACAATAAATAATAATCCAATCATCAAATCTATAATGTAAACATAAAGACGCCATAACATGCTAATCAACTCTATTACAAAACATCCAACACATAAGAAATAACCAATAGAGAATTCTTTAAGCTATTTGCTCAATTATTAAGGCATGTTCCAAATTTAACCAATTATAAATAGTCCGTGGCAGTGTGCACCCAAACTTATGACTATTTCCTCCCATGCATGTTATTCTCGTAAGGGTACCTAAAAACACAACAACAGCAAGAGTGAGTCTAAGACTCAGCAAAGTATAATTTAATGAGACAATATCATACACAACTATATCATCATCCAACCACAATTCTCTATAATCAACCAATTCACATGCGCATGTAATGCAAATGCACAAATGCAATTTTTCTTTTCTCTTTGCATATACCGGTAATACGGAATATGCATCCATCGATGCATACCCATGCCTTTGCCTTTTAGCACAGTGACCATAAGCCTACACTCCATGAGTGTGGGGGACCACAAACCCATCTAATACATGACGGGGACCTCAAAATCAATACTTGGTCACCACGTGACCAAGTCTCAAAGATGATAACATGATGCATATGAATCGATCGTTTTATCCAACAAACTCATGTACTAGCCAGCAACAACATACATTAGTAAAGATCATACACATACTTCTAGCATTAAAGAACATACGCATCGTACCAGCATTCATGGGTAGAGATCATACACATAATAGTAGCATTCATGAACAATCACTCTTAAATACTCTACCACTAATTGTACTTGCCTCAACGTGCGAAGCTTGATGATTCGGAGAGGGCGCTGCCCCCGGAATTAAACCACCTGAATATATATAATAATCACACTAAGAGAACATTTCTGGACAAGACATTGATAGAAATAAGTACACAACAAACTACGCTCCCTAGCGCAACTCAAAACACCAACTTCTATAGACATCGATCTGTCCCAAAACACAACCTTTTCTAAAATTCATAACTTTTCGTCTACTTATCCAAATCTAGTGTTCTTTGATTCTCTTTAAAGATCGTTAAGTTATCCACATAAAACTAGTTGGGGAGATTCCCAGATTCTGCCATCCTCTATCCCTACCAAACAGATTACTAAAACTGCTAAATCCCGTCAGAGGTTCTGGACAGCAAAATTAAATCTTACATAACTTTCAGTACATTTATCCAAAAATTATGTTCTTTAGCTCTATGAAAACCCTACGAACATATCTACAACTTTCATGTTGGTGGTATCCTCCAAATATTTGTTAACTAATTTCTATTGTCCAGTTAATACAATCTGCTCGAAACCTGACAGAGCCTCAGGACAACAGCGTTGTAAAATCCATATCTAACAATCCGTTCATCCGAATGACCTGATCCAATACTCTATTGAAAGCTATAGAAGTTACCTACAAATATCTAGGAGATGGCCCGATCAAATTTCATAGTTTACAACCCTAAAACTGCCGAGCATTACAGACTGCCAGAAACCGATTTAATACCGACATTACCAAATCGCGAAACTACACGACTAATTCAACGGGATCATGGGTTACCCTTGGAGAATCCGCTAAAGAAAGCAATAACCACCACGTGATCTCTCTCCATTCCCGTCTCCCTTCTCCCCCTTCCTCTTCCTTTCTTCTTCTTCGTCTTTCCTCTCCTTCCTCTTCTCCTCTTCTCCTCCTTTTGACATAGCAGCAAGGAAGGGGTGTGCTACAGTACCCACATGCTACAGTGCGGTGTGGTACTGTAGCAAGGATGCTAGGGTTTGGTTGATCCCCTCCTTGCCTTCTAGTGGACAGTCATGGGCCTTGGGCCACAATGACCAGTTTTCCTCACTTGAAAATGGATTGGCGGCTCATTCCTCTCTCAAAAATCTGAATTTTCCTGATTTAATTCCTTTAATTCTCTCTATAATTTATGTGCACTCTAATTTAATCCCTTTAATCCTCACCTTCCTTTCTCTTCTTCTCCTCCTCTTGGCATAGTAGTAGGGAAGCGGTGTGCTACATTACCAACGTGCTACAATGCGTCTTGGTACTGTCACAGGGGTGCTAGGGTTTGGTTGATCCCCCTTGTCTTCTAGTGGACAATCATGGGCCTTGGGTCACAATGACCAGTTTTCCCCCACTTGAAAATGGATTGGCGGCCCATTCCTCTCTCAAAAATATGAATTTTCCTCATTTAATTCCTTTAATTCTCTCTAATTTATTTGCACTCTCTAATTTATTTTAGCGCGAATATTCTTGAGAGTTCTAGTCAATTCTAGGTACAACAAAGCTTATTTAATGATCAAAATTGTGCCCATCGAGAGTATAATTGTGGCCCTTCCTGAGCCTATTGTATAAATATCGTTGCCCGCGATTGTCGTAAGACTACCAGCATTCTTGCTGATCGATTGAAAGAATTTCGTCTCTCTCAAGATGGTATTCATTATTCAGCTATCCGCTAGGCACACTTTCTCTATAGGCGCCACACGTATTCTAATATAAAGTACTTTATTATTATACAACAGGAAGCAAGCAACATATAAATAAAATACTTCAGATATCATAACATAACTTGTTATTATAAATACGAGAAAATTAAGCCTTGCAGGACTCATTATAAGAATTTAATGCTTTGCTCTCCTAAAACTTACAACCATTATTCAATAATTCAATGTTCCATCACAACCACAAACTACAAGTTACTATAAAAAGATCCAAGTGCAATGCGTGCACTAGATCGAATCAGCGAAGTATTCAGAAACTTATGCCTCAATCTGCTCCATGGTGATCTTCTTCTCTTGGGCAACTACGGCTGCGGCCGCTATAATGTCCAAAGGAGGGGTGATGGGGGCTGCTACGAGCTGTCCACATCCATAAGTGCAACTAATAGTTGTGGATTCGTGCTTGTAATGGCAAGGAGTGCCTCATGCTGTCCTTTGCCACTTTTCTTAGACTGGAAAACATCAATAACGTATGACCCATGACCTTAGTCTTCTTGCCCCTCTCATTCGTGAGAGGATTCTTCACCTTATAGCTGCTAGTATTTGCTTTGTGGCCAATATTGCTACTAGGTGGTTGTGAGATGCAGTTCTTTCTTAGAACATCATCCTGAGTTTCCACAACTTGCATGATGTCAATCAATTCGGCATACTCCTTGTAGCCATCTAGATGATAGTTGCGTACGGATTGCACCACATTCGGTTGAAAGGAAGATAGAGTCTTCTCAATCTTCTGCTCATCTGTGATTACCTTATCACAGAGTTGAAGACTGGTACAAATTCTGTACAAATTTTGGCTATACTGGGCCAGCTCTTCGAACTCCCGGTTCGTGATGCCAGTCATCTACATATTCATTCAAAGAGTTCAAAAGATTACTGTTGGTAATTTGCAAAATTCTCATAATACTCTTCGAACTCCCGGTTCATGATCCCGTATTTTTATATGCATTTTTCATGATTTACTGCTATTTTTCAATCATTAAAAGTAATATAAATAATCACATATAATCAAAACAGTAAATACAATACGCAAATTGCATAGAAATAATAATAACAAAGTTAAACATGCTTCAAAAGTTCACAATTATTAAAAAATTGAATTCCCGAGGCCCTGTTCTGCTGGAATATGATTTTTTGGCGAATTTTGCAATCTTCAGGGGCTAAAACCGCTAAATTTCAATTCTGAGAAGTTTTTTGCGCAATTTTTAAATTTTCAGAGGGGTTTTCACAAAATGTTATTATCTGCGAACTTTACTCGTAATTTTCATAATTTCAAGGGTACTTTTCTTATCCCCCTTTTTTTCTTCTTCGGTTGGGCCCTTTTTCTTTCCCCTTTTTTCAGCCCGATTATTGGGCCACGCCTTACGGCCCATTTGGTGTTTCCCAGCCCAAGTGGTCGGATCAAAGAGGGGTGGGGGATTTTAGGTTTCCCCAACCCTATCCTCAAACTGGCGACGCAAGGGGAAGCGCATGCGGGTGCGCTGGCGAAAGGTCGGTGACGCTGCGAGCGAGCCGACGGGCAAGGTGGCCTGCCCTGCACGTACAGGCCAGATGGCACAAGGCAGCCACATGCACCGAGGAGTCAGGTTGGCAGCGGTGCGTACGGGCGTGCCAGTGCGTGTGCGGCGGTGAGGGCGCTCACGCGGAGCGTGGCGCCTTGGCGCCGAGCCGGCGGGCAAAATCGGGTGAGAGGCCGGCAAGCGGCCGATGTGGCCATGCGGGGCCGTCGCTGGAGGCGGGTGGGGCCGGCCATGCGGGGCTGGGTGGCAACACGTTGCGCCTGTGCAGTGCTGTGTGGGGCCGGTGTGACACGGTGCGGCGGTGCAAGAGCCGGTGCGGCCATGCGGGGCCGGGTACCACGTGCAGGCGGTGGTGCGAGGGACCAACAGGGTGGCCGTGCAGAGCCAGCAGCGTGGTGCGGCCGTGAGGCGCCGGCGGCACACCCTTTTTTTCTTTGTTTTTCCCATGGTGGTTTGGGCTACCGCGGTACATGTGGGCGCGGCTCGGTGGCGGCGCAGCTTCATGGTTAGTGCATGCGGCTCCTAGCCGAGCGCGGTGGCCGGCGATGACGCGCTCGTGCCAGCGCGAGATAGTGGGCGGTGGCGCGGCTCAGTCGGCGCGGTGTTTGCCGGGCCAATGGCCACATATGAGAAAGAAAAAAATGTGTACTGATCATGCAATGAGAAGTAGAATCTATTGTGCAATCAATAATCCTTTTTATTGTCAATCAATCATCCGATCGGCATTGTGCCGACGACTTCAAGTTGGCCCACGGTAGATTAGAGCGGATTTGCAATGTTGGACAAAATAATCTGGAAAGTAACAATTGCGGAATTGAAAGCGATCTAGAAAACGATTCGATCTACTAGCGTCGTTCTCGACGATTACCTTCTCAATCGGTGCCGGCCGGAGAGTGTAGTCGTGTTGATAACGTGTTGAGGAACCGTCGCTGGCGAGTCTAGTCTGAACGACCACCTCGTAGACAAGCGTAGAATCACTTAGAACAATGCAAGAACAAATAATACATAATAGTAGATTGAACACAGAGATATGAGAAGACTTGTTGCTTCTCTTTATTGCTCTTCTGTAAACAATAATACAATGGTTAGGAGTCCCCTCCTTTATATAGTCTTTAGGGTGGATGAGAAGCCCATCACGAGACAGGCTGCAAGGTCTAGGACCAGGGTATTAGCTAATACGTAGCCACCACTCGTGCTACTATTTCTCATATTCTTCTCATATACCACCGATGGTCTTATCTCACCAAAACTCAGCCACTTAGATTTTCTTCAGGTGATGTGACTGCAACACTCCGGCCTTCTTCACTTCGCTTAGACTCTGCAAACTTCGTCTGTACATTAGGCTCCATAGTTCTTAACTTGAGTTTGTGGATACTTTTGCTTTCAGTTACAGTGTTTTGCACAAAGTGTGTCTCTTCGGCATGCATACCATTTCTACTGCGCGGGGTTGGGGTGGCACAGTTGTTAGCGTGGAATCATGTATACTCACTTCAGTTAAAAAAAAAAAAAGTTGTTTTGGACATCGACATGGTCTCTAAAATACAACTTTAACCATTAATTACTATTATAGTATATTTGTAAAACTCAATAAAATTACAATATTATAAAAGTACTTTTAGAGATGAATCTACACATATGATATTTATGTATCTAATCTAAATATTCAAAAAGATATTAAAGTTTCTAAAGTTTGACTGCACGCATTCCAAACAACTTGTTTTTGTAAACCGGACAGAGTACTTAGGGCATCTCCAATAGTTAGAGATAACATTGTCTCTAACATATGGTACATCATCTTTAGAGACAATATTTCCAATAGATAGTTTCTAGTACACTCTTTAACATTTATATTTTATTAATTTTTCTTTGAAACGAGCCTACATATCAACTAAAGTAGATTAATGTATCATGTCTTGTTTAATTTCCTTCCTCTTCTTGCTTCACTCAATTAACAATGAGTGAGCCATGGGTGCAAGACAACGAGATGTAACGCCCACACAAAGAGGGGCGGCCATCATGGTAGATGCAAAGAGCGGGAGAAGCAATCGAAGATGATCTTGATGTAGAGGTTTGTACCGTGCGCTTATTTGTTTCATGTACACGTGAAGGTGTAGTGGAAGTAGATGAAAGAGCACGAACGGTCTTGGATTGTCGTCCACAGACTTCTTTTTCAACTTGGCAAGCAAGACGAAACAAGCGAGTGGCGATGGGAGGTTTATAAACAAGTTTATTCCGAATTTGATGGTTTAATCCTCCTAGAAATCTAGTTATCTTCGCATCTTGATTTCTTCTAAACCACAACGACAAAAGCGGTTTGCAAATCTTGATAATAATCCTCTACAGAACTACTACCTTATCTTAAGCGTTGCAATTTATTGAGTAATTCACGAGAATAATATGAAGGTACAAATCTAGGTCTCATTGCTCTCTTCAAATCATTCCATGTTCTAGGTATGTTCTGATTAGTACGACAGTATTCACTCCACCAAATAGATGCAAAATCATAAAACTCACGGGTAACAGCCCTAACTTTTAGATGATCAGGAAATTCATGGCATGCAAATAATTGTTGTACATCTAATTCCCATGTGAGATAAGCATCAGGATCATAATTCCCAGCAAAAGAGGGTACCATGAAGTTAATTTTATGAGACATACTATCACTATCATATACCTCCCGTGGTGAAAAAACTTGCCTCAAGTGTGTATCTTCCTCGTTCACTATCTTGCACTCCCGTCAACAGTTCGAAGAAGAGGTGGATATATCTTGCAATCTTTCCGTGAATCTGCCATAGTTAGTAGAAAACAAGGAAACAAATCACAAGTATATGTCCCTATCAACTACTAGGTTCTGGAGGCTCAACCAAGTCACTCACACTCAAGCTTATACCCAGTTCTTACAAGTTCTTACCAATGCAGCAAAGAAGTGGTACAACCGGTGGCTGGTTCGTGATACTCTTACTTGCGATCAGAACAACGATTGCGAGGAACGGCACCTGCTGAGTTAGTAGGGAGTGGAGCTCGGAAGGCTAGTATGTAGCAAAGGAATAGCAATTATTCAATTCAGTATGCAAAGTTGAAAAGCAGTTCAAAGTACTAGTCACAAGTGCTGGTCCTAGTCTAAACCAAGCCTAGCTAGAGCAACTTACAAGAACGATTAGTGGCAACAATGGCGGGCTAGCACAAGAACCATCAACGCAAGCGAGCAATGGATGACTATGCCAAACTGAACAAAGAGATAAATGTCAAGAAATGAGGTAGCTCTGATTTTTTCTTCTTCTCTTTCTTTCTTTTTTCTTTTTTTTCCTTTCTTCTCTTTTTTTTCTTCTCTTTCTTCTCCTGTTTTTTTTTTCTTCTCTTCCTTCTTTTTTTTTCCAGAAAGCTACCAGAACCCAAAATATGATTTTTTTCCGGTTCCTCTGATGAAGAACTTCCTCATTGCTCGATGCAGAACTCTTTGCTACAGATCCAAACTTTTCCCTACGTCACATGGGCACTTTTTCCTATAGTACCCGATTTCTTTTCTCTCCTTTTTTTTTTGTACCTGAGGAGGCTAATTTGGATCCTCCACACGTGAGACCTCTGCTCGGGTGGACGTAGCAAAAATCAAGCAAGTTGATGAATCACGCAACAACCGAAACGCTAGCTTGGTGATTGAATAAACAAATAAAAGAAAGAATCTTCTCTGTGCTTGCTGGTTGGCTATTGATTTTGGACTGCTGGACTTCAATCCGATCCACATGAGACCTTGATGTTCGGACCGAGGACGTTGGGCCAGGGCGATGCAAGCGCGCGGTTGACTACTTGCACGACGTACGTGCGCTTGGACCGAAGACGAGCGGCGCGATCTTTGCCGAAACGAGCGACGATCTTTGCGTCGACGCAACGGAGGGCGCCGATCAATGAAGGCGGACGCGCGTGACCGAGACAGCGGCGGCAGATTGGATATGCTATATTTTTTTTTTAATCTCTTCAAGCTTTAAAGCCCTAGCGATAGCACATCCAGAACTAGAGGATTTGTAAGAGAAGCTAAACTAGATCAATCTAGATTGAAAACCAGCACTAAGACTCGACGATGCAACGGCAATTCAACAAAGTAAACTGAAAAGAACAAATTGCAAAGGCACAAATTGGCTTGGACGATGAACTAGACCTTTTTTTTTTATTTTCGGCTAAGTGGACTGTAGGAAAAAAAATTCTCACCGACGAATTGTAGCTCTGATACCACCTGATGAACCCGAAGGTCCGATTGTTGGCCCGATCTTTCGATGAGAACGATAAGTTCGGTAGGCGTCGCTCAACTCTCACGATCCTGGCTACGAACACGCAAGGCTCGAAACCACGCAATCGCTGAATCGATTGACAAGTCGTTATCAACGGTACGAATACCGGATGACTCGACCACGAAGGTCGATTCTGATGTCCTCATCACTGTGCTCTCTTCTCCCCCTCTCTCTACGTAGGATTTTGTTAATATAGCATAGCTAAGAGACGACAATAAATACACTATTGAAGATGCACTTATACAATTGGTCCCCACTAACCGCAATTATTACCAATTATCTTTTCTTTGAGGAAGCCACATCATCTTAGTTGTTGTCAGTCTTTGGATGAGTGTTCATATATAGATTGGATAAGCGTTAAAATTGGGTTGTTTTGTTTAGGGCATGTACAATGGTATAGACAGCTACTGTCTATAGCAACTCTCCATGTCACTTGTAGACAGCACTAAAGACAGCTTCATACAATGGTACAGACAGCTACTATCTTTTTAATTATCTTTATAGAACATACAATCTTTTAATGTTTTCCTTATTTCTGGTGATACAGTCAGCTACATGATTATAAACAACATCTTTCTCTCACTTTATTCTCTTTCATCCACATCAGCAAAAATCTTACATAGCACTAATTATAGACGGCTGACATAGTCTATTGTACATACTTTTAGAGGCCAAAAGCCCGAAACCGCACAGTCGAAATTATGACATTGGCCCCGACGTCTTCACGCGAACCCCTCACCTTCTCCACGTAGTGTGCTTGCCAAAAACTGCCACAAGTACCCGAGGAGTCGGGCATGGCTTTAAACAACACCCTCCTCTAGCATGAGATGCTCCACTTTCCAACAGCCTCCACCACAATTGGGTTTGCTGAGGTAGAGCGCCGCTGGATTTTGATGCCGCAGCTTCCATTCGCATACTGCACAGGCGTCGACCGATTCCGACATCGGCGGCTCCATCTTGATCCCTGTCTTGGCCAATTCCTGCGCTTAGAAGCTACGTTGTCTCCGATTGCTCGACCCCATCCTCCTCCCAACAACAAACCCAAGGCATGTTTCCCCCAATTTGATTATCTCCCTCCCTATATTGATGGCCATTGGATTAATCATTCTCTCCAATTTCTTTGTCGTATTGCATAAATTTTCCGTTGGTTTTAGTATGTTATATTGTTGAACAACATATCTTAAGAATTTGCCTTGCCAAGCTATAGAATTTTGGTACTGTGTGCTATCCTAAGATCCTTTTTCTCTCTGTGATTACATAACCTACTGCGCATTATGTTATTTTCCCATTTTCTATACATTCTGTGATTGCCTCCAATTTGTTTGCAGTATTGCTTCAACTTCCTAGGGATTTTAGTATCCTATATTGTTGAACAAGAACTCTTCTGAATTACCTTGCTGCACTGTAAAGATTTCCTTTGAAGGTATGCTATTCTAAATCCCGTCGCGGGCATTTAATGCTATGCTCTGTTGTTTGCCTATTCTTCATACACACTTGACTACTTGCATACGCATTCGACACTATATGTGTTATAATGTTAACAATTGTTCATCTATCCAGCCCCATATACCTTGCTTTTGGTGTTAATTAGATGTGTTTCTTGTTTGCTCTGCAACTGAGCTTTGGGAGAGAGGAACATTTGTTCATATTGTTCTTTTACGTACGGCAGAAGTGCACAACTACTTTATTGTTTTGATATGAATGCATCACACCTATGAACAATTTGTTAATTTTCTGATGCAGTGAAATTCTCTACTGGGGTGGCCTTTGTGCAGATTGAGAAAGCTTTGATCGATCATTTATGTAATGCAATAAGAGATTGCAAGCGATCTCTGAAAAATTCTGCAACTAACAGCAGCGCTGCAATTTGCAATGGTACTGTAGTGTTCTCATTCAAATCATTGAAATTCCTTTCATCTTGAGATATTGGATTTCTAGCTTCCTTTGTTTCTTTCTATTGTTTCAAACTCAGGGTTTATCCTCCTGATTACTAGCAAATTACTGTTTATATATATGATGATGTCTCTCTTTGTGATTTTGACATTTGTGGAGGGTTGAGCCCATAAGCAATTTTCATTTTTCTGCCAGTTAAGCATCGTGCATGGTTGGATTTCATGGAATTTGTCAAGTTTTTCCTTAGTGACTTTGCGTTGTAGCAAGCAATTTGGAATTATTTATACTCGATTTTTTTTCAAGTATGTCCCATTTACTAATACACACTAGATAGATAGTTTTTTTTTAACCTTTATTGCTTGCAGTAAAGTTATGTTGGCCCGTTTTGATTCACGGCAGAACGACGTCAATCGAAGCAAGTAGGCATAAAAAGCAACAATAATCAAGTATATTTACTTACAAGAGTTGACATTGCTATCTTTACGACCCACAAAATTTTCTAAAATATATACATTTTACGATTCTACAGTGTACTATGATAAACAGCTTTTAATAATTGTATTAGGCTGACTGCATGGATCCACATTTTTGTTCGCATCGTCTGCATTCTACGGTTGCTTCCCGCAACAACGCGCGACGCCTAAATGCTGATTCTTCATTGCTCCGTAGGATTGCATTAGTAAACTTTGGACCTTTTGTGATTACGATAGTTTGGCGATTCCAGGTGAGTTTTTTTCAGCTGGTGGTTGTCCTTATTGGCGAAGCAAAATTTTACATAGCCAACGGTTGCTTGGACCCGGCGGTAGGTATCTGTCGTGGGCTAATACGAGCGGTTTCATGGGCCGAAGCGTATGCACAAATCAATTTTGGATGGCCACGCATCTCGTGGGCCCGTAGGCTTCGGAATACTGCTCTCAATCACTTGTTTCCCATCTCTCCCTCCCTCCTTGGCGGAGATGAGACCTCAGCATTTGTTCTTCGGCTAGCACACATTTAGGCCTGGTAATGGGCTGTGCTGTGTAGGTCTCAAAGGGTTGGGCTCTTTGATGGGTCTGCATCGGTCTCTTTGAAATAGTCCATTGTTAAATATGGGTAGGGTTAGGCTGGGTTTGCTGAGAAATGGGTTGGGTTCGGGTTAGTTAGAGTTGATGAAAAAGTCAGGGAAGGATTTTGGCCCGAGGGTCAGCCTACAAAAAACGACCAGGGTCTGCCCAGTCTGTCACAAATTGCAAAAGGGAGAGGCGAGGGAACGAAGGAGCTCATTGTAGGGAGTTGAAGCTGAGCGGCAGTGAGGAGGAGACACATCGTCGAGCAACATCTTGGGCTACAAATAGAACTCTCTTTCTGAGGAGATATGATTGGTTGTCGCCAGCGATGAATCGAGCAGCAATAGAAGAAGAAGAAGGGCATCTCTCCTCGTCTATGGTTAGATGAGAACAGGGAAGAAGAACGAGGCGTCATCAGAGATGGAGGCGGCGGAGGCTTGGCCGGTTGGGTCACTCACCCACCGGTGGTTGGCTATGTTTGCCCTGGTCGTAAGCAAGAAGCAGTGACCTCTCATAAATAAATTAGCGAAGGGAATTGCATTATAAACGAAAGGGTGAGGAAGGTGGGTTGTAAGCCTTTTTTTATTGAGGGGGAGGTGGGCCGTAACTTGCAAATTGCAATGAGGCTTTAGTAGGCTGTAAAGAGAAAAGGCTCAAAAATTTAAATGGACTGGCCCAAGGGTTCATAACGGGCCAAGATAGTATTTGGGCGTTTTGCTTAGTGGATTGGGCTAGATGGGGTTTTATTATCTTTTGGTGAGTTGGATGAGGGTTGGGGCCGACCCCCAAATATATGGGGCTAGGGTGGGGTTTGGGTTGGGCCTTCGCCTATTACCAGGCCTACACACATTTCGCTTGAGGTCTCTAGGCTTGTGCGGAAGCTCAGCCTTCAAGGTTGGTACTCGAACTTAAGACCTCATAGGAAATACTTATCTTAAACTTGTCACACTAGCCACCTTAACCTTACAGACTCTGTTTAGTTGTGTGTTATAATATTATTATGTAGTTCTTTTAACACATTGATCACTGAAAAGGCGCCTTTAGAGAGTTGAAAACTGTCTCAAAAAAATATCTTTACACAACATAACATTTAGGTGACTTAGAGAGCGTCTCAAAAAATTCTCTACAAGATAAATTCTATATATATGTGTGTCTCGAAAACGTCTCAACCGCGTCTAGCATACAAAATTTTAGGGTGGTTTTTAAAGTGTCTCTAGTGTATATAATTCCTTATTTTAGAGACAAATTAAAAAGCATCTAGGGGAAGCGGTCTTGCAGTCACTAAACATACTACAGTTAGATTCTACAACATCTATTGCAATTTGCAGTCGTGCACAATAAACTAAATCATATCAATGACCTGCTAAAATCATTGTAGAGCTTAAATGCAGACCCACTCTTCTAGCACGAGTAAACTAGGACAAGAGCGTTATAATCAAACAGATGAACAACTTATGCAATCTACTATATCCAGCAAACAAACTGAAATGATATTCCTATAGAACTCCATTTCTGTTGCCAAATGGTGCCACTTATTTCCATATTACAAACTCAAGTTTTGGAATTATAGTTATAAGTTGGGGTCTAGCTTAGCTGAAATACAAATGGGGATCAAACTACTAGTGTAACATCCCAAAAACCATATTTTGGAAAAAAAAAATATAATAAAAATAAATGGCAAAATAACTTTTAGCATGTCTGTGTATGGGAAAACTATTTTTAGCATGATTTTGGACTTTTGCATAAACCAAATAGTAAAGTTACATGCAAACAACAACTTGGAAGAATTTTCGAGAAAATCACAAAAAAAATAAAATCTTGAACATTTTATGCAAGAAACTCTACTGTGTCAGAAGCTCCCGAAATTTTTTTTCATAAATTTTGGAGCACGTTTACTATGTTTAAAAATTCGAACAACAATTAGCCACATTGGAAAGAAAATTCAAAAGATGTTTTAAATTTGCGCCAAAGCTTTGGACCGAAACCCAACTCGGCCCTTCTCCTCTCGCACTCAGCTCCACTACGGCCGTGCTGCCCCTCCACACGGTGCTCTACTCTGTTACACACTATTCCAGGCCAAACCAAGGCACTAACGCACTCCTTAGGACTCAATGAATTGCCCTGTGCGGTCCCCTTTGTCGGAGCTTCGCTGGACTGCCGCCGGCATGGGAGACCGCCACCATAAGATCCACCTCACTGTGGCTAGCCCTTCCCATCCAACTTATAGACAATCCGATCATTCCCCTAGGTTCCTTCACATCCATAGATGGTGAAACCAGTGGCCATTTCCCAAAACCAACCGTTTCGTAAGAACTGCCGCCTCCATTGACAGTTTCCATGAAACAGGGCCTTAACCGGCCGGTTTCCACCAGTTTACTTTACTACTGACCGGTTTTATGAATGGTAACACCAGTTTTTCACTAAACACACTACGTATGCACTGTTCATGCTCTAGATCCGTCAAACCCGTTTTGGCACTATTCAGCGGGCCAACACTATTCAATCGGTCTTCCACTACTACTACTCGAGGGAAATGGATCCAATGCACACTGCATGGCAGTACGATACGATATCAAATGTTGATATCAATAACTATAGTGTTTTTTCGATGCGGTAAAATCACTGTAGTAAATATTTCGTTGTTACTATAGTTTTTGCTATAGTGCACCGCAAGTATTGTTTACTAAGGTTCTAAAAATCGGTTGTAGGTGTTGGCTAGGCAGCGCCTAGTCGTTCGGCAGGGAGCAAGCGCCGCGCTTTCCTTCTAGGCGGCGGGCTAGGCGGGAGGGCCGCCTTGGACCGGCCAGGCGGTCCAAGCCGGTCCTCGACGGCGTGAGGCAGGCGCCGAGGAAGGGGATAAGACTTCTACGCCCGACTCCCCGAGCACATTGTTTCGTCGTGGCTTGTGCTAGGGTTCGGGCTCCCACGTCTTGCACCCCCGTCGCGGAATCAAGCTCGAGCTATCTTCCACCGCCGATTCGACCTCGCCGCCTCTGAATCGTGGTCGTCCTGCCATCTCCGCCGCCGGATCGAGGTACGCTGCTCCCCTCTTCTTCCGCGCCACCGACCTCCGCCCCCGCCCCCTGCCTCGTTTCTCTTTGGTCCCCTTACCGCACGTCCGCGCTGCCGCCCTCCCCCCATTGCTCTCGTTCCTTCTCTGCTCCACCGGCCACCCTCTCGCGCCACCGACCTCCCCTCTCCGCTCTGCACAATTCTGTCATGGAATGGAGGAATATATGTAATCATCCATACCTTAGCCAGCTTCATGTTGAAGAAGTAGAATGCGATTCTGCCATGTTGCCACATTTTGGTTATTTTTTACTTTTTGTTGCCTGGTGTTCATCATCAGCCATTTGGGTTCTCCATGCAGATTGAGGGTTATCTACCTAGGCATTATCTACCATCTATTGTGAGGCTCTTTGGAAAACTTGAGATGTTGGACAGATTGCTACCCAAACTCAAAGCTACTGGCCATCGGGTAAGTCAATTTTAATAGGATTTTGGTAGACTTGTAGACATCTTCGAGAATGGAAGACTTACTTTAGTTGCAAGTTGAATTCTCTTATTTGTCTTAGTGTCTCTGTTCCCTTTTTTTTGGCAATGACTTCTGGCTGATCAACATCAATTACAATCATGCAGGTTCTATTTTTCTCTACAATGACAAGATTGCTTGATGTAATGGAGGATTATCTGATATGGAAAAAGTATAAGTACCTTCGATTGGATGGGGCACACTTCTGGTCATGAAAGAGGAGCTCTTATTGATAAATTTAATGATCCCAATTCTCAAGCTTTCATTTTTTTTGCTTAGGTACATTACTAGATTCATTCCACCAAGGGTGAAGGAAAATCTTGGTGGAATGAATTTTTCTGCTTTGTTGCGGTTTCAATGAATTTGGTGTTGTGCTACTATTGAATTAGAGCATGCTAAAGAAAAATCTGTAATTATGTATGTATGTGATTATTGAATTGTGTTGCTATTGAATTGTGTTGTGATTATGTATGTGAAGCATTTATAATAGATGTCTAAAATATGTGATATGTATGTTATCGTTGATTTGTCATTTTGTCAAGATGCCATCCGTTGCTTCCAATTTCATATGTGTGATATGTATGTTATTGTTGATTTGTCAACATATGTGTGGCTGCATATGTTTCATACTTTTATTCATTCATCAATCATTCATACATTCTTTTTCACACAATACCAAAATAACTCATCATTGATTAAATATGCAGGTTTACATCATTATTTGAATACATATGTGTTTACATCAAGATCTTAGAGGGGAGATAATATACCTGACTACATCAAATTATCCATGTCTTGCTTCTTGAGGTAATTGTCCTTCTATCTTACTCAATTTTGATACCTGATGCTTGCTCAATTCTGTTGGAAATATGCCCTAGAGGCAATCATAGAGATGATTATATTACATTATGTTCATAACATTGGATAATGTGTTATCTTGTTCCTATAATTATATCGTTAATATTGATCATCAAGTATGTGACTTGATTGTGAAACTCTGTATTTCTGCGATAATTATTCTTAAACGTTCCCTAGTCGGAAACATATAAGGATATATATGAATAGACTAGCATATGTATTGATTGATGACCATGTTTTACAGGTCATAGATATAGAGGTATCAAACCAATAATATGGACACATGTTAGAGAACATGGTGTTGGAAAAGACCCACCTTGAGATACTATTGAGATTGTTATGATTTTATTTGTCGTTAGTTGGTCTCAAGCAATGATGATATATAATCCTTAGACCTAAGATCAGCATAGTTTTCTACATGTGTAATAGCACTCTTAGGAGTTGCCAAATGCTACTCCGTAACTGGATAGTTATAAAGGTAGCTTTCGGGTATGCTATGAAACATACGAAGGAATGTGACTGGTCAGATATGGTATTTACCCCTCCTAACATAACATGAGAGATGTCTCTGGGCCACTCGTTGTGGTTGAATAAAGAAAGAGCATGGTCATGCCACTAGTGGTCGAAGTGTCGATCGACCACATGAAGTTATTCGACACTTGATCGAGAAAGTATTGAACAGTCCATGGATGACATATTATCTCACCTGGAGTTCAACCAGATGTCATGAGGCAAAGGGAGAATACACAAGCAGGTCGTTCAGTTCGCGAAGTCGTAGACTGGCCGAAGTCGTAGACTGGTCGAAGTCGTATGGAGATGTGAACTAGTCGTAGACTACTCGAACATAATCACCAACTGGTCGTAAGGAGTTGCGAACTGGTCGTAGTTAGGTACTAATCGGTCGTGGAGTTCTGAATCGTTGTAACTAATTATGGACTGGTCGTGACTAAGTACGAGCTTGTCGTAAGTGATAAGGGTCTGGTCGTAGATCATATTGCATTAAGGTTCATCCGATATATTCTGTGTGTGATCGGGAATCGTTATGTGTTGCTAGGTACCGCTGATGACTCGTGATCTAGAAAGAGTTTCCGAGTCACAACCGATAACACACGAACCTATAGGGTTACACACTTAAAGGGCTAGGATTTGATTTGGATGGTGGTCAGAATTCTTATAGGCTGCAAGTTCCTAATGGGCCTCGGATTGAGGATCCAATATGGATGCCTATATCTAGAGGGGCGGTGGCATGGGTGGGATTGATCAATACTTGGAGAAGGAATTCCTGAAACCCTAATAGCCATGCCATCCTCAACCACGTCGTCGGCGCTAGCACTCCTGCACGTGGTGTCCCTACCCCGTACGTGTGGATACCTTGGAGGTGTTGTTGCGAAGCATCAGCTCTAGGACGATCTGTGACTCGTGACGTTCATCGGAGTAAGAGGAGAAGGCGCATGGCAAGTACGACTACGACTGCTTCAACTCGCTACATCAACTCTACTTCCGCTACGAGTCGACGCGTCTAGTGGTAATCTCGTGATCTATTACTAGCGGAGGTTCCTTGGTTGCGCGATAGAATTTTTGTTTGTGATATCGTAGCTTTTCCGCGATCCAACAGTGGTATCAGATCCATCCCGTCTAGTTTTAGATTCGGATTAAATGCATATTATGATATGCGGGAGTAATAGATGTGATCTTTCATCTGTTTCTGTTGGTCGTTCTATGTGATAGATCGTTTTTGGCGATGGTCGATATGATCATCCATGCGCGGTGGTCGTAAGATGGGTTCATGATTGTTATTCCGTGATCGTGTTTTCATAGTCGTATCATGACTTACCTCTACTGGTCGGGTTTCCGCCATTGGGGCAGACAGAGATCGTAAATCCATGGAGCATGCGAAGATCAATCTGGTTGATCGAATTGGAGTTGCGATTGAAAGGGGTTAATGTGATTAATCCAATGCGATTTACAAGAACGAAGTAGTAGATTGGATCTACGTAGTCCAAAAAATTTCGCATACAAGGGCTGTCGCCCCTGTGACCCCGCTCCGCTCACCGGCGAGCGGAACCGCCGAAAAGGAACTTGGAATATAGATAGGGTTTTCGCCCTTCTGGTGCGGGTGGATTAGGGCATTAACTTGGTTTTTTTTTTATCGCTAATTCACGTCATTCGTTAGATAGAATGCGATTCTATGCCTAACTTGTTTTTGCAGGATTTTGTGAATAGTATGGCCCATAATGTATGAGATGCTTGTATGTATGTAATGTTCATGACATGCGTGTAATGCTTATTGCAGCCCAAGGCTGTCTATATTTGTATAACGACCTGCGTGTCGACTTGTGATACTTCTTCACTCTTTGTATTTTATCACTAGTGCTATTAGCAGTAATGGTTTAGTGGGAGTACTTGGAGGTTTTGGCCACTTGGAGACATGGCGAACAGGAAGGATGGCGATGGAGATCACCATGTGGAAGGGTCATACTATATCATAATGCAATATGATTGTCTGTGAATGCATTTCTTTTTGTTCATTTATTTCTATGCATGTTATTTATTTGCTTCGAATGCTCTTAACATGGTAGAAGTAAAGTTCCCTCACTTAATATTAAGTTAAATTGATGCCATCCCAATTTGTTGCACCATCCAAAGTCTTGTATTTTAATGGTAGGTCTTGCCAAAGAAAAGTGCTATTAACTCTCCTTGACTAGATGGGTTTGTGTCAGACACTTACACGCTTAGCATTGGTCTAATTTGACAAGATCATCATAACAGTTATGGACCTTGGGGTATAGGGTTGGGTGCCGGAGCATAGAGATGCTGCCCAACAACAAGAGTCATATAGAGATATGATTAGCAAAGGGATACTTACCATATTCACTAATCTTCTAGCAGTGATGCCAAACCTCACTAGGAGATTAATTAATTATGGATCTTGAATCGCTAGAATGTCATAAGAGGCATATGGTATTTAGTGGGTGTATCTTTATTAAATTGTTTAATAGAAGTTACCTTTCTTGAATATATGTCTTAGTTTTGTATATTTTATGTTATAGATCATGGCACCAACTGTTGTACCTACATCCAGTTTTGCTTTACGTTCGGTACTTGATAAGGAAAAACTGAATGGGACAAATTTTGCGGATTAGTCCTGCAACCTAAGAATTGTTCTTAGACAAGATAAAAAGAGACATATTCTAGAGGAACCAATTCCAGATATGCCTACTGAAAATGCTGCTGCTTCTCTTAAAAGCACCTATAAAAAGGCATGTGATGAGTCCCTTGATGTTAGTTGTCTCATACTTGCTGCTATGAACTCAAACCTTTAGAAGCAGTTTGAGAACATTGAGGCCTACGATATGATCGAGGTGCTCAAAGGCATGTTTGAGACACAAGCAAGAACTGAGAGATATGAGATCTCAAAGAAATTGTTTGGGTGTAAGCTAGCTGCGGGTAGTCTAGCGAGCCCACATGTAATCAAGATGGTTGGTTACACACAGAGCTTGGAAAAATTTGGTTTTCCACTTAGTCAAGAGTTGGCTATAGATTTGATTCTTGCTTCGCTTCCTGCAAGCTATGGGCCGTTCATTCTGAACTTTCATATGAATAGTTTAGACAAGAATATCACCGAACTGCATATGATGCTCAAGACTGCAGAAGACAGCATTAAAAAAACAACAATCATGTGATGATGGTGCAAAAGAGTACGAGCTTCAAGAAGAAGGCTAAGACTAGGGTCAAAGGAAAGGGCAACGCAAAAGCTTCAGATATGATCCAAACTAACAAGCCTAAGCCCAAGACTAAGTCTGGCCCGACTCAAGAGAATGAATGCTTTTACTGCAAAGAGTCAGACCATTGGAAGAGGAACTGCAAGAAATACCTGGCTGATCTGAAAAAGAATAGTGGGACTAAACCTTCCACTTCAAGTATTAATGTTATAGATGTTTTTCTTGTTGATTCTTTTGTTAACTCATGGGTATTTGATACCGGATCGGTTGCTCATATTTACAATTCGATGCATAGTCTAACAAGGATTAGGAGAGTTGTAAGAGGTGAGATGGATCTTCGCGTCGGGAATAAAGCAAGCGTTGTTGCATTAGCCGTCAGGACTTTGCCATTACTTTTGCCCTCAGGATTTATTATGAAATTGAATAATTGTTATTACGTTCTAGCCATGAGTAGAAACATTATCTCTGCCTCATGTTTGATGACAGAGGGTTATAAATTCATTATTGAGAACAATGGTTGTTCTATATTTTTGAATGAAGTGTTTTATGGCTATGCACCTGTTTTGAATGAGTTGTTTATTTTAAATCTTGATATTGCACCCGTCTATAATATTAATGCGAAGAGGCTTAGGCCTAATAATATGAATTCCACTTTTATTTGGCATTGTCATTTGGGTCACATAAGTGAGAAACATATGAAGAAGTTCCACGATGATGGAATTCTAAACTCATTTGATTTGGAATTATTTCAAACGTGCGAATCTTGCCTACTCGGAAAAATGACCAAGACTCCTTTCACTGGTTGAGCTGAGAGGGCGTCCGACTTGTTGGCACTCGTACATACTGATGTATGTGGACCAATGAGCACGACATCTAGAGGTAGTTTTCAGTACTTTATTACCTTATCGATGACTATAGTAGATATGGATCTATCTATTTAATGAGGCACAAGTTGGAATCCTTTGAAAAGTTCAAGGAGTTCCAGAGTGAGGTACAGAATCAACTTGGCAAGACAATCAAATCTTTACGATCTGATCGTGGAGATGAATTTTTTAGCTATGAATTTGGCGATCATTTAAAGCAATGTGGAATTGATCCACAGCTTACACCACCGGGCACTCCACAATGGAATGGGGTGTCCGAGCGGCGTAATCGGACCTTGTTGTATATGGTTCGATCGATGATGAGCCAATCTGATCTGCTATTGTATTTTTGGGGTTACGCTCTTGAAAATACCGCTTTCACTTTAAATAAGGTACCATCTAAATCAGTAGATAAGACACCATTGTATTTTCTAAGGATTTGTTTTTGTACTAGAAAATTGTTGTAACTTTAGAAATTCATAAGTATTTCATCTTAACTACAAATGGAGTGAAATTAATTTTGTTAATTTTTATTTTTATTGTACTTTAATTTGGCATAAGTTTGAAGTACGTTTCTGTTTCATAAAATTTTGTTAATTTCCTTAATTTAATTGTGCAATTATGTCTTTAACTTTGTAAAATTCTTAGAAAATTCTTCTTAACTCCAAATAAAATGATTTTTGTTTCTAAATTTTTCTAAAATTATACTCTACCTGCTCTGTTAAATTTTGTGCATGTTAGATGAAATTGAATTTTCATTATTCTCGATGTTATTTGTTCTTATTCGTTCTTTTTGCTCGATTGATAGATTGCGACAATACAAGTATTTACAAGAGTGATCCTCAGCAGCAAAAACACTATCTTCAGCAAGGCAAGCAGCCCTCCTTTGATGCACATTGATCCTATTATATTTGCATGCTAATATTTTAATTTCAAATGTATGTACGCATGCTATGTTGACAAGTATTTCTCAATCGCGATAGTTGACCTGAATAGTTACATGAATTGTAGGTAAACATCCATCCTCTACTACTGAGCCTAGGTTTATATCCGTTGTGATTTAGAGTTTGTTGGATGGGCTATAATCACATTATATTTAGTATGCGAGTTGATGTCGCTTAACACTGCTTAGAACGGTAGTACGGGGATCATCGCCTCGGTGATGGTCAGTATATCATCACTCTAAATATTTGAGTCGGAGTACTCATGTATGTATTGTATTTAAGAAAACTAAAACTGAAAACAAAATAATTTAGACTTGGGCACATTGGTAAAATAGTGTGCTTTTTGGTGTGTGTTTGGTGTCCGAGTCAACAAGGGCCCAATTACTTGTGTCACTGATCCAAGCGTTATTGCGTGCATACCACATGAGGGACATATGGGACCCCTCTTAACTTAGTACTTTGGCGTGTGTTAGCTCCGAGTCGCAGAAGGTGGGCGGTATGTTGTGTTAAAAAGAGAAATATGTCTATATGTGTTGGGTGTGCGGGAGTGGAATCCTATCTAGGTTCTCCACACCGTAGGGTAGGGGTGAAAACGGATCGAATACGGATGGATAATGGCTCTGCCATATTTGTTTTCATTTTTTTCCCGGATGCGGATACGAATACGGATGCCCCGGATACAAATACGATGCGAATAGTGTCAAATACGAATACAGAGCGAATACAAATCGAAACAAATACGGTCACGTATATATTTTTGGAATATAAAAACCCCTTAAATTACATGCCATAAATTAACAAAAACATATAACTAGTTTGCTTGATGCAAACATTCATAAATTGTTTATATTTTCAGCAACCACACATAACATTGGCACTAACAAGATGCATTAATTAGTTCATCACAAATATAACACTTAGTGTACCACATTTAGCTCATAAGTCATAACTCACAAGTCAACATACATAATGAGCTAGATAGTTAGGTAAAAAAAACAACAAACTGTTGCCAAGCTTGCAAAGCATCGCTCAATGCCCTCCATGTCCATCTCAGTGAGGATAGATCCCCAACTGCGGTCATTCTTACGCAGCGTTGACCCGAATTAATACTGGTCATTTTTATTGCCAATTTTATTGCTACTAATCCTCATTAGGCTTTATTTATCTATTCTATCCCTAAGTACTAATTTCTACCCATAATTACTAATCCTACTTTACTTAGCCCCTAATCCTAATCCCTCTCTTACCTACCCATCGAATTGGCCGAGAGCCCCTGGCCAGTGGCCACACCACACATTTCTTTCCTTCTTTACTCATTTCTTTCTCTCTCTCCTTCCTATCTCTTCCCATGCCGAAACTCCAGCTTCATTTCTTCTTGCTCTCTTGCTCCCACATTGCTTCTGTCCCCAATTTCTTCTCCTAGTTCTTGCTCCAACCGAGAGTTCTTGAGCACGGCGCCACCTACGCCACTTCCGACCCAGCCCGCACCCGGCCGCCTGTGCTCGTGACTCTGGTCTGCTCCTCCTCTCGTCTCACTACGCCTCCTGCCTGCCGCCACCGGTGCGCCTCTGCCCAGCCCGCGCGCCTCTACCCAGCCCGGTGCTGCCTCTCCTCTTGGGCCACCGGCGCTGCGCCGCTCCGACTCGGCCCACGGAGGCCAGTGAAGTGGCCGGTGGGGAGGTGAGGTTGCCACCGGGGGGGGGGGTCTGATGGCTGATGCCCACTAGGGTGGGTGAAGTGGCCGGCGGGGAGGCGAGGTGGCTTATGGCGGAGCCGGTGGGCCGGTGAGGTGGCCGGCGGGGAGGCGAGGCTGTGCACCTATGCCGACTCGATGACGGCGCGTGTGGTGACTGGTGAGGCACAAACCCTAAATCCTAATGAGTAAAAAGAGTAATCATGCTTGATGGCTAATACTGATGGGCCGATGGGCAGTGGGTTGAATGCTGGATATCCGGATCTTTTTATTCGGATAATCCGTATTTGACGGATATCAGTGCTACTGTATTCGTTTCCATTTCTGGGAAAAATATCCACATCCATTTCCGATCTGGAAACTATCCGAATCCGTTTTCACCCCTACCGTAGGGGCATTGTAGTTGTCCGAGGGCTTTACCCCTATAGGGTAGTTGACCTTCGGCTTTACAATGACTCCGACACAACGTATGGGGTTTTCCAATTTCATACGAGCGACTCGTAGTTAATACATAATATTGGAAAACATCTCATAGGACTTAGCTCTGCCGGCATACCTTCGGATGTGTGCTTTATCCGGTAACAGAAGGAGCAGTCTGACATGTGGGTATAGTTGTACACCCCTGCAGGGTTATAAACTATTTGAATAGCCTCGTCCTAGGTTATGGACTTGCTTGGTTAGGTCGTGCAATAATTAGACTCTACATTTTGATAAAACTTGACACAGGGTGGTACGAATGGGTAATTTGTGCTATTGTTGTGTTGGCTTTGGGTAGTCACCTCTAGGTTGTTAATTATGTTTATACTGTTGTCTTACTATTATTTGAACAATTAAAAATCTGATTTGATAAAGTGTCTTCAATCTATTACAATATTGCAAATGAAATATTGCTTTGTGCTAAAAATAAGGCATACAACCTTCTCCATTGAATAAGCCTACATGTAGCTATATATAGGTTTGTTAATCGTAAGTCTTGCGAGTACAATATTTTGTACTCAGTTGCATTGCTTATTTGTTGCAGAGGAGATTGACCCCCAAGGGGTTGATCAATGTGAGACTGCTTACGGAGTTGACGACTATCTTGGTGGTCCGGTCGGTTGCCTTGTGGGTAAGGGGGCAAATAAGTCGGCTTTTGTTTATCGCCATCTTATGGCATGTGTGTTTCCGCTTCAATATTAGTACTATGTCTTGTGTTTAGCCGTTCGGTTTTTTGTATGAAGTCTAAGTCTATTGAATATGTTGTAAATTATAAAGACTCGGTATTGTAATAATTGTTGTATGGAATTGATGCTATGTTTTGTGAGAGGTATGTGTACACTGTTCTGGGAGGGAGGTACATAATATCCTAAGACCCAGATTATCTGATTTGTAAGGATAGGACATATTAGATTGTTAAGTATTACAAGTTAAATACCCCGGACTCTCACACTTACATGTTTAATTAATGTAACAACAGCAAATATGCTGCAGGCTAAAGTCATTGTATCATGGTGGTAATAAAAGTATTGTCCCTTTCAATCTGCAGAATCTGATGCTGAGGAGGAATCAATTTCCATAGCATCGACTCTTTTCCAATGCGTGTTGTTTAGCATTATCAGATAGCAAGACTGGTCCCTGAAAATGATAATGTTTTGTTAGATAATCCTGAGTAATTTTGCACTGCGCTGCAAACAAAAAATCCATCGACTCGACTTAACATAGGAATGATGTGGAAATAGATTTTCTTCACGTACCAATTCTATGTCGTATCCTGTTTGTAGTACTAGTGTTTAGATCCACATGAATGATGGAGTGGAAAACTCAGTATAGTTGTTTTATCTGGAAGTCTTGAACAAAAACATGATAAATTCTTTGGGTTGAATGCTCTCTTGTATGCATTACTGCTTATCCAGTTGCTCTCAAACTATCTTTCTGCCACTCTGCTTAGGCTATTCTATACGCAAGTGAAGACAGGTACCAATGGACAAAAACAGGTTAAATTGCCTAAAAGAAAAAGAAAAACACAAACAGATTTGAGCAATACTGCCATCTACAAAATGACAAAGGTGCAGGCATCAACATGTCTCTAGTGTATATACAACATGGCCCAAATGATCATAGTTGCATGTTAGTGAGTATGCCAAGTGAACGAAAAAAAAAACTTACTTTTGCATGGCTTGTCGTTTTGACTAGTCCAACTTTGATTTCAGGACATATATAAATCATTCATTTCGCCCTATGATCTAAGCGTCTACTTATTCGGTTTCAACAAACCACGAAGTTGAAATTTCTTCCCTGAAGTCAGTCTAGAGTTTGCCATCACCCTCGACTTCACTTTCTGGCAAGTTTCTTAAAGTCTGCACTTCTTATTTGTCTTGTCCTATCCTTTTTATACACCCTGTTCCGTGTTGATTAGGGGACTTGGATCTCTGCATTTAAAGGGATAGTGACCTCTATCATCCGATCAAAATCAAAGGTCGAGATCAATATTACTATGGTACAACTGCAATGTACTGTTCACATGGTGGCCCTTACAATAATACGGAGGATCCAGATCCCTTATCATGATATACATACGGATGAATGATTTTGTACATACAGTTAACTTTCCCTGACAAGTGGAGCTATCTCTCAAGTTACATTTCAGTAGACATGTTTAAACGCCAGGCTGGATCGGGCTTTGGGCCGGACCTGAAAAGCCTAGCCTCAAATGACTTTAATTCTTTTTTGAATAAAGAGTAATATTTAATTCATTTTGATAACAAAAAATAGTTTTTTTTATTACATTCAACGGGTTTTTAGGCTGGAAATCATGTTAAAGCTTGCCCCAGCCCAGTCCGGACCACCCACAAACAGGTCTACGTTTCGATAGAGCCAATACCAGTGGATGGTTGCGGAGAAGTATTTTTCCTAATGATTTGTGTAAAATCCTTTACACGCATGCAAATATCGAAGTGAAATATCTTCCGTGAAGTCAGTCAACAGCCTACCATCACCCTCGACTTAACTTTCTGCCATGCCTCTTCATAATCTACTATTCTTATCAACTCTCAATCTCTTCAAGAATATATAACGTTTTTATATCAACACGGTCTTTAACATGCTATTTTGACCGTTAATTTTATATAAATGTATTTCTAAAATAATATAAAATTATTATATTACAAAAATATTTTTCATAACTAATCTAATGATACTATTTTCATACGACGAATACAAATAGTTTTTATATATTAGTGATCAAAGTTAAGAAAGTTTGACTACATACTTTCTAAAACGTCATATATTTCTGAACAGATAGAGTATCTCGTATGGTTTCACACATTATTCCATACCTCCACACAAACATACTAACGAATGATTTCGTGTATACTCCTAATATTCGATGACAGAAGCTATGTCCCAGCAGGGAAAACCCTACCGGCTTTAAAATTTTACCAGGGGGTTCACCGGTAAACCTGGTGACGTTACCGGTGCCCGGTTACCGCCCCAATTTTTTTGAATTTAAATGTGAATTTTCGTGAAAATTTCATTTTTATGAAAAAGTTATAAAAAATGATGGAGATGAAATAAATATTTAAATATACATGAGGTAGAGATAAAAATGAAGTTGATACTTGCACCAAAAATTCAGATTTGAACTCAAATGTGTGTCTAACCGATTTTTTTGGCCGGTTTGAAATGTTACCGGTGTTACCCATACACAGACTGCTAGTAGAACGCCGATTTCGGCTGTGAATGTTTGCAGGAGATCACTCCTAGCTAATGATTTAATTGTATATAATTGTTGTTAAGCGTAGTACTCCTTCCGGTTCAAAAAACAAGTCGTTTTAAAATACATACAGTCAAACTTTGAAAACTGTGGTTATTGATATCTTTTTAAATACTTAGTTTAGATATATGAAAATTATACGCGTAGATTCATCTCAAAAAATACTTTTATAATACTATATTTTTATTAGGGTTTAGAAATATTTCACAATATTAATTAGTAGTCAAAATTATATTTTAAAAACCACGTCGGTATTCGAAACAACTTGTTTTTATGAATCAGGGGATTATATATTTCTGTTAGAGGACTCCATCATCTTAACATCCGTATGATGTCATCACCTGGGCCGAGGCGGGGCACCATCTCTCGCACTTTGCCGGAATGCGCAGTCCGCTCATGAAGTCGTTGGGAGGTAGCCGTCACCTGGCGCTTTCGCTTTCGGCGAAGTGTCCACGCACCTCATCTGCACTCATTGTGTCTGCGCATCCTGAAGAGATGAGCATTATATATTCTCCTCATCAGCTTATTCTATCTAACAGTACAAGCGTATGTATGTCCACATAGCTGTGTGCAAGTGTTAGCTGAACAAATTAACGCGAGAAGCCAGGAGTACTTACTGGTAGAGAAGCTGCAAGAGTGTTGAGATGGAGGGCAGCCACCGTGCGTCGCTGTTGTTGCTGCTGGTGATCGGGTGTTATGTTTGCTGCCGCCCTTGCAGCGCGCAGATCCCCATCCCGGCGAGGACGGACGGGTTCGTGTACGGCGGCAAGCCGCCGGCGTGGGGCGAGACGGTGGTGGTGGAGGCGTTTTTCGACCCGGTCTGCCCCGACAGCCGCGACGCCTGGCCGCCTCTGAAGAAGGCCGTCGAGCGCTACGCCTCGCGCGTCTCCGTCGTGGTGCACCTCTTCCCACTGCCGTGAGTGCAACTGCAACCAATCTCCGCCGTGCACTGTTTTTAACGTCTGCATAATCACTGCAGTAGCAGGCTAGCGGCCACATAATTATTGACCGTAGAAGATGAATATTATTCGTAGCTGACTAAATTACTTGACTACATCTCGGTAGCATACGCAACACAACCATACAAAACATGAATAATATTGGTCGATCATTTCTTTTGTTTTGACCCCACCACATATTTCTATGTTCATTTCATCAAGATTTAAGATATATTACATTTTTTTTACTTGTCGTTTCATATGTCAACACGGTCTCCCAATATTATTTTTACATAATAAATTCAAGTACTTTTGTGTTTTAGCGGTCAGAGATTTAAACGATTAGCTGCACGTATTCTATGGAAGGAGTATAGGCCAACTGGCACGTTAAAATGGAACCACTTCTCGTCAATCAATCAGAGTTTTTGGAACCAACTCTTGGTGTGTGGGTGGAGTTGTGGATATACAACTCCTCCGTCAAGTTTCAAATTCTAGTGTCCACTTTTACTCACACGCGACAATACTTAGTAGCAATTTAACTCCAGCCTTTGTCTATTTTAGACGTGTTCAAAGGAGCCACACTAGCGTGTGTGGTGGTTGTGCGGGCACGTATTCCACACAAAAATTATCAGTGTTTTTAGATGTCAATCAATTTGTGTAATGAACCCACTAGTCTAGCAGTCTAGGCTACGTTTTTATATTTTTCGGATAGGCCCGACCAGTAAAAAAAGCCCAGCTAGTAGGCCCATGTTGGGCCGAGCAAGAGAGTTTTGTTTGTTTCGGTGAGTTTCCTCTGCGTTCTGGTTACGTGGTAAGAAATCTTTCTTTATCTTTACTAATTAGAGGCTTCTACAGTATAATTAGAGGCTCCTACAGTATAATGGATCCTAGAAAACAAAAAAAAAATCTAGAAATTACCATATTAATCGAGAGAAAAAAAATAAAAGTTATAAATTCACACAATAATACAAAAATGACAAAATCATGACAAAATGCATGTGTCGGAACATAACAAAACCTCCAACGTGCAAGGTATACAAAGCAATATATGCTACGCAATCAACATTTGTGGTACATGTATAAAATTCCCTAAATAAATTTAGACGTAATTCTCAATTTACTCTACCATGTATAAAATTTTAAGTTCAAATTCATTATATGTTAAGTAATAAAAATGAAAAATCTGACAAATGATAACTCAAGAGGAAAAGGATAAATTCATTCTATCTTTTTTTGTTTCTTCTAACACATTTTGAGTTTGAGTTTGAAATTTTAAAGGGTATTAGAACACTCTATATACTACATTGTCATTTTTTTTTGGACTTTTCATATTGATTTGGTGTCAAAAATAAAAGTTGATTGCATGAATGCACCAAAAAAAGGTGACTGCATACATGGATTGCCAACATTCTTATGCAAGCCCATTTGAATTAGGAAAAAAAAAACAGCGACTGTACAATGAAAGAATAGACAAGGGAGAAAACAATGTAAACCTATCCTAAGCATATGTACAAAGTTAAGGCAAGAAAATTAATTGTTTGGATATACAATTTTTCTACCCAATTGCAGAACTAAAAGTAAATAAAACAAATTTAATTTTAAATGTAATTATGATATTTAAATCCTTCGATCTTTAGAATGTCCATAGTGTCATGTTTGAAGTCCATTATGTTCATGCCAATTAAAGAAATAACGGTTTTGCTAATTTTAAGTTGCCTGAAATTTTCTTAAGTTTAAGTTACTTATTGTGACCATTAGATTTATGTAAAGATTGGTGTGCCATATGATTATCATATGAATGGATATTGATCCAATAGATATCATATAATTAGATATTGATCTAATGGTCACAACAAGTGACTTAAACTTAAGAAAATTTCAAGCAACTTATGAATAGACAGTCCTAAGAAATAAAACTGGGGCAATTAAAATGGGTGATAGCTCTTACGATTTGATCCAAATTCGATTTCGATTTGAATTTTGCTGGGTCAATTGTATTGCCTCACGTCCCGACGTCTGTATAAAGATGCAATATTATTATTTCTATACGTCGTACTAAACTTATTGATGTAGAAATATACTTGTGTAGAGTCCAAATATTGTGTTATTAAAATCGTTATAAATTCTAAATTAAAGCTCCAAAAAGTTATGATATCCAAATGCATATAAACTTGGAAATAAAATCAATTTCCAAAAGTGTGGTGTCCAAATATAATATCGTGGTCTCCAAATATACATGCACATATTCCAAAATAGATAATTTGATATTTGATTTTTCTGAATTTGGAAAAGAAAAAGAATTGAGTCAAAAAATATATAATATCAATAATAAAAACATTGTTAAAAACATGTAGCCGCACGGTTGATGACTAGTACTGTTAATAAATCGTTGTTGGTTCTGTCAGGGACTCGGGTAATCGTAATAACATCGAGTCAGTCAATACCAGCCTAATAGAAAGCCATTCTGTTCCTGATTCCCTCTGTCCCAAGCGCGATGCGCTCCTCTGGTCACAATGATCGAAGTTAAACCGAAGCTCTTTTAGGGTTTATTTGGATACATTGTAATTCGACTTAATTTTTTAGAATTAACTTACAATTTAAATTAAAATCTCTTCCAATCCGAATGTATTAGTTCGAATCCCTCCCTATTCAAAGTACCTTATGGATTCCAAAAATATCTACCGGCCGAACCAGGCAAATTTGGTAATCACCCATTCCACCGTCGAATCACCTTAATCTCAAACAGACTATGATTATGACAACGGCTGTGAACTGAACACTACCTTAGCGTTATTTGGAACACCATAAATTTACGCTAAAATTGCTAAAATTTAAATATGCTGACATTTGGCAAGAAGACTCTCCTAAAATATAAAGCTGGTGTGGGCATATTATCCTGAGCTGAAAAAAGAGAGGTTATTTTGGTGATCGGAGGCAAATCTTATGTACCATATCGAAATCTCATAAACTATTTAATCTGTTCCATCCTCACCTATTTTGCCAACTACGAGGTAGGCCTCGTGGACATGAGAAAAGCAACATCGTATGAGCAGCTTAGGGTTGGTATGTGTCAATTCAATTGGCCCAATCATCAGGCAAAAAGAAAGAAGCGAGTGCTTTGTTTTTTTAAAACAAAAAGTAGATCTTACTTTTGTCAATCTTGCAGCATTTTCTGGCTTTTTTTTGTTTTTTTATTAAAAATATACTTATCTCTCTCAATTTTAATTAATAAAATCAACAAATAAATATACCGAGCACTCAAATGTGAGTGAGCTGAGTGACTCACCAGCCCCACGCCAATGCTTTCTCTTTCGGGGAAGTGCCGTATTTCTTCAACCGAAGGCAGAGGATGCGCCTCCGAGTAGCATCGGTATGCCTAATAGTTCGATGGTTGCCTTCAGAGAGTTTAGATTTTTTTTTCCCTTGTAAATTGAAGTATTCTTCTCAGCAGCAGCAAGACTAACTTGATAAAAGAAAAGTTACTGCTTTTGTGATGCGACTTGCTCTGTGAAATGTGCAGTTACCACAGCAGCGCCTTCATTGCTTGCCGGTCAATTCATACAGTGAACAAGTTGAAGCCGTCATTCGTGTATCCCCTGCTTGAGAGGTTCTTCAAATACCAGGTTCTGTCTTCCCTAGTTCTTGTTTACGTTTGGACTATCTCAACAAAACAGGGGAAAAGGGGGGAAAATGTACAAAATTGATTTCTCGCAAGGTATTGAACTTTTCTGCGGAAAATGGGTTAAACTGATTATCAACTGACCATAAATTTGTGAAAATTTGTTTTCAATTTTTTCCCGCTGTTTAGTGAACAATCTTTTGAAAATTACACCCCATCATCATCTTTCAGGAGGGTTATTACAACCAGCCAACTTACACAAAAACAAGAGCGACAGTAGTTGCCGAAGTAACCAATAACCTTGTTGTCCCCATCGTTGGTGAAGCCAATTTGGCAGCATACAAGACAGGTTTCAATGATTCACAATCAGATCAGACCACGAGGATTTCTTTCAAGGTGAAACAACCTTGTGCTTCAGGCCGGTGGTATATAAAGTCTTATTTTACTCATATTATTCACCTTGTTTTAATGGCTTTATTTTCCTTTTGTTTCGTAGTATGGTTGTGCTCGAGGTGTGGCTGGGACACCCCAGTTCTTTGTGAATGGTATACCACTCAGCGACTCCGGTTCTCCTCTGGACTACAAGAAGTGGATATCTATCCTGGATCCTTTGGTTGGCAAGATGTAGAAAGTTTTATAGTTGCAAGCCAAATAAGTATTGGGCATTTATAGTTTGATTTCACCATAATGTCGATGGAGCTACACAGATTACAACAAGTATATATTGTACTCTCTTTGGATCACAAAAACAAGTTGTTTTGGACATTGATACGACCTCTTAAATGCAAATTTGATCACTAATTAATATGGTAACACATTTGTAAAACCCAATAAAAATATAATATTATGAAAGTACTTTTGAAGACAAATCTACACATACGATTTCCATATATCTAATATAAATATTTAAAAACATGTCGGTGGACAAAATTTCTAAAATTTGAATGCACGAATTCGAAAACGACTTATTGTTGTGAACCGGACGAACTATGTAAGTTTGGCATCACTTAACCATTGATTGACAGAGAGTTGACAACCATTATATATGATGTAGTTCGCATACAAAAAAGGGAATTAGATAGATAACACAAATGCAGTGTACAAGTAGCGCGGAGCCGTGTATGAAGCTATGCTGCCTTCAAGGAGCAACTCATGGAATAGGCGAACCTTTCTTAGCTCCATGGTTGACAATCTACGATGTCCCCTCGATAAGCCGCGTCATTAACAGGATAATAGTTGTTGGATGACAACCGAGGACGTAACCGTCGAGGCCTTCTTCCACCGCCATGGTCTATGTTTCCGATCTGCTGCAGCGCAAGTGTCTTGTCAGAGGAACCGCCATTTGTTAAATGTCTCTGCTCATCCGCGATTCCGCAGATCTAACATGCTGGTGCATATGACAAATCTCTTTCGCGAGGCTCCATACAGCAGTTCGAAGCAAGATTTGTTTTCACAACAGGGTAATATCATTTAGCTTAGGAGCTTATTCTCGGTCTACAACCTATCAATTGTGAAATTTTCGCAGTAAATTTTGTGGCTATACATAGGATTACCAGGAGCTGAAGATCCATAATACTGTCAGGCTTTCGTTCGGTTGTTTCGTGAGCTCTGCTTCTCAGCAGTTTCCATGCCTTGCAGACTACTTATTTTAGTCGTTTTCTCCGGTGTCTTTGGGAAAAAGTACTTTTATCTGAGATCAACCAAAAGTTCTAACAACAGCTTATCATCACACATTGATAGAACTGGACATATAGCCGGCACACAAACAGCAGTTTTCCAGAAAAGAACTGCCTCTGGAAAGATCATGCAAAGGCTAAGGCCAAATGAACAGAATTGCATCTGGAAAGATCATGCAAAGATCCTGTCAGAAAAAAAAAGATCATGCAAAGACTAAGGCCAAAAGAACATAAATGCATCAGTGATGAGTGCAGAACTTCAGAAGCAACAAGCATTCTACCCAATTCGTACTGCAGAACTTCAGAAGCAACAAGAAGTCAGCACCTTTTGGTAGCTCGTCATCTAATTTCCATGCACGAGAGCCGACACGGAACGCACTTCCATCCTTCTGTCTTGTTTGTTCCTCACTTGCAGTTGTGTGGCAGCAGCTAGGGCTCGTGTGTGGAGGAAGGGGTGATGCCGAAGACGTGGTTGCGAGCTGCGGGAAAAAAAAATCCTCCTTGCATCTAAAATTGTCTCTAAAAGCAACCTCCTAAATGTGCCACGTCACCTTTAGAATTATAACCGTAAATAAAACTCAATTAAAATATAAACCCTCATATCTTAAATACTTAAGAGATGTTTTGATTACACACCTTTTTGTTGGAAAGAGCAGCCTCCTAATTGTGCCACGTCACCTTCAAAATTATAACCGTTAAATAAAACTCAATTAAAATATAAACCCTCATATCTTAAATACTTAAGAGATGTTTTGATTAGATACCTTTTTAGTGGAAAGGGTGAAAGTTTATAAAAACCGTATGCATTATTTCATGAAATACATCTTTGATAGAAAAACACATTTCTATGGCACCTTTGGTGATTATAAATAGTCTGTAAGTACTTTCATTAGTGTTGATAGTAAAAGTAATTATTAGCTAATAAAACCAGCGACAAAGTGCGGGTGTTAATACTAGTTAAAGACTATTTTTCGGGATTTTTCAGGATTTTGATTTGAATTCCCCAAAAAAACTCTGCTTTGCAGAACCTCCTTTCTTTGCAGTCTACTGTGCAAATCAATCAACCCAGCAAATAATATCATACGTCCAAACCCGTAACTAGACGAATAATATTTGCGAGTCAATAAACTCAACGAGGTCATCAACTTTAAGGTTATGTACGTTTTCATTTGAGGCCGTGCCGGACACGAAACTAGCGTTGGAAGATGATGTTTGTAGAGGTGAGGGTAATTGGCTGGTGTAATCATCTTAAGATTCACAATCCACATATTACATGTTCAAATTTTGGACAATTAAAGTAGAAAATTCACATAAATAATCTACCCAATTGGTGGCTAAGAGACAAGATGCCCCACCGCTACAGTAAGCACTTTTGGACATCTCCTAACAAGTCTTTGTAAAATACTTAATTGAGGTTCAATATATCTGGAATTTATGGTACAAGTCTAAATGCAGGATAATCCCGAGATTCAATTTGGATTCAATTTGGATTTTGGATTCAATTTGGATCCCGAGACATCTCCTAACAAGTCTTTGTAATATGGAATTTGGATTTTGTTGATAAAATAACAAAGAACACAGCGGTCCGAACAGATCACAAATTGGATACTCGGTTTAGGAAATATGATCATTTTAAGATCTTGAATCAAACTAACATGCAATTAATGCCACTCATGAGACCCAATCAACTGCTGTCACGTGTCACAAATCACTGCTATTGCTGGTTGCTGCCATGCCAATTTTTTGGCGGCCAAAATGGGAACCCGAGTGAAGCCAAAGAATTGGCTTGGCTAAGCTAGGTGCTACCAATTTTAAGGGGCAAAGCCAAATTTTGGTAGTAAATCAAATACTAGCCAAATTCCTTTGGTATTACAAAAACTTTGGTTTGGCAAGGTGGGGATCCAAACCAAACAGCCCCTTAGCCCACTCGCCCAATCAAAACTGAAAATGGCAAGTCTGGCCCCAGGGGCATGATAATGCCCTAGTCCGGCCCCTAGGGGAATGATAATGACATGTCCAAACCCCAGGGGCATGGACATCCCCCTGCGTTATTTTTTTATGTTTCAAACGAAAATCTATGATTTTGGGCATGCCTCGGATTCTCGCTGTCCCCCGCATGCACGAAAAACCTGGCGCGTCACAGGCGCGAAAAATCCGACACTTCGGCCGTGGGAGGGAATCAGATTCCATCCCGTTGCTTCGCGGTCGGCCTTCGCGTGGCTATTAAACCTGGCGATGTGCTTTCATTACTCCACACCAAAACAATTCCACTCTGCGTAGAGAGACAAAGACGATCAATCGAGCGAGAGGCAGTGCGATTGACCGAAATTAGTTCCGATTTCGCCGCCGATTTTAGAGTGCGATCGACCGAAGTTAGTTTGACATTAAGTGAAGATCTTCTAGAGGAGGTAATTTTTCTCGTATGTATTATGTTTATTAACTATGTAGTTAGTGTTAAATTATTTATTCGTAATTAACTAGCCGTAGTTTATTCATCGCAATTAAAATAGTTGTAATTAATTAGTCATATATAATTATTTGCAATTTATTTGTCCAAATTAGTTACTTGTAATTAATGTAGTCATAATTAATTAGTCATAGTTAGTTAGTCGCAATTATTTACTCGCAGTTATTTAGTCATAATTAAAATGTACCTAATTAATTAACTGCCATTAATTAGTCCTAATTATTTAGTGGTAATTAATTAGTCGTAATTAATTTACTTGCAGTTAGTTGGTCATAATTAAATTAGTCCTAATGAATTAACCGTAATAAATTAGGCTTAATTAAATAGTACTGATTAATTAGTCATAATTAATTAGTCATAATTTATTTATCCAAATTAGTTAGTTGTAATTAATGTAGCTGTAATTAATTGGTCAGAGTAAGTTAGTCGTAATTAAAATAGTCATAATTAAATAACCATAATTAATTAGTCCTATATACTATTAATTAATTAGACTTAATTAAATGGTCATATTTAATTAGTCATAATTAATGAGTCGTAATTAACTTGCCATAACTAATTAGTCGTATCTAATTTTGTAGTTTCTTACTATGCACTGAATAACCCCAAGTCGTTATTTTGGTTAGGTTGGGTAATGTAGTTATTTTTACTAGGGTAGGGAAATGTAGACTACGTAGTGTGACCTGTTTGTTATATTATGTACAGTAAATTGGGTTATTGTAGCTTTAGGTAATGTCGAACATTCAAGACTTGCTTGTATTTTATAGTGACAGTCTCGTATGTGGCAGACCCGATGGGTTAGACCTGTTGAGATGCCAATATAAGGTGGTCCGAGTGGAGGGCTCGATGCGATGAATATTCACGAACTGATGAGCTGCACCTTGAGGGAGTTCGACACGGAGGGAGCTATTGAAGGTGAACGGTAATGTTGCGTGGGGTCAGTACATGCATATTGCTGCCGGCCCGATGCAGCGATATATGGGAAGTCGATGGTGTACATGAATTTCGTGCACAGGGTGCCAGCAAACCTTAATGATGCTAGTGCCTTAAGAAGCAGGGAACCGCAGGCGGTGTGTGAAGGTGGTAACACGGAATGTGCTATTTTGGAGGAAGACCACGAGAGAATACTTGCGCATAATTTTGTGCAAAATAAGGGGATAGGACAATGGTGGTTGGCCTGCATTGACTGCCACGAGTTTTTGCCGGACCAGCTAGCCTGGTCGGAGTCTAACGAGGAAGCCAACCCAGGCTTAGATGGTAGCGACGAGGACGCACCCCAAGATGGTGGTGGTCCGATCAGCAAAATTGTGTCATCGGAGGAGCCTTACGTGGCATCCAGACTTGATGATCTCGCAGTGTGGTCGCTCATGCTACAACAAAAAGAAGGGTCGTAGTGGGGGTTTGATGCTAACACCCTATTAGTTGGGCAACAATTCCCTATCAAGGTGGTCGCGTAGCAAGCTATAACACAGTACGCCTTATCCATCAGCCGTGTGTACCGGGTACACCAGTCCAACCCAAGACATTACGTAGTAAAGTGCCTAGTTGGAAGGCTGCTATGGAAAAGTCTATGCTCACAGGGCGAAGCTCTTTGGCTCAGTCTTCATGGTCAAGGCGGTGATAGACCACACTTGCGAGCTGAATGAGCCGCTGGAGCAACATCAAGATGTGACTTTGGCATATTGGTAAGCCTCATTAGCCACCTAGTTATGGCGGACGTGTCCGTCTCCTCCAAGATGATGTTGTCATCTGGTTGGTTATCTAGTCAACTATAGCCAAGTCTGACGAGCTAAGCAGAAGGTGATCGAGGCCATGTACGGAACATATGAGGAGGCGTACAACCTTGTGCTAAGGATGCTTTACCAATTTGCCAAAGCAAACCTCGGCACGTAGATAAAAAAGATGGAAAGAGAAGATCCTGATGGAGGCCCTAACTGCTACATACTGAACCATGTGTTCTAGGCATTCTTTAAGGCAATAGAGGGCTTCAAGTTTCATCATCTGGTGCTCACGATGGATGACACTTTCCTCACCAAGAGGTACAAGGGCACCATTCTGACCACGGTAGCGGCCGACGTGAATGACCAGCTTCTTCCGATTCCTTTTGCCATCGTAGAGAATGAGTACACATCCAGTTGGCTATGGTTCCTAACAAATATGAAGCGAACGGTTGTGGGAGATCGACCCAACATATGCCTTATCACAGACCTCAATGCTAGGCTATTGTCCGCTCTCAATACCATGAAGGATGGGACGAAACCCTCGTACTAGTGGAATGACGTGAAAACCTGGTGGTGCATGAGGCATCTTGCATCGAACTTCTTCACGCGGTTCCATAGTCAGGAACTAATGAAGATGTTCAAGACGTTGTGCATGCAAAACCAGAGATGAAAATTTGAGCCCATCTGGAGAGACCTCAAACATCGGACTACGAGACATAAAAGGGAGTACCCTCTAGAGGTATAAGCGGGACAACAAGCCACGAGAGGGGAATCTAGGAGCCCCATCAGTTTCTTTGAGTGGATTAATCTCCACGCTCATGAGTTGGAGAAATGGTCTCAGCTGTATGACATCGAAGGTACGAGGTACAACATTATGATAACCCAACATGTCTGAGGTGTATAATAGTGTGCTGAAAGGTATGCAGTGCCTCCTTATCACCGCTATTATTGAGGAGATCTGGACTCGCATGATCGGTTACTTCATTAATAAAGCCACCGCAGCGAGGCGGCAACTGGACGATGGGAAGCAGTGGTTTGAGAACATGCAGATATATATGGACTAGAAGATGCAGAAAGCTTGTATGCACCACATCCGGGTGATTGATGGCCTCAGGAGGAAGTACAGTATCCAACTGAGGTAGAAATATGTCAGCAATCATGCCAGGGGGGAAAGGAAACATGCTTGCACCCTCAGTGATGCGGCTACATACACCTGCAACAAGCCGATGCTCCTGCACAAGCCATGCTCGCATGTGTATAAGGCGTGCGTGTAAGTCATGCAGATATCTACACCGTACATCTCCGAGTACTACGACATGCACCATCTTTTCGGGACATGGAGTGCTGAGTTCCACTCGGTCGGCGTGGACATGAACTATAGAGATCTTTGACTAGACATGGTGAAATAGGGCTCGAACATAGCCTTTAAACCAACCGGGAAGGGACGACGGTAGACGAGAGGCTTCCGAAACGATATGGATGACAACCAGTGTGGGGGTTTGAGCCGTGCGAGGAAGTGCTGAATATGCAAGACCCTTGGCCATTCCATGAAGGATTGTCCTAACAAACTGAGCTCATCTAGGCATCATTCTGTGTCATAATTAATTAGTTTGTTTGCATGTTAGGGGACTGTCCTTTTATGTAAACGGTTAGTGTTATAATATTTGCTCTTTTGTGTACGTCATTTTATATTAACGGGTATGTATTTTGGCATTCTATTTTGTTCCGAACTGACTTGCCCATGTTCTACGAGCTGGAGTACAACATTAGGTTGACCTTGGGGATGTTGGACTCATTAGATTTCTATGTAAAGATGCCGCGGAAGTACAAGTGGCTTGCCGAGAGGGTTAAACCTTATTCGAATTGCTCTATGAAGGATACGCCGGTATCACCGGAGTTTCCATGCCTGCAATGTCTCTGCAAATAACCTATGAAGATCATTTAGTCCATACACCCGGCGACCGCCGCCGGAGCGTACTACACATGCGGGAACATCCTCATAAGCGAATCTTACAGATACATCAATTTTTCACATCTTATGTTTCATTCCACATATGCCTAACTTCATCCGCGCGTAATAACAGCCGGAGATGCGTTGCAACTTCTTCCAATGTATCGACGGTCCGGACATGTATGATAGGGTATTCATCGAGCAGAGGTACATGTTCAACTATGCGAAGTGAGCCGAGACCTTCGAACGATGAAAACCTTACATACTCGATCCTATTAAAGAGACACCAGTCAACAAGGAGAAGACTCCTGCTAGTGAGACCAGTAGTCATCCTAGTGCTCCACATTGCCCTAGCACACTCCAGATCGAAGAGTTAAGTGTTGTTCAATTTTCATCCTAATTATTGATTCCGCCTTACGTTATGCTAACATCCTTCAATATTCCAGCCCGTCTCACAGAACAAGGGTGCCTTCAAGACTAGCCGCCGCTGCGGGCAATCATGAGACAAGGGGAAGGGACTGATGGGCCACAAAGACTAATTTCGATCCTCCCTATTTTCGATTTCAAAAAGGCGCACATGTATCCCATGTGATTTTCGGTTTTTTGATTCATGCATGCTGTCGTTTATAATGCACGTAACCAAACCCTGCACGTCATATAATTCGCAAATTACATTATGAAGTCTCTCAAATTTTATTCCAAAATATCATCAATTTCAATTTTCAAATTTTACTCCCTAACTTCATATTAAATGACGACAGGACGTTTGGGGGTGTATCCATGCCCCTGGGGGCTGGACTAGGGCATTATTGTGCCCCTGAAGGCCGCACTTGCCTAGATTGTGCCCCTAGGGCACGGACGACTGGTTCCGGGCCACTAGGGCATAGACTAGGGCACATGGTGCGTCTGAACGGTTCCGTGGTATTATTTTTTTATTTTGAACGGTCGAGGATGCTAAATTTGTTAATTCGCGTGCCAACAATACCAAAACAACCCAAAACTCCAAAATAAAAACCTGCCCCCTAGCCCCTAGTCCCCACCCCTACACACGATCTTTCTCTTCCTCCCTGCTCAATTTTTCTGTCACCCGTCCTCACGAAAGGCCACCCACGCCGCACGCCCACCTCTGGTCTCCCGGTTTCCTCCTACCGGCCACAACCGAAATCCTCCCAGCTCGTCCTCACCTTCCTCTCGTACTCTACCATCTGCTGCCCAGCCGAGGCAAGGAAGGGTGCCTGGGCATACCTGTTGGTTCTGCCGTGGCTACTGCTGAGTGCTGACCCAGCCTGGCCTCCCTGCCCAGCCTCACTCTCCGTCATCGTCTTCCCGATCGATTGATCCCGTATTCTTCTCCAATCTAAGCTGAGGCTGAAACCTCCGCAATGTGTCCCGCTGTTATTAGTAGATGTGTTAGGGGGGCTACAATATTGTCTCAGGACAAGTACGAATTGCCGAGATTAGAGAAGTACTACAATCTGTTCTGTCTATTGAGTGCACTTTTAGTTTAATCTACATCGTGTTTTGGGCATGTGCCCTATAAGCAAGAGCAGACTCACCTAGGTACATAGGTGTTCAACTGAACACCCAAAATTTTTGGGCAAAAATTCAGTATATACAGAGTATAATACATGTATATAATAGAATTTTGGTTCAATCAGCGTTACTCGCTCGTAGTCTCGCGCCAGCGGACCACTCCACGCTCGTAGCCGAGCCCACCCCACAGTTGGCCTCGCGCATCGGCAGTTGCCCACTTGGCCACTTGCAGACTTGCCCAATGCGGCAATCCCACCAAGTCACGGACGTTGGACGAACCCAACTCAAGGCCCAAGCGGCAAGCGGCTAAGCCCATTTCGTCTCGAGTCCCGACTCAATCCCTAATCTCTGTCTCTCTCTCGCACTACAACCAAACCACCAGCCAGCATTCCATCTCCAATTCTCCAAAGTCCAATCTTGAATCTCCATCCTCATCCTTGCAAAGTTGCACTTGCGGCTGCTGGCGGGTCTGGCCCTTGCGGAGTTGCGGCTTGCGGCGGCGGTGGTAGCCTAGCAGAGTGGCGGGTGAGCACGGCAGCGGCGGACTCGTGGTCATGGGGAGAACCTGAGAAGGGGTCCAAGGGGAGGACCGAGGAGGCAAGGACCAGAGGAAGAGCCGTGGAGGGGCTCTACGGCGCTGCGTCGGGCGGCAGCGGCGAGGCGGCGGCTTACTCAATTGCTCGCCTGCTCTGCCTCCATCCTCCGAGGCTCCGAGCGACCGGGCGAGGCGGCCGGGTCCCTGGCGAGGCACTGCTATGCTTTGCTCGACTGCTCCCGTCGTCCTCGTCTGGTCGTCTGGCATCTTCTCGTCTCTCCGTGTCTCCCCGAGAGGTCGTCGTTATCTCCGCCTTACTTATTTCTGAGTATTTGAAATTTGATTCTTAATTGTTGATAATCATTCTTGTATTGTTAAGTTATCATTTGTAGTGTGTTACAGTTAATACCTAGTTGTCGAACCTGACAGTGAATTGTTGTCTTACACTTTTAACGTTAAAGATAAACGGTTCCTGTCTTTTTGCAACACTATGGAATTGGTTTGCGTTAAGTGTCTTCCTCCATAGAATACCAGATTATAAATCACAAAACATTAATAATTGATTCCGAGCATAGCCAACCCAAATGTGTGGATTCTTCTTTGGTATCTGCAATGATGTAACTTCCACTAAGTTGTAGCTTGGAAAATTGCCTGCCCATCAGTTATATTTAAAGTGGTCTAAGAGATTCTGTAGTGCATTAATTTTTTTCCTCAAGTTTTCATGCCGTCCAGAGCTAAAATGATCTCATTTGACTGCTGAAATGTAGTGAAATATAGTAAGAACCCTTAAATTCTGTTGATAATTTTTCCTTTTATGGGAAATTCTACAGTATGGAATGATCTCGCTTCCAAAGCATGAAGCACCCTCGAGTTAAATTGTAATCTTCTTAATTATTTTGTAATTTCTTTGAATTATTTGAGAATCGAGATGTTATCTCCAGTACAAACAATTAGTACTTCCATTATTACTATTGTGGATCTTTATATTCTGTACTACTGTACTGATCAATATTGAGAACTGCTATACATCTTTCAATTTTAGTGCTATGTGATTGGTGAGAGAGAGGGAGAGAGAGTGGGAAGTGAGATTGGGTTAGGGATATAGGGGTGGGGGTGATATCTGGAGCATTAGATCTCCATCTAATGGCTCAAAAAGTGACTGATTTTCAAAAAAAAAATCAGTCGCATGTTGTATAGACACTCCCATCAATATTTTTGTAACTTTGAATACTCATCCTAAAAATTCTGGGTCCACCACTGCCTATAAGCTGTCATTACAACTGTATAGTTGAGGTACTGATTTCGTAATCTTCCGTCCAATTAGAGATTGGGTAAGGTAAAATGTTAAAGGCTCTAGAAGCTCACTGCTTAGAAATCTGGCGTCTGCTATCTTTAAATACTAATGTAAAAGGAGTTGGTGGTGGTGGTGGTGGTGGTGGTGATGAACTGATGATGCTCTTACAGTGGACTGAACGTTAGAGGTAGGTATTTGTCGTCAGTTGAATTAGCGACTGATACCTGTTGTCACTCCAAATGACGACAGGAACTCTAAATTTTTTTAATATTTAAATTTGGAAAACCGCCATTTCAAATGGCAACAGGGATCCCGCAAATTCCTGCTGCCATTCCAAATGACGATAGAGATTTGCCCTATAAAAGACCCAAAAATTCAGGCATAACTCACTTTCATTCAGAAAAAAGAGAGAGTGGAGGGAATGGAGAGAAGCAAATAGGAGTAGAGGGGAGGAGAGAAGCTAGCGAAATGCTGCCTGTCCAGTTGTCCACCTTTCAGATAATTTATTTAACAAAATAGATTACATAGTTTTAGATATACGGTTAAGTAGTGTAGTATGTTGTACATAATCCTTTTCAGTGGGTAGTTTAGTTTTAGATATGTAGTTAATCGTGGCAATCTTGTTTACAGTGCAGTACGTCAAATATGTCGGATGATATTTACTACGGTCAGAGGACTATTCTTGAGGGTCTCGAGGAGATTGATTTGCGTTATTTCCAATCGGCGATCGTGACTCTAGCAAGACCAGAGTAGCGTACATGGGGCGCTATGATGTGGTGGTTGTTTCACACATTTGGTTTGGATCATGCTATTTATGATATGAGATTAAGTTGTCTTACTAACTGAGCACAACAGGGCACATATTGCGAGTTAATAGAGCTCAAGGGAACAAGATCATGGCAGTCATATGTACGTAAGGCGAGGGAGGATCGGTGGGATTTGGTCCTTCTGGTCTAGGCATATGCCAAGCTCCTCTTGTATCGGCAGTTGAACAAAAAGGGGGTGCTGATGCCGGAGAAGAAGTCAGGGACTCCAGCCATAGCGCAGCACACACAATGACCGAAGGTCCGGGAGTTGCTAATGCTGTCGGGGGATACCCTATGGAAGAAACTCCTTCAGTCAGGCAAGCTAGTAGGCTTACTGACGAGGGTGAGGAGTTGGAAGCCCTAGTCCAAAGGATGGATCTAGAAGACCATGACTACATGGCATTTGAGAATTTTAGTTGTACATGCCCGTCCTAATGTATGTGTCATACATGATCGGCATGCGGGCCTGCTGAATACAATAATTCAGCTACAACGAGGAGAGAATGAACCACTTCCATGGGCGGACCCGCAGAGCAGGTGGTGAATGAGGCACTTAGGTGTAAACTTCTACAAGTACTTAACAACAAGGAGTTGATAAACCTGTTCAAGCGGGTGTGCAACCAAAATTAGCAGCAAAAGTTTGAAGTATTATGGAAGATTCTAGATGAGCAGACCCAGACACATAGAAGGGGATTTTTTTTGAAATAATATATTTTTTAAAAAAAATTACAAAACTAGGTAGTTGCCCCAAAAATTACAAAATAGGTCTCTATCACCAGTTCAAGTGGCGATATGAATATAGGAATTGTTAAATATACCAAATGAAGTAAAAATTACAAAAGTTTTTGTGGAGCCTCCCGACATAGTGTTCTTACTTGTATAATTTTTTCATAATTTTATCCATTCTGAATTTGTCTCTAAAATTCATTTAATTATCCTGTTTGTAGGAATTTTTAAATATACAAAATAAGGTCCACAAATTATGAAATATTTTTGAACACTTCTTACATAGTCTAATTGTTTGTGTAATTTTGTCAGAATTTATATGTTTCAAAATTGTCTCAAAAATTAAGAGTTTACACAATCAAGTACACTGTATTGGAAACATAAATTCAGATTTTTTGAGACAATTTCAAAATATATAAAATTCTGAAAAAATTACAAAAACAATTACACTATGTAAGGAGCATTCAAATTTTTTTTATAATTTTTGGATCTCATTTTGTATATTTACAACTTCCTACAAACAGTATACTTAAATGAATTTTGGAGACAAATTCACAGTGGATAAAATTATGGAAACATTACACAAGCAAGAACACCGTATCGGTAGGCTCCAAAAAAATTGTTGTAATTTTTTAGTTCATTTGATGTATTTAAAAATTTCTAGATTCCTGTCGCTAGTTGAACTAGCGTCAGGAACCTTCCCCCACTGCTCAGGGTCCCTATCGCCAGTTGAACTGACGATAGGGACCCTAGCGATAGGATTCTATCGCCAGATGAACTAGTGATAGTGACCTATTTTTATAATTTTTTGGGTGATTACATAGTTTTGTAATTTTTATAAAAAAACATTATTTCAAAAAAAAAATCACAGAAAGGATGTAGCAAAAAAGGCTACTACAAGCGCTGAGTATGTCCCAGAAGTATTGACATAGCTACCCACAGTTGGTACTAGTGTGGCGAGGAAGATAGGGGCACAAGTGAAATGCTTCTCGAATTGTATTGATCACGAGCGTAAGGAGAAGTGGTCGCTGCTACATGACAGTGGTGGTGCTTGATATGGTGTCATGACAACCAATTTAGCCGAGGTGTACAACTGGGTCATGCGCGGTGCAAGGTGCCTCACTTTGGTTGGTATTGTGGAGGTAATTCTCTGCGGTACCACAAATTACTTTGACAGAAACAATAACGCATCGCTCGCCATGGCAAATGACAGAGTACTCTACTCCGCAATTATCACCAAGTACAATGGAGGAGAAGAGCAAGAAAGGTGAGATATACCAGACATTCAAGATGGGCACAAGGGAGCTTCACTTCGAGATATTGTGTAGGTGTAAAGGACGCCGTGGGATAAACCGCGAGAGGATCACCCACGAGTGCACGCTACACCACGCTAGTTGTGTATGCACTTGCAACAAGCCTTTTCTTCTGCATAGTCCCTGCTCCCATGTCATGGCCATATGTTCGACAGTGGTGCAGCATCCCGGCCAATACCTCTCTGACTATTTCAACAAGGAGGAGGTTATGTAAACCTGGAGTGCAGAGATTTATAGTTACGGTATGGTTAGCCATTTCACTGGCCATCTGACCTAGGAGCAACTTATTTGGGCCGCAGAACATTGATAGGCTAAAGGAAAAGGTTGGTCAGGGATAGGTACGACGCATCAGTAATGACATGGACAAAGTAGAAGCTGGGCGTCATATAAAGAAGCGCTCCGTTTGCAGGGAGTCTGGGCACACATTCAAGAAATACCCTACGAGAAATCCACAGGACGAAGAAGACATTGGCCGTCCGGACGTCACCGCGGGGACCTCATCCGACCGTCACACTCGAGGCGGTCCACATGGTGGACGTTGTGGTCGCGGCTACAGGAAAGGTTCATCATGCTATAATATGTGGTGTCCAAGGATTTGTAATATCACTTTGATCCGTCGAAAAACTAGGTATAATATCATTGTGCTTTGTCAATAAAATATGTGCTTGCAAATAGTTAAAAAAATAGGTAGGTCTCTGTCGCCAGTTGAACTGGCAATAGCTCCCTGTCACCAGTTGAACTAGCGACAGGAAGTTCCCATTCCGTTCCAATTGGCGACAGGGTTCCTGTCGCAAATTAGAATGGCAACAGGAGCATGTTGCCATTCTAATTGGCGACAGAGATCTAGTTTTGTGATTTTTTCTAACTATTTATTTTTGTAATTATCTTTTAAATTAATATTATTTCAAAAAAAATTCCTTCATGACCCACACATCCCGGAGGCAGTACTCTAACGTGGCTTCACACTTGCTATGACAAGGGAGCTAGACAACACTGTTGGGGTGATGTAGGGGCTAGTCTAGTAGATGCTCAAGATGAGGAGACAGGAGAGCGAGAGGTACATGGCTATTCAGAAAGAGAGAGAAGAGGAAGACAAGGTGAGTATGGGGCTGACGGGTGGGTCCCACCATCTTTTATTTATTTATTTGTTAATTGGGCTGACTAGGCTGCCATGTGAGCTCAAAACCAACTTACATATCAAAATCCCTGCCACATCTGCGCCACACCTGAGAAAAAACCAAGTTAGACTGGATTTGGGTGGGTAATTTGTCTTGTATAGACAGTTGAGGGGTGCCAAATAGAATTTTTCCTTACCTATTGTTGTTTTGAAATACACATGCTTTCTGGAATTTTACCATTAGATTGCATATTTATGTTTTAATTATCCAGCAGCTATTCTCCACATTGAAACATCAATCCATCATGATCCAATGTCTTACACACCGAAAGGCTACCTTTGTCCTGTGCACACCTGCGGGTAATCATTATGCAGGTGACAGTTCTGAGGATCTCAAGTGGGTCAAATTAAACTAGCTATCTTAGTGGAACTGAGACTTTGAGTATGTGTGTATGATTTGGTACCAAGGAAAATACAAGACAATTTTCAGTTGTTCCTTGATTGAATAGTTGTTAGCAGAATATCATCTGAGACCTAAGCACCTTGCTTGAAGGATAAAGCTTGCGTGTCATTTTGGTGTGTTTATCTTGGTTGAATGATATGATTGCAACTACAAGATGTTATAATTGTGGTTTGCACGTTGCATAATTTGTTATTAAGATGTGTATGTTAAATCAGCATATTCTTATGGATGTTCTATCCTGATTAGGGATGCCGTTGGGTACCCTCAACCCATATCCAAACCCATACCCATGTTATTGGGTAGGGTATGGGTGAGGAAATATTGCCTGTTTAAAATTCGGGTATGGAATAGGTAACACCTGTTTTGTAATACTCCGATTTATTCTAAGAAAGAATATGTTCAAAAGAGAAACTAGACATAAGAAAAAGGGGGTTTCTGCAGTTTTTCGACAACTTGGGCCTCAGATTTTGGCCCAGGAGGCCCATGAGGGGCTGGCCACTAATAAAAGGAGGGGGAAAACCCTATTCTCTACTATAGCACGCCTGCTATAGTACCGCACCACCATTGTAGCACATGGGTACTGTAGCAATCCCCTTCCCTACTGCCATGCTAAGAGGAGAAAGGAAGGAGAGGGAGGAAGAAGAAGAAAGGAAGAAGAAGGGGAGAAGGAAAAGAGGAAGGAAAGGAAGGAGCCCGCTGGTTCTTCACGTTCGTCATCTCGTTCTCCAAGGGTAACCCCCCCAATCCCGCTCGATTAGTCGTATAGCATTGTATTTTGGCAATGTCGGTATTAGATTGGTTTAGGGCAGTCTGTAGTGGCCGACTATTTTGAGGATGATAATTGTGAAATCGGGTCTGGCCGTCTCCTAGAGAGTTGTAGGCGATGTCGACACCTTTCTGTAGAGTACAAGATCGCGTCGTTTAGACGAGCGGTTCAAAAGTTACGAATTTATTAGTGTGACTGTTCTACAAATCTGTCGGTATTCTCACAGGTTTTAGTAATCTGATTTAAGCGATCCGTTAAAGGAAACATTAGAGGAGCTTAATATAACGAAAGTTGTAGATAATTGTCGTAGCTTTTAGGGAACCTCAAGAACGTGAAATTTGGAAAAACTTACTGAAAGTTATGGTAGTTTCAGTATACAGTCCAGAGAACCTGACGTGAAATCGATATTCTGTTAATTAGCTTGATAGGGGTATTAGAAGGCCGAATCAGGAAGGCTCATCAACTAGGTTTAGTTAGAGAAATTGATGACCTTTCACGGAAGTCCACGAACACCTCATTTGGACTCCTGTACTAAAATATATGAATTTTAGAACGTGCCTGTCCACAGAGGGGACAGATTAACATTTAGGAATTTGAGTTGGGATCGCGTTAAAAACTATTGCGAGTTCGTATTTGCTTATATAGATTGTTTGGTCTATTACTATTGTATTAGTATGATTTTAAATGAATTTAGGTAGGGGATTGGTCCCGGAGGCAGCACCCTCTTCACATCCTCCGTTCTATCGCGGTTAAGGCAAGTACTCTGATTGATAGAATAATTATGAATGTTTGATAGAGAGTGCTAGTATTTTGATACATATTAGCTATGCATGGTTGATAGTGTGATATGTATGATTAAGGATGGTGAACGCTTGAGATATGATTAATTGTTATTCATGAGTGATTGTTCATGTTTGCTAGTTTTATGAATATATGTGCTATTCATGGATGCTAGAATGCTATGAATGTCAATGATGATAATTGCTAGAATTATGAATAAGTTTATTCATGTATGACGTGAATACATATTTGTGATGGTGTAAAGTTTTGTTCATGTGCATCATGCTATCATATTAGAGGCTTGGTCACGTGGTGACTATGCATTGATTGAGGTCCCCGTCATGAATATGACGGGCTTGTGGTCCCCACGCTCGTGGAGTGTGGGCATTGATTTGAGGTCGCCTTCATGTAGATGATGGGCTTGAGGTCCCCACACTTGTGGAGTATGGGCTTGAGGTCCCCTTTACTTGCGGAGTATTGGGCAATTGGTCCCTGCGCTTGCAAGCACATGCATGGGTATGCAGCGACGGTTGCATACTTTGCATTACCAGTAAAATGCAAAAGATAAAGAGAAAAAGAAAGTGCACTTGATCATCTTGCATAGCATGAGCATATGACATGTTTATAATAGAGATTGTTGTTGATGATTACAGTTGTTTATGTTATTGTTGCCATTTATTGTACTTGCTGAGTCTTTGGACTCACTCTTGCTGTTGTTGTGTTTTTAGGTACCCCTTTACAAGAACGGCATGCATGGAAGGGAGTAAAACTTAGAGTGGTTGCACGATGGCACAAACTAATCACATTTGAATTGATAGAATGATAATTTAGTAGATGAGAAATTTGTTTACAGAATTCTTTATGATTACTCACTATGCTTGGAATAATTTGTAATAGAGTTGATTAGAGGATTATGGATGCCCTTTTGTTTATGCTTTAGTGGTTTAGCATGCTATGGGTGATATAGTGATGATTAGCATAGCTTTGGTTGTCTCTTGATTATGCTGGATGTTGGATTATTTAACTATGTTTATTTAAATGTTGGGACCTTCGGTTTAGTAACTAAACAAAGGAGGTTCTGTCAGATTTTAGAGAATTGTATCAGTGTTAAAATGGTTGTAGTGTTAGTTTGGTAGCATTCCAGGCCTTTGTCGGGTTGGAGTGTTACATGTTTACCCATAAAATACCCATACCCACCCAGATCTAATCAAAACCAATCCAAATCCAACTAAAAACTTTCTTTGTTTCTCACTCCTCACCCCCTCCCTTCTCTTTGAAGAACTGTTGTCGCCGTCGCCAGACCTGGCGCACTGCCGGCGTAGCTAGCCGAACCGCTACCCAAGCTGTAGCCACCGACCTCCCCATAGGTCTCGCCTCAGCCCGTCGTCCCCCAAGTGGTTGTAGCCACCTCCCTTCCTCCCGTCGTTGGTCACGTTTCGGTCTGTTGCCCCAAATTAAGATGCTACAACTGGCCGTGTGTCGTTGTCGCCCTGAGCCACGTTATCTCCCTCCCTTCTCACCCTTTCGAATCGAACTCAAGCTCGCTGATGTCGCCAGCCGTGTGTCATTATCGCCCCGAGCCACTCTCCCAGGCTCAAGCTCGCCGCCGTGACCAATCATGCGCCTTGCGGCCATCTCTTGCGCCATGGAGGCGAGCCGACAGGTGGCCCGACCATTCGCACTGCCACCACTTCATCCCGGCTGTGGGCCGTCGCATGCCCCACCGTTCAAGCCGCTGTCGGCCAGCCCCTCAATCTGCTCACTGTTCTCTCTCTTATGCCCTTTGGGTATACCCAAATTTTATTGGGTATGAGCAATATGAGCTGAAATGGGTATGGGTAAATTTTGGGTATGGGTTGGGTAACCCAAACCATCTCCAATGGTAGCCCTAATCCCGATTGAGGGTAAGTATAAATGTATTAGTAGGTTTTACAAGAAGAGACTGGATTTCAGATCGGGTCGAGAACTTGAGCAGTTTGAAGTCTTTAGTGGGCTTTCGCACCATTTTCTTCCCAAATGCACGAATGCGTGATTTATTATGTACATATATGTGTATGCTATTTTGTTTTAGTACTTTTGGAAACGGTTGCTTATGCTTGCTATGCTTGATTGTAGGACCAAGATCATGGGTTGTAAGCACCGAAGGACAAGTATTGCTTTTGCTGATTAATTTGACCATGTTGAGTACCATATTGACCAAGGTCAAGCATTGCACGCATCCATGATTTATTCTATACAAATTTTCTTGCTTGATTCGTTTTTAGCCATGATCTCATATCCATCCATGCATCGTTTTCCTTATTTTTCTGTCTTGTAATTTAATAAGTGTGATTTTTTAAAGGTAAATGGGCCTAAATGGGCCTAGTTCATTTATTGCATTATCAAAAAGTTGGGACAATATACCCACAATTCACAAAAAGCACCCTTGATAAAATAAAAATTACAACCTGACCCTTGGGCTACTTCCTTCGCCCAAAGAGATGGATGTTGATTGTTGCTCACTTGCTCGTCAACAACGATGGCGTTCCCCATCATTGGCTTCGACAGTTGTCCACGGAGTATCTGCAGTCGATCAATGGCAATGAGGAACTTGTGTAGGGTCTCTGTTGGCACTTAGGCACATGAAGATTGATGGGAGGACTTGGCCATCTTAAACAATGATTCAAGAAATCATCAGAGCTGTACCAAATAATTCCCTCTTTCACTATGATCAGATGAAAAGGCCCCAACCACAATGGTGTAGTCTTCAGTGGGTGAAGATCGGATCCAGATCCAAATCCTGCGGGATTAATTGGATCTGAAAACCAGGAAGAGAATAAGAGGGGGAGACTACCGAAGAAGGATGGTCGACGACAAGACCTTGGAGCTCCAAATGGTGATCAACACCAAAACCCACAAGGGTAGCAACACTCCACCTCAGTAGGAGGCAAGGAACTAGCTAAAACTTAGATCTACTACTAGTAATGTACATTGGGTGGGTCCCTCGCCCTAGATCTCGCCGGTGGCAAGCCGGAGAGGAAGGGGAGGGGCTAGATCTGGCGATGGGTGGAGGAACTCTTAGGAAGAAGGGCTAGGGACGTAGCGTGCGAGGGGAGGTTGCTACTCCAACGTTTGTAGTCTAACCATTTGTATAGTTTGGCGATGGGCGTGGTTCATTTGTTCATAGGCCTATGGGAATCTAGTATGAATTAAGTTTAATAATAATAATAATTTATGTTGATTTTCTTCTTTTATGTGACCATATTGACCAAGGTCAAGCATTGCACGCATCCATGATTTATTCTGTACAAATTTTCTTGCTTGATTCGTTTTTAGGCATGATCTCATATCCATCCATGCATCGTTTTCCTTATTTTTCTTTATTGTAATTTAATAAGTGTGATTTTTTAAAGGTAAATGGGCCTAGTTCATTTATTGCATTATCAAAAAGTTGGGACAATATACCCACAATTCACAAAAAGCACCCTTGATAAAATAAAAATTACAACCTGACCCTTGGGCTACTTCCTTCGCCCAAAGAGATGGATGTTGATTGTTGCTCACTTGCTCGTCAACAACGATGGCGTTCCCCATCATTGGCTTCGACAGTTGTCCACGGAGTATCTGCAGTCGATCAATGGCAATGAGGAACTTGTGTAGGGTCTCTGTTGGCACTTAGGCACATGAAGATTGATGGGAGGACTTGGCCATCTTAAACAATGATTCAAGAAATCATCAGAGCTGTACCAAATAATTCCCTCTTTCACTATGACTGTAGATGAAAAGGCCCCGAACCACAGCGGGTGTAGTCTTCAGTGGGTGAAGATCGGATCCAGATCCAAATCCTGCGGGATTAATTGGATCTGAAAACCAGGAAGAGAATAAGAGGGGGAGACTACCGAAGAAAGATGGTCGACGACAAGACCTTGGAGCTCCAAATGGTGATCAACACCAAAACCCACAAGGGTAGCAACACTCCACCTCAGTAGGAGGCAAGGAACTAGCTAAAACTTAGATCTACTACTAGTAATGTACATTGGGTGGGTCCCTCGCCCTAGATCTCGCCGGTGGCAAGCCGGAGAGGAAGGGGAGGGACTAGATCTGGCGATGGGTGGAGGAACTCTTAGGAAGAAGGGCTAGGGACGTAGCGTGCGAGGGGAGGTTGCTACTCCAACGTTTGTAGTCTAACCATTTGTATAGTTTGGCGATGGGCGTGGTTCATTTGTTCATAGGCCTATGGGAATCTAGTATGAATTAAGTTTAATAATAATAATAATTTATGTTGATTTTCTTCTTTTATGTGATGTTCTTAATGTGTAGTTCTCTTGGCCATAGGGCTATGGTCTAGATTAAAAATCCACTTGCAAGCAATGAACAAAACTAATTAGTGTGCCTTAATTCCCAAATGTTACCATGAATGCAGGGCTAGACGAGGGCCAATAGTGCTATCGCTACAAAGAACTTGAGTAGCTATATTTGGGTGTATTGCCTTTAAATTAGTAGATGCAACTAGTTAGCCATCAACAAAATTATATTCTTTGTAGTACTAGAGAACCATAAACATAGGAATCATTCACATTCATGTTGTCATATTAGCATTTTAATAATTAATTATCTCATGGAATTATTACCTACACTTAGCTTTGAAGCACAAACTAGTATCTCATTGAGGCTACACCAATCTTGTGCATTTGCACGCCATCATGAAGGAAATACTTGAGGACTCTATAGTAATAAGGTATCCATCTACTTGCTTGACAAGCATGTATTTTGTCTAGGACTCTCAAGTACTTTCAGAAGTCATGAGAAATGAAGGACAAGATGGACATGTAGAATGAAAGTCTATGTATGTGTGATCATCTACTCATTATTGACATCTACTCATTGTTGATGTATGATATTTACCTATTTTCACTCCCAAAATCTCCCATTAAGGGAAGGTATAACAATGTTTTAGAAAGGTCTAGTGCTTTACACTCACAATTCCACAAGTGTCGCACGCAACTAACCATGCAGGCTTTGAGCTAAAAAGTACAAAAAGATGATCAACCAGCAAAAGTCACTAAGGATCTGCCACGACAAGCAAAACGGCTGCCACGGTGAGGATTTTCCTTGCCACGGGCTGCTGCGGTAAGGCACGACAACAGCTCGCCCGACCTAGACATGACTCGACCGAGCTACCTCAAAGGCCCAAGAGAAACGCCCCAAAGGGTTGGCCAAGACCCACTCGGCAGAGCCTACTCTCGCCCAGCCAAGTGCACCTAACTTTGACTCTACCAAGTCAATGTTCGCAAACACGCCAAGCCATGTTTGGCCGGGCCACACCTAGCTCGGCCAAGTGCATTGGATTCCACCTTGAGATGTCATGGAGGTAAAATCCACGGTGGGCTTGGTGCTCCGACTGAAGTGCTCCTTCTCGGCCGAAGTGCGATCATGCACGGGATTTCTTCGTGCCACCACCAAGCAATCACGATCGTCCACTCCAACTGAAGACCAAGCATGGAGAGGCATCAACATCTGCTTCACTCGATCGAGCACGAGTCCTCAACTTGGCCGAGCACATGTGCACTCAACCGAGCCAAGTCAAGCCTCAATTCGCGCCACTACCCATGTTCTCGCGAAGTGGGATAGGCCGAACCTATCTTAGCTCCGCCCACACCATTATCCCACGTTCCCGGGAAGTGAGATCGGTCAAACCTATCCTAGCTCAACCGAGCTACCTCCTGGGTATTATAAAGACCCCTACACTCTCCATTCACATCATCCCTCATTCCATTCCATCCCACAACAGTTTCCACTACTTCCACACACCATTGTGTAGTGTAGGCGACACCAGAGTCATGGTAGCAAGGAAGTGATATAGGAGAAGAGTCAGCTTTACAAAACCAAGGTTCCAGAGAAATCATCTTCGGTAGTACAGTATGTGTCTGGTTCCATGTACCTACCTTACCTTTGTATGAGTACTATGTGTTGAAATAAAGTGATCATTTTGTGCAATGTGTTATCATCATTATTGATTTATAGAAAAGTCTTGGGTAGAGTAGCAATTTCTAGAATTAGACATGATGTCTAGGTCTTAAATTGCCTTGAGATGCCATCTATTATGGGTTGATGCAGGTCTCAAGTACCGTGATAGGGTCAATGATCAAGCCCTTGTAATAGTTTGGTAGGAGTAAAATCCCGGAATTGCCAATAATCACTCAACAATGGTCTGTCTAAATGTCATACTTGCCAAAATCACTAAATACGAACCATAGTTTCACTCCTATAAAACTCCTAGTTGCTACTAGACTTTGGTTAGCTACCTACCCTTGGTTGTTTTGCGTGTGGTTGGACAAGTGTTAACCCCTTTTACACTTCGATTAAGCTATTGTAATATCTCGAAACACATTAGAGAGGAATTAAAGAAGATATTAACGGGTTTTTTTTTACAAAAAGGACAAAACCTGGGCCATGGGATTTCGGTCCACAGCATTGTGGCCCAAGGTGGGTCGGCGACATAAAAGAGCCAAGAGGGCGGCAACCCTTGACCTAGCTGCCACCCCTGCCTCCCTCCCTGCCGCGAGCCACCAGCTACCGCGCCACTGCCCCCGCTGCCGCACCACGCCGCCTAGCCCTACCGCCGGTGCCGCTGCCAAAGGGGAGGAGAAGGCTAGCAACGAGGAGAGGAGCAAGGAGAAGAAGGAAAACAAGGAAGGAAAAGAGGAGGTTCTTCGTGGGTTCTCGTGATCCGTCATGTTCATCAAGGGTAAACCCTATTAATCCCTAGGATTAGCCATAGATTAGTCATTGTAAAGTTTGTAGATCTTTTTTATTAGGAGAAAGTTAGTTTTCAGCGTGCCCTAGTTCGTCAAGGTTAGACACAGAACTCTGTAGGGACGATTCGGGATATTTAGGCTCGGATTCAAAGGTTAGTCCAATTAGAGAAAAATTATATAATCTCATTAGCTTTGTAGGAAGGTTTGGATCATTAGAATCAGTGTTGCGAGTGAAATGTTGCGGCATCAGGAAGGTCATTGTGAAGATGTGTCAGTTTCATCTAGTAGATGGCACAATTAAAATGAGGTGATAACTTACATAATTTAGGAAATTTTTAGTGGTTTCCAGAACTGGTATCGTTAATATATTTTCAAGTTTTAGAATTAACAATATAAAATTGTGAAGCGCACTGTCCTAACAGATCTGAGACGATCTTCGGGGAAAGAAACGGAGCAGACAACGGTAGTGTCAGAGGTTCATCATAACTAGGAAGTTTTAGGCTTTTTCTTGAGAATTCTAGAAAGTCTTAGTTGGTCGAATTTAGAGTTTGGATGAATAAGTTAGAGTCGTTTTACTACTGGGATAGTGGGTAGTGCATTCGGTAGTCTTGGGTTAATTGGATCGGTTTGGTATAGACATATGATGAAAATGAGTGTAAAGTGTGAATGCTGTGATGTTGTGATTTTGAGATGTATTTTGAATTATTTGTCCAGGGGGTGTGACCTCTAATGCCTTACCGCTGCCCCACTATCCAACTTCAAAGGGATAAAGAGATAAGTACATGGTAGACAGTGATCGATGGTGGATCGTTGTATTTTTTATCACTTATTACCATTATATTGTTTTTGCTTTCATCTTATTTAATTGTAAATAATATGAGTGGTCATGATATTAATTGTATTGATGAATTCAAGAATGTTGGATGACGGTAATATTGATGAACTTATGTTAAATTTAGCATTTATAAGCATCATCGCGTGAAGAGATGGTGGTCACATATCTACCCTTTTGGTGGAGACTCCACGGGAGTGCAGGAGGTCCTCGATCCTTTTGGAGGACGGGCTTGAGAGTGAATATTGTCATGAGTGTTCACTCACGATATATCGATATATGCGAATGGAATTGTATGTGAACATGTAGTGTAGAGACAACTAGCATTTAATGAAAAAGGAAGATTGAGAATTGAGTATGAAATGAAAGATGGATAAATAGTTGATGTTGATAATGATATTATTTATAGTTGATTAATCATTATTTATTGTTTATTATTATGCTTGCTAGTCGTGGACTCACTCTTACTTTATTGTTGTTTTTAGGTGACTGTTGACAGCGTTGCACATGGGAAGGGCTTGCGCACTTGGGACCATGTCATACATTCAAATACTTCAAACATTGGCTATGAGACACTTTATTAGCATGATGATTTATAATTAGAATATGATAGTATTTCTTAGGCTTAGATGATAGGTTGGAGTTGATTACTCATTTAATAGCCTTTATGCAATTGGTTTGTGTAAATCTTGGTTTATTATCTTGTTATGCTTCCTAGAAAATAATTATCTTGGTATATCGTTATGTTTGTGTCAATGTGGCCCGTAGATAGGTTTTATCATTGATATGCTTACTGTAATTTACTATTAATTGATATTAAAATTGATAGTTGGTGTAGTTTAGTGGTATTCCGGGCTTAGTATTGGGTTGGGGTGTTACAACTATCACTCTCACTCCAGAAAGCTCAGATAATATCTAGATACCGCGCTAACTTGATATCTCTAACTCATTACTGCTTCCTTGTGGATAAATATGATACCTAGAATACTCCAAAGTGAAATGCTACAACGATAAACCTTGTGCTTGCAGATATTTATTTGTCAGGCATAGTAACCATCAACACTCATCCATTACCTTCAAAGGAGTTCAAGCTATGAGACATGAATATCATTTTCACAACCTAAGGCAATCGCAAATCATTTGAACCAATACCACAACATCCAAGAGTCTTTGCAGAGTGATGACATCACATCTTTCGTTGAATTCTAACTTGGAGGTCATCACCTTAGTGTAGATTGATCTATATAGACTAGAAACCTTGAAACTGCTTAGTTAGGAATTTATCCTTAAAAGTTTTAGTTAGATTATAGCCTACTTTACATTCCTCAAAAGTTTTCAAAGTCTAATTTTCACCCTCAACACCAAAAGTGTTTGCCATATGTTCATTGTACGGTATTGTAGCTACATTTTCTATTAGCTAAGCATAGGTTGCAAAGAGCAATGGCCAAGAGGTGGTGTAGTTGACAAGATACAATTTGGGGTTAGCAATGGATGCGTTGAGATGGATGTACCCTGTCCATCTATGATTTGCTTTTCTTGAGGGCATACGATGACAACACCTCATCAATGTGTGATGTGAAGCAATGCGAGGAGTGATTTGCTTTGTTTGCATATCTGCCTCCTAACCTACTGGGCCATGCGGGGTTAGTTCACAGAAAACATTTCAAGCAGACAGTTGCCTAGACACACTACTATAAAAAGGCTAATACTGGACGTCTCATCACAGAAGGTTGACTTAAACCATCAGTATTAAATACAATCACGGACAGTTTTGGTTTAACGATCATTTGTATTACTAGATGTGCTAAAAATCGTCTATGATAAGTTAATTATCACATATGGTTTGTATTAAACATCATATGTAAAGTATCATAGACGGTTTCGAACATGAACCGTCTGTGATACTTCACAGACAGTGTTTAATATAAACAATCTGTGATAATTACCTCATCACAGACGGTTTGTATTAAAAACCATCTATGATATTTCGCCGCCCAAACTTTCAAACCGAAGCGGCGCCGTGACCTCTTAACTACTCCAGATCAGTTCCGCTACCCAAATCCCCTTATATATACTACCTGCACGTGCCCAACTACTCTAGATCGATTTCGCCGCCTCCCCCAAAACGATCAAAGCGCCCCGTCCCCTGACGATGCCGACTCCGCTCTGAGCTCCTTCGCCTCTGGTTGTGATGTCATGGTTCACTGCATAAAGCACTCTTGTCATAAGAGTGTCTTGTGCAGTGTCACCGTCATGACACAACGGTGATGATGCCGCCGCCTCTCCTTCATCGTTGGTGACATCCCCCATTCGATCCACTCCCCTCTCTTCCTGTATTATGATTGATTCCCATCTGCAAAACAGTTCTACAAGTGTTAGCAAGGAACAAGTGAGGTTTAAACATACTTCATGTTGTAAGCTTCCTGATGATATTAAGTGTCCCTATCTTATAGGATAAAACAAGTAGGCATAATGAGGAGTTCTACTCATACACAAACTCTAACTGAGAAAGTTGGGGCAGATGAACTCTTTAGGAGCGGCTAGTGATGGATCATTCCTAAGTGATACTAATGATAAGCAGGAGGTACAATGCTTCAGTTGCTTGCCTCTAAATATAGTTATTTAGAACTAAAACTACGACGAAAGTAGGCACATTGGGTATGACTATATGAGGTATTTTTGCAAACAAAAATTCTTCATGATTCACCTGTTTCCCTTTAGACCGGTCCTGTTTTACCATATTTTAAGTTATGCTTACCATTACTAGTCACTTCTACGAGCTTCTCTTAAACCAATGACTTTCTAGTTTCTTCGACGACAATCGGAACCAGTTAGATTAGGAAATAAGAATCTCAGACCACCTAATAATTTGCTCTAGAATTTGCAGGATGAAGACATGGCACCAAAGTCTATTGCACGATAGTGATCTCGTTCTCATAAATAGGACTGCTTTGGCTCATCTGCATTCTTTGATTACGCTGGTTTATTTATGAGAATGAGATCACCATCTTGCAATAGACAATAGCTATCACAAACGGTTCAAAAACCGTCTGTAATGCTCTTAGGGTATTACTGATCCATAAGCACAGACGGTTCAGAAAACCGTCTGTGGTGATGTTTCTGAACCGTCTGTGATGAGTTTTTCTGCAGTAGTGACAATTCACAGAGTTGCTGGTGGTGCGGCTGGAGGTGTCGGGTGTAGGGGAGGCGACTAGATGATGGAGGCTGGTAGGAGGCAGATGGGCGATAGGGAGGCATGGCGCAGGGGCGGCAAGAGGAGTGCAGAGGGTAGAGCTAGGGCTGGCACCCCATCCCTTCTCTCCTTAAAAACGCCATGGCAATTTGGATCCCAATCTGGATCCCTTCCCCTAGACCGAAACCCACTTGGGTTCGGTTTGGCCCTTGGGCCGACAGCCCATTACCTCCTCTCTTCTCCTAAAATTCCCTTTCTTCTTCTCTAATTCTTCTAATAAAAATAGGGTATTACATTTTTGCGGGGCAGATATTAGTGGGCTTGCTAACCAGCCCACACCATTGACATCCCTATCATTGAATATGGAGCTCTTCTAGAAATAATAAGCTTGTTAAATGATCCCATTATTCGACTCATGCAAGAAACCCATTCTCTTTGTTGCTTCAGCTTTGTATTTTGTTATACATGCATATCATGGATTCTTGAATAATTTTGTACTCATAGTTGTGACTTTCTCTAGACGATTGTTAAACAATGCCCATTATTCTATTCATACAAGAAACCCATTCTCTTTTTTATTTTAGCTTTGCATTGCATTCTACAGGAATATAATGCAGTGGTGAATAATTGTTGTACACATAGTTGTGAAATTTTTACTACGATTGTTCATCTCATGCCCCTCAATGAGAGGTGCGGTACATGGATGGGTTCCTAGACCTCAACGGCCAGGAGCCCTGTTGCGACAGAGGAGGGTGCAACAGGCATAAGGGGTGAATAGAGATGGGGAGGGAGGTAGAGGGGGGAAGAAAGATAGATTGATCTGTTGCTTGGCCAACCAATGATTTTGCTTTATCCCTTTAATGGAGATATGACCTTGCAATCTTGAACTAACTGAAGATAACATGATGAGGATATCCCTACTACTTATGAGGTTATTCGTGAAGCAGGAGCTAAACTTCTCAAACAACAGGTGCATTTGTTTCTTAATGAATTTCCTTTTGTTGCCAATGAGAATTGGTTACTACCTAAAGCAATACTTGGTGCATTCTCAGGTTTGACAAATTTAAAGACTTTGGAACCGAGAGGGAGGAGAGGGAGAAAGACATATGATGACATGGCAACAAGGGTTACATTGGCATAAAAAGAAGCATCAAGTGCATCGAACAAATTCGCGCAAGCTAAGAGAAGGAAAGCTCACAATACAAGGGAAACCGAGAGGGAGACTAGTTTAAATTTCCAAATTAAAGTAGGACGTTTTTGAATCGGATTATCTGTTCACGTGAACGATGAATCGGACTCGGATCTATCAGAGCGATGAATGCGATCTTTGACTCGGATTATCAGTAGCACTTGCCATTCGCTTCATCCGAGTTTTGTGCTTGCGTGAGGCTATATAAACCCCCATGGCGCACCATAGAAGTAGACCGGTTTATGCATAAGATTGAAACATAGCTATTGCTTGTTCTTTCGACACCGAGTTCATGCGAGGACTTTGAGAGAGAATTAGGCGATCCATTTGTTTTGTTCGCAATCCAAGGTCAAGCCGTCGCTCCATTGGGAATTGGGGACTTGGCGTTAAATGTTGTTCGTGGTCTCGCGACGAACAACTACCCGGTGTGTTTTAGGCGTATTCAAGAGTTGAGGGTTCGTGCATTGGCGCGAGTGTTCATTAGCGACATCGTCTACTTCGCATCAACTATCCACGGTTCCTCACCGAGAAGATCGGGCCTCCCGTATCATATGGTATCGATTCTAGGTTTACTCGGTGAATTTTTTTTTACTAACCCGATATAATTTCGCTTGCTATTTGTGAGTTGTATCCATGTCGTCATCGGGAGAATCCACCGATTACGTGGACTGAGTATACACGTTGTGTGGGGCGCTACAAAAACAACTTCATGATCGTGACAATGGTGTGCGCGATGAGCTCGAGTCCGTTCGATCGATTGAACAACCTCGAGAGGAGGTTACGCAACTACGCACGGACATCACCAACAATTTCTTGAGTCCGCACGCCATGTTCAATCAACCAAACGTGCATCGTAAGGATTTTCACGATAAGCCCAAATTTTCTATCCCTATATTTTCTGGTCGCATGATGTACAAGAATATCTCACTTGGGAGCTAGAAATTGATACTCTATTTCGGATGCACAACTATACCAATGAGAGGAAGCTCTTACTTGCGCCTAGTGGCTTGATGATTATGCCACACATTGGTGGGAGCGCTTTATTCGTAGCGTATGGAGCGCCATGAATTGCCGACATCACGTGGGAGCAGATGAAGCAACATTTCGCACGCTTTGTACCGCCACTACAAGCGTTTCTACTTGACAAGTTGACTTGTCCACGAAAAGGTTTAAATGCCGCTAGTATATCACATGTGAAGGCGACCGAGCATGGGACATTCCCTTCGGTACATGTTTCGTAGTGCTGCCCCATTGCTTCATGAAGAGTTTGTGGTTATCGGTAATTGCTCAATTGTGACCCACAATCTTTGGGGATGGGATGTATCCAAACCCATATGAGAATGAGTGCCACATAGCCAAATTGAGTGAGAATGATAAAGAGAGTGAGTGTGTGATTCCACCATATGTGAGGTTGAGAGCATCTCTATTGAGTGAGAAAGATGCACCAACGAGAAAAGAGAGAAGTAGATGATAGTCAAAAAAATGAGTTGAAAGTTGAACAACCTAAGACCGTTGGACGTGAAAGACGAGGAGATAACCACGGTGGGGATAGAGTGCTTGCGATCCAATGGTTTCATGATGATGATTTGATATCTACAACACCTACAACAACCGAGGAGGATGGTAAAGGTAATAAATAATGGTGTTGAATTGCATACTCATCAAGAAGAGGTAATGCGTCTGAGTTCGATCTCTAGTGTTCCTTTGAATATTCCATGTTCGAAATTTGTACGCTCAATTTACATAATGTGGAATTGATTACCCATAATGACGTTCTTACTAAAATATCTTTTGATGATCTTTTATACTATATCATGTTCGATGTTCATAGAGAGCTATCTAGTGTGATTGAGAATCTTGCTAAAGTTTCATGTTTAAAATCACTCGTTAGTACTTATGCCTACACATATACATTCAATTTGATTGGAGATTATGGTGTAGATGACAAGTTCTATGTTTATCGAATATGCATTACCGTGATAATCTTGCTGATTTAAACTTGCATGTTTTGCGCAAACCATCTATTGAGAAATATCATGATCATTTTGAGATGGATTTTAATACAAGTGCCTATTGTTTAGAACGCAATATGATGCCTACTTGTTTCTCCTATACATGTAAACAACGTGAGTCGAGTTGAAGCATGGAAGAAACTAAAATTTTTCTCTCCAATATTTGAACAACTTGATCTAGTGGGTCCCTCTTATATCTTGTCCATGTACTTACCAAAGTCGAGGACGATTTTTCTCATGGGAGGGAGAATGATGTGACCGAAAGTATCGCAATGTATATATCAAATACATCCTATGGCTGCTATGATCCTAATTATTTTGTGCACAACAACGAGAATGTCACAACAATTGATGCATACATATACCACGATATATCGTTGTTCTTTTGTTTATTACACTTTCAAGAAATCATCATGTGCTAGCGAAAGGAGTTTGGATGACAAATATATATACCATGCATATACGTTGTATTATTTGTCTAGCACATCTTGAGCTATCAAAAGCCGAGGACGGCTTTCTTGAAGAAAGGAGGATGATGAGGATATCCCTACTACTTATGAGGTTATTCGTGAAGCAGAGCTAAACTTCTCAAACAACGGTGCATTTGTTTCTTAATGAATTTCCTTTTGTTGCCAATGAGAATTGGTTACTACCTAAAGCAATACTTGGTGCATTCTCAGGTTTGACAAATTTAAAGACTTTGGAACCGAGAGGGAGGAGAGGGAGAAAGACATATGATGACATGGCAACAAGGGTTACATTGGCATAAAAAGAAGCATCAAGTGCATCGAACAAATTCGCATAAGCTAAGAGAAGGAAAGCTCACAATACAAGGGAAACCGAGAGGAGACTAGTTTAAATTTCCAAATTAAAGTAGGACGTTTTTGAATCGGATTCTCGTTCACGTGAATGCGAATCGGACTCGGATCTATCAGCGATGAAGATCAGCGGTCGACTCGGATTCTTGTAGCACTTGCCATTCGTTCATCCGAGTTTTGTGCTTGCGTGGGAGGCTATATAAACCCCCATGGCGCACCATAGAAGTAGACCGGTTTATGCATAAGATTGAAACATAGCTATTGCTTGTTCTTTCGACACGAGTTCATGCGAGGACTTTGAGAGAGAATTAGGCGATCCATTTGTTTTGTTCTCGCAATCCAAGGTCAAGCCGCTCGTTCCATTGGGAATTGGGGACTTGGCGTTGCGTTGTTCGTGGTCTCGCGACGAACAACTACCGGTGTGTTTTGGGCGTATTCAGAAGAGTTGAGGGTTCGTGCATTGGCGCGAGTGTTCAGCTAGCGACATCGTCTACTTCGCATCAACTATCCACGGTTCCTCACTGAGAAGATCGGGCCTCCCCCCGTATCATAACATTTATCTCTAACTAACCATGTTAATTTAAAATAAAGAAAACAACTCATAGCAACTTATCTCTATGGGCTATTGTTGGCATCATCCTTGTTCACTGGACCTACTGCAATGTGCGGTGTGTGACAACTGTAGGTTCAGCGTCCTTGGACCTGCTGTAATGTGCTGTGTGTGACAACTGTAGGTGCAACATCCCTGGACCAGCAATCTAGAACTAACTAAAGATAACATTTATCTCCAACTAACCATGTTGATTTAAAATAAAGAAAACAACTCATAGCAACCTATCTCTATGGGCTATTGTTGGCATCATCCTTAGTTGTTGGACCAGCTGCAACGTGCGGTGCATGACACTGTAGGTGTGACTTTATATGACAGCTCAAGCCTACTCAACTAGGCAACATTTTTGGCTTCACCTACCCTTCAAAGGTTATCTCCAAAACTCAACTAGGCACTGGGTGTTATCTCCCAATCGCAATAAATACTCCACCCGTAGTCCCGTACCCACTACCTTGCCCCCTACTCTCTTAGGCTAGAGAGAGTTGAGAGAGAGAGTATGAAGGCGTTGGAGGAATTGCCAGATTGGCTCCCTGATGGCTGGATCATGGAGATCCGCCATGGTGACGATGACACAATCTACCGGGTATGTAGTTTCCAAAATATTCACAAATGCATACTTTAACTAAGTGGAGACGTGTGTACACTAGACTTGTGTATGCGGAGTTCATGGTTCTACTGGTAGTTTGGTGCTCTTTGTTTTTTTGTTTGTTTTAATATATGTGATTTTTTGCTTAATTTTTATTTGTTTTTGCACAGTATTACACTTCTCCTATATCGGGATATACTTTCACAATGGAGTCAGAGGTACTGCATTACCTTTTCTCAGGGATAGATGAGGATTTGCTGGAATCAAAGTCATGTATTGAGGGGGACACACTGCAGGTGAGAAAATTTTATATGTGATCATGCCATTGTTGATTTTAGTATTGATTAGATTCAAAATGTGTGTGTCCCATCATGCATTTGCAGAAGACACATGAATGCCTACCAAAAGGGTCAGTGATCGAAGCTAGAGATAAGGGGGAGAAGATTGACAAGATGGACAAGGTAACTTTGGACTTGGTTTCATATTAGTTGTATGCCACATGAAGCTTTGACGTAGGTATTTACTGTTGTAGGATGTAATGCTATTTAGAATATGAGGTAGTTATTCAGATTAGCTGGATTATTGAATTTAAACAAGGAAGAGTCCATATCCGAAGGATTATAAGTTTTTGTTGAGTTATACCAATAAAGAAAATGACCTGCCTTTTGAACAAAATTTGTCCAATTTCAAATGTTGCCAAATTTAGAATGTAATTTGTCATACAAATATTTCGGAGGGAGGCGAAATCACCAATAATTTTGGCGAAATTGTTTTTCATGGTAGAGCTTCGCCTCAGGCTTCATACTCGTGCGCGACGCCACTGATTTTTGGTTCATGGTGGTACTTATCCTAAGCCTAGAATCGTAGGTGTCACTTGCGTGTGCATGATAGGTGGTCCTAGACTTGTACGGGAATGTGTCACGTGCCAGCAAAACAACATACAACATCTGCATTTGAATGGACCTGACAGGTGGTCCTAGACTTGTACGTGAATGTGTCACGTGCCAGCAAAACGACATACAGCATCTGCATTTGAATGGACCTGTTCAAGTTGTAGGGTGTATGCCTTAAGGTCAGTTCGGCCTTCCACCATTAATCTGAAGGTCACCTTGAGCAGGGTGAATCCAAAGAAGACTGAGTGGAGGTCTGAAGTAACCTAGTGTTTTACCATTTATGCTTCTGCTCGGCTCAACAGAGATACCTTGATAACTCACTTATGTTCTACTTTTTATATTTTTTATCTGGATCCGCCCCTAACCTTTGGTAAAGTACTTCTACAACACTTCTCGCCACACCACCCTCCAAGACACAATGTTCTGGGTGCACTGATCGTGAAGCAGCGACGCTTCGCTGATATGAAAATTGTGTGGCTTTTGTCGCGGTAGTGTAAAAATACTGCAGCCATTCCTCGACCATGCTCAATTACTACAAGATGTTCAGGCTTATCTACTTAAACTGTAAGAATTTTTGAAGCGTGGGCCCGTGGGTTTATAACTTGGATAATTTTCGTAACCATTCATCCGCCTCCATAATGTGATAATTAAGCTTTAGGTCTTTTGATGTACTTGTTTACAAAAGCAAACTGACTTCACATCTTACGGGTAACATCCTTTACTTGCTTTCCATACCTGGACCAGCATCTGCTGTCACTGGTTGTATAACGTTGATTATAGTAGGTTTTTTTAGCCAATAAAATGATTTTGTTTCATGGATATATTATACTACCTTCCTAGAAATTTGTAAGAAATTGCTGAGGATTTTGTTGTGTTATATCTGATTGATGTTTTTTTTTTCATGACAGCATGTGGTTTTGCGCAAAAGACTAATAAGAACTAAGGGAAAAGCTGATACAAAATCCACAAGATCTCCAAAACCCGGAAGATCTTCAGTGACAAAGAAAGAATTGACAAGTAACCAAACTCCATCAAGCTGTAAGTTTCCTCGTCTGTTGATGGTACCATATTTTGAAGTATATATGCATATGTGATTTTTATGTTACTATAAACTGCTTATACCTTGTTTTGGAGAGAGCCCAAGGATAATGCACACTCGTAAAATCCGACTGTTTCCCGTCTTCCTGATATCTAGGGTATATCATTTGTTTGAAATAATGCACACTCGTAGTATCTTTGAAATAATCATCTGTTTCTTAAGAAAAAAGATGAGCGAGAATGGATCATGGCACCCAAGTGAAAGATTAATCTGTCACATCTAAGGCAAAGATGGATGATAGATTAATTGGAGAACTTGGAAACAAAGATTCATCCTTGTATGAATGTTACAACGATGTGCACATCTTTATTGGAGATGTTGTCCAAAGCTTCTCATGGCTATGGCTAAGCCCCCGCTTGGATCCCCGAATTGGGCCTACAATTTAGGAATTGAATTGGGCCCAATTCATTTCGTCTGTTTGGAACTTTGGATGTCCTTGGTGACACATTAGAAGGCTTAGTGTTTTAGTTGATTTTTATGTTCTCAGTCCTTTTGTTATTAGCAGTAGACATGTATTGGGTGAAAAAAATCCGAGTTGTGAAATAATGCTCGACTGAAATTATGAGAGCCAACTTAACATGTTGATATTATTCTTTGCAAAAGATCAGTGCAGTTTGTTGTTTTGCCCCTCACAGCCTCTTGATAATTCTCTTTCTATGTCATAGCTGAAGATGGTGCCCTCTCTGCTGGTTACGATTCACCATTTGAGCTCGAAGAAAAGGTCTTTAAAAGCTTGGAGGATATATACAAAGAAACACTGACGGAACAGGTCGCCAATCCAAGCCCAAAAGGATGTACGGTTAAAACCATGGAGGCTAGAGGTAAGGGAGAAATCAAGTCAGGGACTCCAGTGACCGAGTAGGAAGGCACATGGAATTGTGACGCAAATTGAAGAAAGTACCAGCCGAAGAGACCAATAAAATTATGTCAGCACTTGTTGCATTCTATTCCAGTTTTAAGTGCACTTGTTATTGTTATTAATAACAGCATAAAGGTTGACAGCAATATTTTAAACATGCCATGTTAGGGACTCCAGTGACCGAGTAGATTGGCTCCCATGCCATGTTGCTAGGGGTGAAAACGGATCGGATAGTTTCTGACTGATCCGGACGAAAACGGATTCGGATTGTCTCGGATCGGATTTTTCTCGGATAATTCTCGGATCGAAACGAATTCGGATTTTTACCTAAACGAAGCGAATCGGTAGCCATGCTATCCGGCGGATACGAAACGAATACGGATTATCCGGATAAGACGAAGGCGGATATCGGATTTCAGCCCAAAAGAGGATTTTGGCCCAAAAGAGAAAATGAGATTTTAATTGATTTCTAAATTTGGAAAATGCAACAAATCAAATAGCCTTTTAGAAAAATAGCAAATAGAGTTCAAAATTCTAGAAAAATCACAAAAATTCCTTGAATGATTTTGAACTTAATAAAATTAATTTCAACTTAAAATTGGTTTTTATTTTTGCACATAAATTATTTTTAATTTCTAAAAATAGTAAAAACCTTTTTAAATTCTAGAAAAATCAAGAAATTAATTATTTTTCACTTTAAATCAAATAAAATCCTAGAAAACTCAATAAATTTTATTTTTACATTAAAAACTAGGAAATTAAATAATTAACTTTATTTTATTGTTTTTCTTTTTAACCAAGAAAACTCTTTTAAATATCGAAAATCTAATAAAATAATAACTTTATTAATTTTATTTTTGGTAATATACTTTGGGATGTTATAGTCATTTGTGTATAAACTAACTATCTAGCCTGATCGATGTTAGTGTGAATTAAGTTTTATGGATGTGATGAACTAAGTATGAATACGTGATGATTTGAGACTTTGTGAGTTATGACTTATGACTTTATGAGCTAAATATGGTAAACTAAGTGTTTTATTTGTGATGAACTAGTTAATACAACTTGCTAGTGCCAATGTTCGTAGTAGTTCTTGAAAATATGAACAATTCATGAATGTTTGCATCAAATAAACTAGTTATATATTTTTGTTAATTTACGGTATACAATTTAAGGGGTTTTCATGTTTGAAAAATATCCGCGAATCGTATTCGTTTGATTCGTATTCGCTCCGTATTAGTATTCGATATTATTCGTATCCGTATTCGTATCCGGGGTATTCGTATTCGTTTCCGAATCCGAAAAAAATATGAAAACAAATATGGCAGAGCCATTATCCGTCCGTATTCGATCCGTTTTCACCCCTACATGTTGCTACATGCTTGACGGTTAATGCTTCTGTTAAAATTATTCCATGTTTTAACCTGTGACCACAAATAGGTATTTCAGTTACCAAAAAAATCTCATAACCAGCATAATTCCCGATCTTTGCCATCGGTGTTTTGCTTATAGCAATTTTTTCTTATAGCAATTTTTTCATAAATGGAAAGAGACGAATGCACGTTTGGAGATATTTTTATATAAAAAGACATGATGGAACCCATATGGTTTTTTATTCAATATGTTCTAGAACATAATTATGGCATATTTGGAATGCAAGAATTGCCCATGGATCAGTTCATTTCCCGCACGAACAGAGAAAAATTGCATTCCAAATGAGACCTCAATAGTTTCCACTCATTGCACGATGACAGTGTCGGCAAGCTCTAGTCGTGCCACTGGCTCGCGATGGGCCTGCCACGTTAACTGATCGCTAGGCCATCAAGCAATTGGTCCCAGTCGCGCGGTGGCCAGGCGGTTGTGGTTTATTTTGTAAAATTATAAAATATAGTTTATTTGTGTAAAAAAATAAAAAATGGTTTATTTTTCCAAAAAAAAAACAAGTTTTCTTCTCCATGTTATTCATCTTCACCGTGGGAACATCGTGCAGTCCCCGGCTGATGTGGGCATGTGGCTCGCCGCCACAAATTTGGTAGTCATGCCTGCGTAAACATAACACATCGTATTCGTTGCCGCTGAAAAAATGATGCCTAAGCTGCGCGGTTAGGTGCTACGCAGTCGACGAATCGCTGCACCTCTTTTGTCCTCCGCCATGGTGTACTTGAATCTCTTGCGACAACCGAAGGCTAGTAGGATTGAATCAGGGGTTGCAACAAGATAAATGCATCCTCCGGGTTTCTGCGGCAATGGACCAAGACCCAGATCAAAAGCTCCTATAAAATTTCTTGAAAATTTAGTAAAATATGACTTTGTGCCAAAAACAGCTGGACCACTCCGAGGCTTAGCCTATGACCAGCTCCACCCCTGGCCTATGGCATCGCCACTACGGTTGGAATTATAGGCCTCACAACCGCCATGGCACCACCGGGTGATAAGTAATGCACTCCATGATTATCGCTTAAGCTAATTAAAGGTGTTACGTCCGCACGAAGCCTCCATTAGCGAATAATCCGTCCTGTAGCCGGTGTAAGTAACAAATCCTCTATTTTGATGGTTGTAACATATTCCCAATTTAATCTTCTACCCTATTTTTAAGTTAGTACCTACCCAATGACTTAAGTACCTTTCTATAGGTATCTTTAATTTCGGACCGTTGGATTTATTATGTACAAGTTTGCTTGGTTGATTTGTTTTTAGGCATGATCTCATATCCATCCATGCATCGTTTTCCATATTTTTCTATCTTGCAATTTCATAAGTGTGATTTTTAAAGGTAAAGGGGCCCTAAATGGGCCTAGTTCAATGATCGCATTATCAAAAAGTTGGGACAGTATACCCACAATTCACAAGAAGCACCCTTGATAAAATAAAAATTACAGCCAGGCCCTTGGGCTACTTCCTTGGTCCGCAGAGATGGATGTTGATGGTTGCTCGTCGACAACGATGGTGTTCCCCATCATTGGCTTTGACAGTTGTCCGCGGAGTATCTGCAGTCGATCAATGGTGATGAGGAACTTGAGTAGGGTCTCTATTGGCACTTAGGCACATGGAGATTGTTGGGAGGAGTTGGCCATCCTAAACCACGATTCAAGAAATCATCAGTGCCGCACCAAAGAACTCCCTCTTCCGTCGTGACTATATGTTGGATCCAAGAGTGATACCCTCAAATCCTCTGTGTATTCTATACTAGTCCCTGGAACAGTAATTAGTGTACACAGTGAACAAATATGGTAGCAACCACATCTCGCACAACTTTATTAATAAATTATCAGAGTTTATTACAAGAAAGGCTTACGAGCCAAAAATAAAGAACACAGCGGAAGACGAAGAAAAAGTAGTAGAGCCAGCTAATCTGCCACAGGCAATTGACTGGGGTAGCGGCCTAGTCGTCAAGATCCATAGCAGTTGTGAAGTCCTTCTCCTCTAAACAATATTTTATTAAGCAAGGGTGGGCGTAAAAATATACTCCGCAAGTTACACCCATAACAGAGTTAATGCATGTATGGATATTATCAAAGGAAGACTTATAGGGTTGTTTTTGCAAAAGCAATATTTGACATTTTAAATATAACAGTTAAGTTCAAAAGCTCAAGTTTTACTATATCTAAAATCAAATTTTATTTTTATTCATGAATTCTTGAGTGTAGGATAAACCTCCATACACAAGTAGTGAAGGACTAACCCCCCTTACACCAAGGCTTTTTGCCCAAATTTCTCACATGGAATAAACATTCATGAAATTATTTTTTTGTCAAAATATTTTTAAAACAAAACCATAGTTTAATATGCGAAAGGCTTTACTCAGCGTATCCTTAACCGTGGACACATCTATTCAAATAGATTTAACACTCTATAGAGATTGTACAACTTTACTCACAAGGGATAATCAACTTTTAATGTCCGTTTCATACACTTTCGTAGGTGTACGACTAAGTGATTATCATAAGACTTTTACAATGCACCATCCTAAAGTAGCCATACCTGCTAAGGTTTGACTTTTTTTGGATTAAACCATCCGCAGGAAGCCCTCTTCGCCATATGAGACTACATAAAAAGTAGACCATTATGACACCCACACACCCGGATAGCACAATCACATTAAAACATTGCAAATTAGTTAGTCAAGTCTATCCCACTCTAAACTTGTAGTAGTACGGAAGGACTTTACAATCCGCAGCTTGCAGACCGCACTACTACAAAAAGGCTAATATTGGATGCCTAATTACAGATGATTTTCCAAAATCGTCAGTATTAATGGTAATCACAGTCGGTTTTACTAGCGCGACTGTCTCTATTACTGGATACGCTAAGTATTACAGACGGTTCGTATACTTCACAGACGGTTCTTAATACGAACCGCTTATGATAAGTATTTCATCACAGACGGTTTGTATTAAAACCATCTATGATAAGTATCTCTCGATTTTACATGACTCTGTAACTTGAAATGCCTAACTTTGTGATTTTACTATAACTTGAATTGGCTAACTCTGTGATTTTACCATGACTACTTGAAATGCATAACTCTGTAAAATCAGAGTGTTAGCCATTTCAAGTCACAGAGTCACGTACAGGGCTATGGCCACTTAAAATTCTCTTGGCCACAGGGCTATGGTCTAGATTAAAAACCCACTTGCAAGCGATGAACATAACTGATTAGCATGCCTTAATTCCCAAATGTTAACATGAATGCGGGGCTAGACGAGAGCCAATAGTGTTATCGCTACGAAGAACTTTAGCAGCTATATTAGGGTGTGTACTACCATTAAATTAGTAGATGCATCTAGTTAGCTATCAACAAAATTATATTCTTTGTAGTACTAGAGAACTATAAACCTAGGAATAATTCACATTCATATCATCGTATTAGCATTTTCATAATTAATTAGCTCATGGAAATATTACCTACACTTAGCTTTGAAGCACAAACTAGTATCTCATTGAGGCTACACCGATCTTATGCCAATAATCACTCGACAATAGTCTGTCTAAATGTCATACTTGCCAAAATCACTAAATACGAACCGCAGTTTCACTCCTATCAAACTCCTAGTGGCTACTAGATTTTGGTTAGCTACCTACCCTTGGTTGTGTTGTTTGTGGTTGGGCAAGTGTATGTGTGGATAAACCCCTTTCACACTTCGATTAAGCTATCACTTACTCCGGAAAGCTCGGATAATATCTAGACACCGCACTAACTTGATATCTCTAACTCATTAGTGCTTCCTCGTGAATAAATACGATACCTAGAATACTCCTAAGTGAAATGCTACAATGATAAACCTTGCTCTTGCGGATATTTATTTGTCAGGCATAGCAACCGTCAAATCTCATCCATTACCTTTCAAGGAGTTCAAGCTATACGACATGAAGATCATTTTCGCAACCTAGGGCAATCGCAAATCATTTGAGGCAAAACCACAACATCCAAGAGAGTCTTTGCAGAGCCATGACATCACATCTTTTGTTGAATTCTAGCTTGGGTTCATCACCTTAGGGTAGATTGATCTACATAGACTATAAACCTTGAAACCACTTGGTAGCACACTTCCAAAGTGCCTCTATGTCATGGGCGTGGGTCTGATGACCAGCGACTACAGTTGCACAATATTGTAGCTACATTAGCTACCTATTAGTTTGGTTAGGAATTTATCCTTAAAAGTTTGAGTTAGATTATAGCCTACTTTACATTCCTCAACTGTTTTCAAAGTCTAATCTTCACCCTCAACACCAAAAGCGTTTGCCATATGTTCACTGTACGGTATTGTACCTACATTTTCTATTAGCTTGTTGCTGCACACACACCTCAGCAGCCCTGATCGTGCCACCTTCACCCAACTCATTGCCATAACATGCTGCCTTGCTCCAGCCTAGCTGCGTCGTGTGCACCCCATTGCCCTGCTCCTCCTCGGCTGCACCGTTCCACCCTAGCCTCGATCTGGACCTACTCCGGATCTGAACGGGGCCGTCACCATGTTGTGCAACACACACGAGCTTGGAGGTGAGGACACTAAGTCAGGATTGCAGGAGGTGAGGACATGGTTCTTGAGACGAAGGGAAAGGACAAGACTGTAAAGCCATGGATGCGACTGGGAGCTAAGCACAGGCTGCAAAGAGCGATGGCAAAGAGGTGGTGTAGTTGACAAGATACGATTAGGGGTTAGAATGGATGTGTTGAGATGGATGTACCCTGTCCATCTGTGATTTTCTTTCCTTGAGGGCATACGACGACGACACCTCATCAATGTGTGTTGTGAAACAATACGAGGAGTGATTTGCTTTGTTTGCAGATCTGCCTCCTAACCTGCCGGGCCATGCGGGTTAGTTCACAGAAAACATTTCAAGTAGACAGTCGCCCCACAAAAAATACTGAGCTCAGAATATCACCCAAAACAATCTTACTAATAATTTAAACCATAATTACCAATAATTACAGCAAGCTATGCCTGGAATAAAACCCCACAACGGGTCATAGAACAACAAACTTAACAATATAAAAAGTATAAAGGATTGACTCTTACAACATGGAACCATGCGCCTAAGAACGCTCAGGTCACCCACGCCTGAGAAACACTCGAGTCGCACACGCTCGAGAAACACCGAAATCATGCTCCAGGGGACATAGGATGGCAACAAATAATATAATCAAACTAACATTAAACAAACCAAAGTTCCAATCATTAAACTAATAATAACCAAGCCTATTTAATAAGTTCTAAATGGAAGTATCATGTCTCTAGATTTAGTGAAAGCAAACAAAATAAGGAATGTCCGTGTAATGATTGCATTTGATACACATGTGCTACTCCATCACATCCATGATGTTGTCATTGATCACCTAAAAACAACAACAAAGCAAGGGTGCATCCAAGACTAAGCAAGTACATAATAGAACAGTAAAAAAAGCTTATCATTCAATTAAATCATTCTCATACTCAATTAACCATATCATCTTTCATGTAGTTAATTAACACAATTAATTTTTTTATGTATGCAATGCTTAAATATGCTCCATACTCATATGCAACTCCATCAGCTGATACCGGTATAGCGGAGTGATGACTTGTCGATGAACCACTCTATTCTTCACTCATGTGAAGTCCCTACCGAGGTAGGATTTTATCTAGAGCTCTCTGAACTAGTCACGTAACATTACTCACCGACCTCGCCAAAATAGTTACATGACTTTCTCCCCACCCTAGCTCGTACAACTCCTGTCATGATTAATACAAATGTTGCAACACCTTTTCCATTATCTATTAACAAAATCCATTATCATCATTACCATGTCAACCCCATGACATATCATCATCATTATATCATGGCATTTATATCAACATCATTATCATGGCATTTCAATAAGCATGAATAAAAAATAAATAAATCTCATGGCAAGTTAATTGTAAAGACAAGGGTAAACAAACTGATGTTTACTGCTCTACCAGCACTTGCCTTTTAGCCACAAAAGTTGGAACGATGTAAAGGTGGCACCGAACTCAAAGCATCACTCCCTTGAATAAAATCAACAATCCACCTCATAAATATGCCACAACATTGCACGAACATCAAACAACTCGATATCGTTCATATGCGCAAACCAGACCCAACTAACTTGTCTTCATCAGACAACCTACCCATTGTCCCGATGATCAAACATTCATAACTTTTACTCCTAGAATCCAAATGTAACAGCCCAAAATCCCTAAGTTGGATTAGTTATGTTAGGAGGGACAAATTCCATATCCGACCAGTCACATTCCTTCGCATATTTCATAGCATACCCGAAAGCTACCTTTATAATTACCTAGTTACGAGTAGCGTTTGACAACCCCTAAGAGTGCTATTACACATGTAGAAAACTATGTTGATCTCAGGTCTAAGGATCATACATCATCATTGCTTGAGACCAACTGATAACACATAGAATCATAACAATCTCAGCAGTGTCTCAAGGTGGGTCAATCCAACCCCATGTTCTCTAACATGTGTCCACATTATTGATTCGATATCCCCATATCCATGACCGGCAAAACATGGTCATCAATCAATATATGTGCTGGTTGTAGAGTCGCTGGTGTTCCGACCAGTAACATCCGACTAGGGATACCATTTAGAACGACATCATATAAGTTAAAAAGATTCATCAACAAGTCACATACTTGTTAATCTTTATAACCAATGACTCATAAACATAGACGTGATACAATCATCTCTATAATTGCCTCTGGGGCATATCACCAACAGCGACCCCTTCTGACTAGGAACTCGAAACGTGCATAGTACTCAAAACACCTTCCGAGCTTGTAGTCGAACTTCCTTCCGACTAGGTTATCGTGACCACTCATTTTTGAACACTATGTCTCGACCACACAGGTTCAACCAATCTTTCGACCACTGTGTTTCAACCACACAGCTCAACCACTCATTCTCGACCACTATGACTCAATCACACAGTTTTGACCACTGTGTTTCGACCACACAGTTCGACCACTCATTCTCGACCGCTGTGTCTCGACCACACAGTTTTGACCGCTCATTTTTTACCACTATGTTTCAACCACTTGGTATCAACCACTCAGTTTTGACTACTGTGTCTCGACCACTCAGTTTCAACCACTGTGCTCCAATCACTCATAGTTGTGACTTTCTACGGACGATTGTTAAATAATGTCCATTATTCTACTCATACAAGAAACCCATTCTCTTTTTATTTCAGCTTTGCATTTCGTCCTACAGGCATATAATGCAACGGTGAATAATTTTGTACACATAGTTGTAAATTTTTTACTACGATTCTCATGCCCCTCAATTAGAGGTGCGGTACATGGATGGGTTCCTACACCTCATCGGCTAGGAGCCCTATTGCGGCAGAGGCGAGCTGCAATAGGCATGAAGGGTGAACAGAGATGGGGAGGGAGGCAGAGCGGGGGGGGGAGAAAGATAGATTGATCTATTGCTTGGCCATCCAATGATTTTGCTTTATCCCTTTAACAGGGATATGACCTTGCAATCTCGAACTAACTAAAGATAACATTTATCTCTAACTAACCATGTTAATTTAAAAGAAAGAAAACAACTCCTAGCAACTTATCTCTATGGGCTATTGTTGGCATCATCCTTGGTCGCTGGACCTACTGCAACGTGCGGTGCGCGACAACTGTAGGTGCAGCGTCTCTGGACCTGCTACAACATGTGGTGCGTGACAACTATAGGTGTAGCATCCCTGGACCTACAATCTCGAACTAACTAAAGATAACATTTATCTCCAACTAACCATATTGATTTAAAATAAAGAAAACAAATCATAGCATCTTATCTCTATGGGTTATTGTTCGCATCATCCTTGGTTGTTGGACCTGCTGCAACATGCGGTGTGTGACAACTGTAGCTACAATGTCTCTGGACCTGCTACAACATGCGGTGTGTGACAACTGTAGCTACAATGTCTCTGGACCTGCTGCAACATGCGGTGTGCGACACTGTTGCGTACTCAATTAGGCAACATTGTTTGGCTTCACCAACCCTTCAAATGGGATGTCCACATCTGATCACTAGGACAACTATAGTGCATGTCAACTAGCACTAGGAGTTATCTCCCAATCGCGATAAATACCCCGCCCCATAGTCTCGTACCCACTACCTTGCCCCCTACTCTCTTAGGCCAGAGAGAGGAGAGAGAGAATATGAAGGCATTGGAGGAATCGCCATATTGGCTCCCTGATGGCTGGATCATGGAGATCCGCCATGGCGACGACGGCACAATCTACCGGGTATGTAGTTTCCAAAATATTCACAAATGCATACTTTCACTAAGTCAAGATGTGTGTACATTACACTTGTGTATGTTGAGTTCATGGTTCTATCGGTAGTTTGGTGTTCTTTGTTTTTTTATTTTAATATATGTGAATTTTTGCTTAGTTTTTATTCATTTTTGCATAGTATTACACTTCTCCTATATCGGAATACACATTCACAATGGAGTCGGAAGTACTGGATTACCTTTTCTCAGGGATAGATGAACATATGCTGGAATCAAGGGCATGTGTTGTGGGGGACACACTGCAGGTGAGAAAAATTTATATGTGGTCATGCCATTATTGATTTTAGTATTGATTAGATTCAAAATGTGTGTGTCCCATGATGGATTTATAGAGGACACATGAATGCCTACCAAAGGGGTCGGTGATCGAGGCTAGAGATAAGGGAAAGAAGACGGACAAGATGTACAAGGTAACTTTGGACTTGGTTTCATATTAGCTACAGAAATATGAGTTGCTACAGTTATCATTGTACGATACTACGACATTTCACTGTAGTACAATACCCTCTGTGTTATTGTGTGAAAGAAATTGTACTGTAGTACAGATATTGTAGCACTTGATCTAGACCGTTGGATTTCGATCAGACGGTTGAGAGACGCTCCTAATGTAGAATAGTGTTGATCCTCTACATTTAAACCTTCAATGCAGAGGATCCGAGTCCCATGCATTCCACGTTATCGTGGGTTTTTACTGCAATCTCAAAGACTTTCGTATGATCTTGCACCCTTTACAGGTATGCTCAATAAAGAAGCTTTCATACGGACATGCGACACAACTTTGGCATCCCATGCACTCAATTGCGTTGTGATTGTCACACTAATCTTGCAGCTGTAGTCTGTAGAGCTCGTGGACCATTGTTTTGTTTTGGAATTTTTTTTGTTTTGAACACTATTCAAATGTTGCCAAATTTAGGATGCAATTTGTTCAAATTTAAATATTTCCGATTTTTTTTGAATGAATCAAAAAAAAAATTGGGGGAGGGGGGGGGGGTGAAATCACAAAAATTTTGCAAAAATTTCTGCAAAATTCTTTTCCATGGTAAAGCTTCGCCTCGGGCTTCATACTGGCCAATTTCATCAACCACTGGTTGTGTAACATTGATTATAGTAGGGTTTTTAGCCAATAAAATGATTTTGTTTCATGGATATATTATACTACCTTCCTAGAAATTTGTAAGAAATTGTTGAGGATTCTGTTGTGTTATATCTGATTGATGCTTTTTTTCATGACAGCTGCGCAAAAGACCAAGAACCAATGGAAAAGCTAATAAAAAATCCAGAAGATCTCCAAAACCCGGAAGATCTTTAGTGACAAAGAAAGAATTGAAAATTGACCAAATACCATCAAGCTGTAAGTTTCCTCATCTGTTGATGGTACCATATTTTGAAGTATATATGCATATGTGATTTCTATGTTAATTACATCCTCTACGCGCGGTGATCTTAGCTACTATAAAATGCTTATACCTTGTTTTGGAGAGAGCCCAAGGATAACGCACACATGTAGAATCTAACTGTTTCTCGTCTTCCTGATATCTAAGGTATATGATTTGTTTGAAATAATGCACGCTCGTAGAATCTTTGAAATATTCATCTGTTTCTTAAGAAGAAAGATGAGGGACAACCAAACATAAAAATTGGAATCGCAGTCCAATTCAAATCCCAACTGAAATTGAATTGGAGCTACATCAATCCCAACTTAAATTCTGATTCAATCATTCGATCCCAATACTGTAGATACATCACATATTCTTTGGTTGTCCTTGGTGACACTTCGAATCATTAGAAGGCTTTGTGTTATTTTTATTTGATTTTTAAGTTCTCAGTCCTTTTGTTATTAGCTGTAGATATATTGGGTGAAAAAAAAAATCAGATCTGTAAATCTAACGAATAATGCTCGACTAAAATTATGAAAGCCAGCTTAACATGTTGATTTTATTCTTAACAAAAGACCAGTGCAATATGTTGTGTTTGCCCCTTCCAGCCTCTTGATAATTTTCACTTTGTATGTCATAGATGAAGATGGTGCCCTCTCTGCTGGTTACGATTCGTCATTTGAACTCAAAGAAAAGAAACACTGATGGAACAGGCCGCCAATCCAAGCCCAAAAGGATGTAAGGTTAATTACATGGAATTGTGACACAAATTGAAGAATGTACCAGCGGAAGAGACCAATAAAATTATGTCAGCACTTGTTGCATTCTATTCCAGTTTTAAGTGCACTTGTCATTGTTATTAATAGCATAAAGGTTGACAGCAAATATTCTAAAGTGGCAGATTGGCTCCCATGTTGCTACATGCTTGACGATTAATGCTTCTGTTAAGATTAGCCCATGTTTTAACCTGTGGCCACAAATAGGTATTTCTGTTACCAAAAAATCTCATAACCAGCATAATTCCCAATCTTTGCCATGGGTGTTTTCTAGAACATAATTATGACATGTTTGTAATGCATGAATTTCCTATGGGTCAGTTCATTTCCCGTAGGAACAGTAAGGGACGACCTACAATTACTAACCTTAAAGGCTGGAGGGTATGTCCTCATCCCGGCCCTGCCCACGTCACCAGAAAAACGGCGTCCGTCCGATCGCCCCCCGGTCGCCTGCGCGCCGTCCGATCGAGCCGGTGCGCATTCGTGGGAAGGGGCGGTCGAGCGCGGGCCACGTCGTCCCACAGGCGGCTTCGTCGTCGCCCCAAAAAGGCCTGCGTCGCGAACCCTCATCCCAATCCCCTCGCTGCTTCCCCTCCTTCTGTCCCCTCCATCTCCCTCCCCCGCCGCCCCTCCCAGCACGCGTCGCCGGCGCTTCCCTCTTCCTACCTCGCCGTCGCAGCTCGCCCCCTCTTCCTCCCTCCTGCCCCCTTGGCCTCCCTCCCCAGCCGCCGTTCCCCTCCGCCTCCTGGTCCCTCTGTCTTCCTCTGCCGCTCCCACGCCGTCGCCCCCAGCTGCGCCCGCGCGTTCCCGCACCCGGCTCGGTCCCGTCTCGTGTGCGCGCCTCCTGGCTCCTCTCCTGCTTCACTCGCCACCCCCCTGTGCTTGGCTCTCATTCTTTCTTGCTTCTTCCTCACTTGATTTCTTCTCTCCCCATTTCTCTTTCCTCCATTTTTCTCCCTCCTGGAGCTTGCTCCGGCCGCACTTCCCCATGGCGCCGCCTCCCTCTGGCGGCTCCTCTCTTGCTCCGTCACACGGCGCCGCTTTTCTCGAAGGCGCCTCCTGCCGCTCGCCTCTTCCCCTCCGCCTCCCACGCCGCCGCCGCTAGCACCTGACTCGGTCCCGGTCCGCGCGCGCGCTTCCTGGCTCCTCTCCTGCCCCCCTGGGCTGGGCTCTGTCCCGGACCCAGGATTCGGCTCCCCTGTGCCACGCGTGCGCCTCCTGCTGGTTCGGCTTGGCCTGGACGCAACTCGGCCCGGCCGGCTAGGCCTCCGGCCGCCCACTGCCTTCCCTGGTGCTCGCACCGCCAGCTACTGGACCCATCGGATTGGAGCATTCGCTACTATAGATCTATTTTTTGTGAATGTGTGCTATGCGATTGGAATACCGAATTGGGTATGTGCTATCAGTTAAAATAAACATTCAAAAGCATGATTCATTTGCTCTAAGTCATGATTTCTTTGTTTCCAGTTTTAGGTTAAATTGTAGTTCACTGTCCTTTTTGACCTCATGATGGAATGTCCACATCTTCTGATTTTAAAGAACTTACTTTTTTTAGATTGATGTTCATTAGGTTTGTGTAATGCTAATTTGTAATGTTATGGAAGCTTTTCACTTCTGCAGATTGATTGACAGTCCGAAAATTAGCACCTTCAATATGCCAATGGTGCTCTACTAAATTCAGTTTGTTTCTGATGTCAATGATTCTGAGGGGGAGGAAACATCTTGGATTTCATGGTTCTGTACCTTGCGAGTCAATGAATTCTTCTGTGAGATCGATGGTGATTATATACAGGATGATTTCAACCTCTGTGGTCTGAGCAATTAGGTGTCATATTATGATTATGCACTTGATCTCATCTTAGACATTGACTCTTCTAATGGTGAGATTGGTTTTTCTTAAGAAAGCTATGAATTTAGTAATATATAATAAATACACCATTGACATACCATTCCTTAATCTTACCATCTGTAGCTTTCATTTTTTTGTACCGCCTACTTATTTTGTAACATTATTTGATTATTCACATCAACTTCATTTCCTAAAGAAGCAAAATTCAAACAACATGTGTGTATGCTTCCTGTATTTAAAAATTTACAAATAGGTACTATTTAGGTGTGCTATGGAACTTATCTACGTGTGACCATTTATGTACAGGTGAAGTGTTCACTCAGGACCAAAATAAATTAGTCGAGTAATCTGCAGAGATGTTGTATGAATTAATTCAACATATTGTATTTACAAGGACAAATCATGTTTTAGCTATGCAGGAAAAAATTTATGTGTCTTTTCAGAAATGCGCTGCCAATTGCTATATATAAAATAGGATTTATCTTGAAAGGTATAACTGAAAAGAGTGTGTATATATTGTAGCTACTAGCTAGGTTAGTACTCATGATTGAGAGCATCCAATCACTATGTTGGGTTCATTCGGGGAACATGAGAAATACTTTGCCCTCAAGCTTAAGTGTTAATCCTTTATAAAAACTTTAAGTATAAACAAAAATAGAAGTTTATCTTTTGTTTACTGTTTCTGTTAGAGAATTACGAAATGGCATGATCTTAATAAAACCTATTAATTGAAATACAAATTTGTTATGCAAAACTAATGCATATATGTACCTCCTGCATACTAGATGCAAATAGCTTTACTAAAAATAATAACAAATGAGACGGAAAAGGGAAGAGCTTCCTGCTCTTCTGTTTCTACCTTAGGCATAGATAGGCATAATAAGGTTATTCTGTGGACTTCATATATCCATGAGAAGAACCCATATAGTTTTTCGCTGCAAGCTTCTCCCTCTCTAAACTCATAAACATTTTATAGTGCTTCCCAAGATACTTTTTCTGCAGTGATATGCTCTTTACAGAAAAAAACAAATCACATCGAAATATCGAAATTACCGAATTATCTCATAACTCAGCTCTAAAAAAAGTATATCGTATATAAGAAAATATATGTACAATCCAAAATAACCTTTTAGTATGCATTCGAAGCAATACACGCACTGTACCTTCATGGTTTTTTAAAACATTGGAGATCCGCAGTAGCATATGATTTTCCACAAAAAAAATGTTTGACGATAGAAGCTAGCAAAATTTGAAAGCTAAGCAAAAACTCACTAACATACAATACAAGGAATCAATCAAGATGTCAAGAAACAAAATGATAAGGATTATGTTCAGGATTATAAACTTTTATGTGGATCACTGCACTCCTTTTGGGTATATGAACTATTTATCCAAGCAAAAATGAAGTCGGAACAACTGGAGCGGAAAGGATGATATATAGTTAGTTCAATCATAGCCAATGGAGATTCAAACAAAATGAATGTCCAAATTTATCATCCACTCAACCAAGAAATAGCAATAACCAATTGTCCCTCGACATTGAGTAGGTTCTAAACTTGGTAACATTCACCAAGAGATTGGCCCTCGACACCCAACTAAGGTGGCTCGACCCCAGGACATTCACCGTAGCGGTATGATAAAGGTAAGGTGAATGTATTACAAAAATATTCAGTTTCTCTTATTATCTGTAAAGCCTATCGGCTTAAAAAGTTATGTTTAGTGGTTCCTGAGGTTGTTCCATAGTTCATTATATTGTTAGCAATTTCCATTCATCAGTTTATTCCTATGCCTCATGATGTTTTCATCAGGTACCTTTTCGAGGTTCTCTTTTAATAATTATGCTTATCTAGGTTGGGCCTTTTGTAATAGTAGTAAGCTAGGATGTGCTCATGTACCTCCTACCAGGTATACACTTCTTTGTCCACAATTACGCCTTTTTTATATGATACGATCTGATTGTATTAAATGTATTTGTTTGTATTCGATTAGCATTTGTATTAACTATGAAGATGTGTCACTTTCCTTCTCCAGAAGTTCAGTTCTTTTTTTCATGGTTGTTTTGTCTACCATGTTTACATAAAAGATTATTATGAAAGGTCCAATATCAGATACCATAACATAAAAGAAATTGTGTTTTTTAATAAAATAGTTCGCTTATCTCGCGATGCTAACTTTCACTATTGTTTGTAATTACTGAGGAGCATTGCTTCATATACAGATGTCTGGGTTGTATGTCTTCACAATAGCTTTTAAATGTTTTGTCAGATTCGTCATTATTTTAGCAATTTGATGATCAATTTCCACACAGATATGAATTACTATTTGTTATATTCATCTTTTTTTTCTACGCAATTATGACTTATGCACTATGGTACATCAAATCCTAATGTTTTTTTAAAAATATGCTTGATTATAATCTTTTCGTATGCGTACAACAGCCACAAACGCGCCATTTGGCGCGGGTTCCTTTCTAGTATATATTTAAAAAAGGAGACTTTCTATGGTGCTTGGGAGGCATTAGGAGGTAATATCACTTAATAAATATCAACCGTTGATGATCGGAAGGGTAGTTTAGGTATGACGTTTCACTCATATGTTTTCTTCGAAGTTTTTTTTAATAAACCATTTAAAAAAATGACACAAACAAACCACGTTGTAATTTATTTTTACAAAAATAACCCATAATTGCTGGGCCACCAAGCGACTGGGTCTAGCTGCGTAGTGGCCCCACAATTAGCTGACGTGGCAGGCACAGTCGCATGACAGGGGCCTTGGTCCTGCAGTGTGATTTAGTCACAAGCCGGTGGCGCGACTGAGGCCTATGCTGAGCACAGTCATTGGACCAGAACGCGACTGTGACGCCCCAGTGTCATTACCCCAGGGGTAATCACACTTAGGCATACGGATTACTATTCATCTGCCCGGTAGAACACCGCTCCGACGAATAGCAAGCCTTTACCAGAGTTAGCGTGGCGAACAATAGATAGAAAGCGTACAACTTTATTACAGCATTAGCCACGCAAGGCTATGATCTTACATTACAATGACTTAATTACAATGGGAAAACAGATTTCCCCTCGCTGCTTTGATTTGACCTTCACGCAATCTACTCGCCCACACGTCAATATGGCACCTATTTCGCCTGGTTCTTATAATCGATGCCTCGCATCTGCGCCTCATCGGTACTGCAAATCCCTCATCCCACTCGGGATATCTCCCAGCCGGATTAGGATCTAAGCAAAGGGAGAGATAGCAAGAGTGAGTACTAGTGTACTCAGCAAGCATTAATATCAAAAATGCACTGTATGACACCTCTGTTCATTATCACAATTTCTAATCAACACTTTTCTGGAAAATAAACCAACTCATTCAAATCTTTAGGTGGTAAAATTTTAATACTGAAAAGACTACTTGTCACACGAATAGAAGATAGACCCCGAGTGGCTCCCGTAAGTTCCAATCCAGGAACAGGCATGAATTCATGATTTTAATTAGCACTGCGCAGGCTTGTACCACTTTACCCACAGCTATTCTGACCCTTACTTAACTGGGTTCCCTGCATTTCCTTTGATGCGGGTTCGAGATCGAATCTGAGCGTTTTCTAGGTTACGTGATTAAGTATCCACCATTACCTTACGCCGGTGTTGACCTTGCCACGATCTTGGCCTAATCACCCACCGAGTTTGATAATGTTGGTTGGGCCGCCTCGCGCACCCAACACTCCACCTTAGCGCTATAGCGCCTTGGATCACCCACTCCCGGACTCTCTCTACCGGCTCTGGGTTCCTCCATCACACTCACACATAATACTTACCTGTTGTGGAGAAAATAATCACGTAATAGGGTAGCATTTTCTGCCGTCATAGCGGAAAATGGTTGGTACTTAAATTACGGCCTCTTATCCGGTGAGAGTTTGTTGGTCCTTATATTATAGCCCTATGTAAAGGGTCCCACCTCTTACCATCATCTCTACCTGCCACGGGCCCCCTTTACCAACCATATAATTATCTTTCTCATCTTTATCATCTTTCTCATCTTTATCATCCGATTTGATTTTGAGACATAATTTTGATGCAATAGACATATATAGTAAAGCGTTATCTGATGTATATTTGATATAACTATATTTGTGATCAAGAGGATAGCTTGCCTTTGTAGTAGTAAAATTGGTCGGTGCCGATGAGATCAGTATCAGGTACTCCGGGCTGCGTGGTTTCGTTCTCTGTAGCAATGCGATAGCACGAGTAATATATAAACAAATACATAGTTTAGTTTGAGTGATATTGTACATACATAAGGTTAGTGGGTTCAATTTGTTAGCACAATTTAATTAAATTAACATTTTTCGGTCCCCGCTAAGTTAGCACTCCCCAAGGGTGACTGATCCATAGTCTACTCGCCCTATGGATTAAGATGCCGAAACACGCGCTTAACGAAAAGAAAAGAAAATACTACATATACTCACATTCTACTGAGTCTACCAATTTTATTTGTGCACAAACGCCTAATTGACTTCTTTAAGTACGACACTTAAACGCAAGGAAGGTAAAACACTACACAAGTTTGCAACCTACTAAACTTATCAATTCTTAGTTGCACACTGACTTCTAATTGGTTCCAGCAAGTACACACGTGTTTGCTAACTAATCGAGATACACAAGGTGCTACTAACTTAACCATTTTCTCGAGACGAAAATACTTTTAATGCATCCAGCTATCTAATTATGCTCATGCCTACTATACAGTCTAAAAACTCGCAGCGCCGAAGCGCGCCGAAGCGCACTACTAACAACAGCGCCCCCAATACCTACTGCTAAATCCACTAGTATTTACCCCCGGACTACCTTACCAAACTATCTCCCCACCAACTCCTTTCTCTAATCACCCCTCTCTTTCATCTAATCCCACTCTAATCCTCCCCTCTCTATTCCCTGCTCGGCCGAAGCACCAACACCCCCAAATTCCCTATCTCCTCTACTCCCTAATTCAACTTCCTAACTCTATCCCTACTCCTCAGTCCACCTCTTCTCACCCTCCTCACTCGGCCGACACACTCCAAGGCGCACTCCTTCTTCCCCCTATCTTCTTGCTCCAGCTGAAATCACCAACCTAAATCCTCATCTCCCCTAGTGCTTGCCCCTGCCGACCGAAAGCTCCAAGGTGCCTCCTCCTTGGGCTTGCGCCCGGCTCCACCGGTTTTGGCCCCGGCCCGACGCCTCCTCCGGCCCCTCGGCTACCTCGCTCTACTTCTCCTCAACCCCCTCTCGGTTCTACCCTCCAGTCGGCCAGCCCGGCTTCAGGCGCCGCCACCACCGACCTGCTGGCTCGCCGCCCCGGCTCCTCTCCCCTGCGCTTCCCCACGGTGCTGCGCCCCGGCTCCCGGCTACCCAGTTCTCGGTGCCGCCTCTTCTGGTGCCTGCCGACCCGGCCCTGGGGCCGCCGGCGCCCGGCTCACTCTTCTCCCTCTACCCCTCTCTCTCTCTCACTCTCACGCTTCGCTTTGTTGAGGCCTTACAGTTGAGCAAGAACCAACAAGTGCCGAAGTTAATCTAGCTACCAGATCTGCTATGCTAGTGGGAGATTCGGATCGACATCGCTAACGCGATGCATGAATGCAGTCGGTGCATGCACGGAGGAAAATGCAAGAAGAAAGATGGGGTGAGGTGCTACTACGATCTATTGTGGTATGATAAGCTTCCCTACTCCCCTTCTCACTCTCTCCTCTCTCGATCCCCTATTGCTCTGCGATGCAACAATGGATGTTGAGTATGATTACGAGTGGGATTTCGGCATATGCCCGATGATGTGTATTGAGGAGATGGTTAGGGATTGGGGCTCTGTGGGTTCGGCTTTGGTAAACAAAACTAAGAATAGCGGTGGGGAGAAAGGGTGGTTTACCGATTGGAATGGGGTTTGATCGGTGGCGGTAGTGTGTTGGTGTTGATGGTCGGTGGTCGTGGGGCTCCCGGTGCTTTCGGTCCTCACGGTTCTTGCCTCTGTTGGTCGGTGTGGTCCTAATGGTGGCCGATGGTCCAATCTTTGTCGCGGCGCCGTTCTTGCTCCTTGTGCCTCCTCTTCTCCTTGCTCGCTATGATGATCCCGAGCTATTTTGCTCTCGGGATGTTCACGGTGTATCACGAAGTTCATCAGAAGGATGAACAACAAAATGATGTGAGGACTTGAGGTTGTTTACTGCTGGTTTGGGCTTGGGGTCGGCTTGTGGGTGATGTTCGTTGTGGTGGCCGGCATGGTCGGAGGGGATGCCGCCGAGGTGGAGGGTGGTCCTCTGCTGGACTCGGTGTGGCCTCGGTGGTTGCTTGCGGTTCCACTTGCCGCGTCGGCATCACCCTTGCTCTTGAGCTTTCTTTCTCCTGGCTCCCTTCTTCCTCTGGCTCTTTGGTGGATGGGGCGAGCTTGGCTTGCTCGGCTTTGTGCGAATGGAGGTTACGTGTGGTGTGAGAGGCATGAGTCCTTTGTGCGGGGATGGCTTGGTGGGGCGTGTCCTTTCTTCTTATCCTTCCCTCCTCACAAGGCCTTTGTTTGGGCAATACCATTGGGTAATAGGAGGTTCTGACTCTTGGTTGGCTGTTTTACAATTGTGGGTGTTGGGTTTTGGTGCAAGCGAATGAAGAAACCCACGAAGTGATACGGTGCTAACTAACTTAGATCGGCTGGTATTTTGGCGATCAAGGCGCCAACCTATTAAGGTGGGTTCGGGAACCTTGGCGATCATGGTGCCGGCGGATTTGGGTTGGTTTGGGAACCGGCGAACTTGGAAATCGGCGGCTCCTTTTACTCTAACTCATCACTCTTGCCTTTTGGTTTACTAACTTGATCCTGAGGTTTTGGCGAACGATAGACTGCGGGACAAGGTGTGGTTTAACGGTTTGACGGTACATGGACAAGGTGGCAAGGAGGGCTTCTGCAACATGAATGCAAGAATGGGATTGCAAAATAATTAGGTCTTGTAAGATACACTGCGGTTTGTTGTAACGCATTTAAGATTGTAACATTGCAGAGACCTTGATGTATTGAGCTGATGCAATTTATATTGAGCCCGCAAAAAGGTTTCAATTACACTTGTAATGTAATTCTTTTGTGTAAGATTTTAGGTTTTAGCGTTAAGGAGGTATTGTTGCAAACAAACCGGTTGTTAACCACGCTGATTAAGCACTGGTTACCCAACTGGGATTACAATTAAATCTCGACTTAATGAATTTTAATTACCGCTTAATTACCAATTACTGTTGTTTAGCTTAGTCTAATTGTTTGGGTTCTCACATCCTCCCCCCCTTGGAAACATTTCGTCCCCGAAATTGCGGTCCACATGGTAGGGCAAGGTAGGCTTCTTGTAGCACTTCGTCGCTCACCCACGTAGTTTCACCGACGAGGTGACTTTTCCATTGTACCTTGCAAGAATGAATCATCCGGATCAACAACTTATGGTTTTCTGCCGCCAAAATTTTTACGCTATGCTCGCCAAACGTGAGATCATCGTGCAACGGTATATCGAAACGGGTCACATGTTGGGAAGGGCTCCTTTAGCACTTTATGAGTTGAGGGATATGAAAATATGTCGCGGATCTGTGATAACTGGTTTGGTAATTCCAGTCGATACGCTAAGGTGCTTTTACACTTGAAATCCAAAAGGGTCCCATATGTCTGTAGACTTTGTTTTCCTTGTAATCCCTGTCAGCACGCCCCGCGTATGGGTGGTATCACCAAAGATGCAAAATCCCCAACTTCGTACTGTAGGAATCTTGGGAATTAGCGTTGATTCCTGAATTACATTGATAACCGATTCTCTCTCTCTCTATTTAAGGCATACCGAGCAATTCCTTAGGGAGTACACCTGAGAACGTTAGCACTCTTTGGTATGACCTTTAGATCCTTAGTTCTGAGTTGACCAAGGTAGGATAAGATTGTTTTGGTGGACTTCTGATTCCGATATATTGTGGTCGTGTCCCGTCAGATTTTCCAATACGTAATGTGATATTGGTACTACGACAAATTGATGTATACCCGTGTAAGGGTAACCTGAAGGCAAGTTATTGACTTTTGATGGCTTTGACTACTGCCGGTGGGGTGCTTTAGAATCTCATTCCTCTCTTTCTTGCTTTACAAGATCTTTCTTTGAGCTCGAGTTTGTGCCATTGTTATTATTTGTAGGTTTCCTTTGTTGGTGTTGGTCAGCGGGTTGGCATCTTAGCTTCTATTACTTGCGTAGTCGGTGGGCTCATACCTTAGCAATTATCTTATCTGAACACTGCGGCTTTTGAGGACTGTTTTGCCCTAATTAGGAGATACCTGACTACGCTTGCTTGGTTGCATCGACACATAAAAGTTTAAGAGATATCCCATCTGGTGCATCACTATACCTTGATTTTGAACAGTATATTAAATCCAAAAAGTAGGATGCAACTCAAAGATCAATCCTTAATTGAGTTGGGCGATTTTCAATAACACTTGATCTCGATCACATAAATGAATTGATCCTATACATCAACTTGCACTATCCACCCATTCATTTCACCCAATTCTAAACCAACTTTTATTTACCCTTTGAGTTAAATCATTTGCTAAGATACCACAACCTCATTTTAAGTCGTAATTGACTATTTGGCTAAAGTCTCCAAATTTAACCTTTGTATCATTCCTAAGATCAATAAGCCGAGAATCCATATTAAAATCGTACTCTCCAGATCAAGCTATTATGCCTGTTGATCCACCACGTCATTGTTCACATTAATCCACCAACAATTGTAGATCAATCGATCAGCACTATTCAATTAACTCCACTAATTGCATTGATTCTTTATAATTCAACTAATGCACATGAATTTCAAATCATAACTTACGATAACAATCCCACTTCTTTCTTTATTCACCACCTATACTCGATTCGATTGTTAACACCAGGTTTTCAACTATCACTAATGATTCAGCGAAATCCCAATTTATTATTCATCATACCCACTAAATCCAGCATAACCAAGTCTTCCAATTAATTCCACAAGGTTTACCCATATATCCTGATTCAATTATTTCTCCAAAATTTACTTCATATATTGCTATGAAAATCCAACCTTTTTGCATTTTAATCACCACCATTGAATCAGTTTCTCAATACTAATTCCCCGACAATTTCAAAATTCAAATACATACGCCAAAATGTATTTCTATAATCCAACCTAATTCATTTATATACTCCAACGAAGATATACGTCTATAATCCAACAATAACATCTTCCAATATCCAACCATTGTATTCCTAAAGTGTATCTGTAACATATTTCTGGTAATCCGATCCCAATTCAATCACGTGATCCAATAATGATGGATTCCGATAACCCAATTTCACAATTATATAATTCCCACAATCCAATCTTTAACGATAATCTATCTCCATAATCCAGTATCCCCAGATCCAACAATCCAACAATTATACTCCTGTAGTCTAGTAGCCAACATTCATTCCTATATATGTCAATAATCCAATATTTAATAATCATGTATTTGTAATGATCCAACTCCCATCAATCCAATATCATCTATAATCCATTTCTATAATCCGACATTCATCAGTCCACTATTCAATAATTCAATAACCCAATACCCAACCATAATCCAATAATCATGTATTTCTAGTAATTCAACATCCATTAGTAAATATCACAATCATTCATTTCTATAATTCAACCTCCATTAATCCAATATCCAATAATCCAATGATAACCTATAGTTATAATCCAATAGCCATCCGTCATCTATTTTGATGATCCAACATCCAACAATTCATTAATCCAGTATCAGTAATAATTTAATTCTATAATCTAATCCCCCACAACGATATACTTCAAAAGAAAAGTCAAGTATCCAATCACCATGTAATCCTTGAATCCGATCTTCCGCAAGCATGCAATCGTTCATCAGGTAATATCCTCTACACGTCGCACATCTAAAGGGCTATGGCCAAAGGCTGCTGGTAGGGTGGTTATCCTGGATTGGTTAGGTGCTCTCTCATTAAAGTTTACTGGTAGCTTTTCTATTGGTGTGTCCTGCAGCAATAGTCCCAATTTCAAATTCTGAATTTCGGTCGCCATGTCTTTGTCCCCCCATCTTTCTACCGGGAGATGGATGGTCCAGTACTACTTGGTGTGCCTGAATTATATTTTATAGCCATTGACTATCTTTTTCATGACAAGGTAATAAATTTAAATCCAAGTCTTGAAGAGGTGCAACATTTGACCCCAATGGATTGTTGTGTAGCGAACTTGCTTACAACAAGCTTGATAGATGGGAAAGTGTATGCTTGGGTGTTTCCTTGTGGGGCTTCCATTTATTTGGCTAGGTTGGGTTTGGAATATGCATGACTCGATCTGATGGCAGGCTACATTTAAGACCAGAAGGATTATCGAGCATTTCTTGTCTCATGATACCAGAATGTGAAACAGGAGGTACACCAAGACTCCATATTAATTCCTATATTGGTCTCACAGCTCTCATTTGCTAACAACTTCACTGCGCTACTGTTATAGGAATTTTGACCTCTCATAATTATTTGACCGAAAGGTACCGATTCCTCCACAACAGACAACTCCACACGGTTATTAGTGCTCTTTGGTGGGAAAAGTCCGGAAAATACACCGGATTTAAAACTTCCAACGTTCGATTTGGTTTACTGGGTGTTGGTAAATTGCAAATGATCCGGAATTATAACTGGCTAACTTGGTGGTAACTAACTCGGCATTACGTATGCTGATACCCTGGAAGTTTGCAGCTGCTGGTGATGATACATTAACATTGGACTACTCAGCTTCGTCCTTTATGTGAGAATGCTTCTGAGACAGATAGGTACTCAGGTTCTGCAATAATCCATCATTATACTCAAAATTACATGCATGGTGTTCCAGGTGTCTTTCAAGAGCATTTACGGATCTTGATTACAGTTGGGCTGTTTCCAATTGTGGCTCATGGTGCTTGGCAGGGATGGGTACTGCCCAGCATATCCTTTCTGCTGTAACCACGGGCATGCTGGAAGGCTTTCCATGAGGTTTGCCCATTTCCATAATATCGGCCATTTCCAACTGACCTGACGTCCTGTGGGGAAGGTGTTAAGAACGTGGTTGCGTTTTTGTTAGATGTGTAGCAAGTTCTTATCTTGAAGAATCTCTTCATTGGTTATACGAATTCCTTACTTCTTTAGCAATGATTTGTAGTAGGGAAAAGGGTATCATATTTATCTGGCAGGAATTAACCCGGGGTGAGTTGTATTATGACATACACAGATAGTCAAATAACACCAAGAAACAAAGAGATGCAAAAAGATCCAAATTCTACACTATCTGAGTTTCGTGCCCAGTCACGCTCGAGTACCCGTTCTCGAAACCGCCCAAACCACGTGTTTGGGACCGCTCAGAGCTTGCCTCTGAGTGCGAACCTACACTACCCTGGATCCACGTGCCCAAGTACGCTCGAGATCCCGTTCTCGAGACCGCCTAACTACGTGTTGGGAAGCGCTCGAGGTTCATTCTCGAGTACGCCAGGACTTCACTCCACAGTACGCCGACTACGCTTTCAGTGCCACGAACCACTCGTTCGGGAAAATTGACATCTGAAATGGGATAAGTCATATATTATTTTATTTTATTTTTACATCGTCGACCTTTATTTGTTTTCTTTGATTATACTTGCTTGCTTTAGGAAGGTGGCGGTTCTTTTGAGTTATCTGAGATGAAAAGATAAGAAATGCTATGGGTATGGTCCAAACTTCTCCAAGAATGGAAAAGCGAGTCCATGCCAGAATTCTACTTCATGCCTCTAACCCAGGCACTACTGTCTAAATCTTATATTGATACCCCCACGCCTACATTCACAAGCAATCTGTCTTAGGTTGAAGTGCGAGCCTGTCAAATTATTTAGCAGGAATTAACAACACGAATCCTAAGACAAGGCACACGTTTCCCCCGTACTCTCTCGGACGGAAAACTAACCTAGAGATGGTTCTACGCTAGTAGGCTGTCACTTTAAGACAAGGTAAGCTTTTAACATAATAATTTTAGAATGGGATGAGAAATAGAACTTGACATGGAGACAAGAATTAATAATTTAACTAGTGCCATATAGCAAGCAGAAATAGCATCCTTAAGTCCTTCTGACTTCTATTTATTAGCGTGGCCTAATCGATTGCTCACGATACAATTTGTGGCGCCCGGTGTCATTACCCGGGGTAATCACACTTAGGCATCTGATTACTATTCATCCGCGGTAGAACACGCTCCGACGAATAGCAAGCCTTTACGAGTTAGCGTGGCGAGACAATAGATAGAAAGCGTACAACTTTATTACAGCATTAGCCACGCAAGGCTATGATCTTACATTACAATGACTTAATTACAATGGGAAAACAGATTTCCCTCGCTACTTTGATTTGACCTTCCCGCAATCTACTGCCCCACGTCAATATGGCACCTATTTCGCCTGGTTCTTATAATCGATGCCTCGCCTTACGCGGCCTCATCGGTACTGCAAATCCCTCATCCCACTCGGGATATCTCCCACGGATTAGGATCTAAGCAAAGGAGAGATAGCAAGAGTGAGTACTAGTGTACTCGACAAGCATTAATATCAAAAATGCAACGTATGACACCTCTGTTCATTATCACAATTTCTAATCAACACTTTTACGGAAAATAAACCAACTCATTCAAATCTTTAGGTGGTAAAATTTTAATCTTGAAAGACTACTTGTCAAACGAATAGAAGATAGACCCCGGTGGCTCAGTAAGTTCCAATCCAGAGCAGGCATGAATTCATGATTTTAATTAGCTGCGCGAGCTTGTACCACTTTACCCACGCTATTCGACCCTTACTTAATGGGTTCCTGCATTTCCTTTGATGCGGGTTCGAGATCGAGAATCTGAGCGTTTTCCGGGTTACGTGATTAAGTCTCCACCCATTACCTTACGTCGGTGTTGACCTTGCCACGATCTGGCCTAATCACCACCGAGTTTGATAATGTTGGTTGGGCCGGCCTCGCCGCACCCAACACTCCACCTTAGCGCTATAGCGCCTTGGATCACCCACTCCCGGACTCTCTCTACCGGCTCTGGGTTCCTCCATCACACTCACACATAATACTTACCTGTTGTGGAGAAAATAATCACGTAACAGGGTAGCATTTTCTGCCCGTCGCAACGGGAAAATGGTTGGTACTTAAATTACGGCCTCTTATCCGGTGAGAGTTTGTTGGTCCTTATATTATAGCCCTATGTAAAGGGTCCCACCTCTTACCATCATCTCTACCTGCCACGGCCCCCTTTACCAACCATATAATTATCTTTCTCATCTTTATCATCTTTCTCATCTTTATCATCTGATTTGATTTTTGAGACATAATTTTGATGCAATAGACATATATAGTAAGCGTTATCTGATGTATATTTGATATAACTATATTTGTGATCAAGAGGATAGCTTGCCTTTGTAGTAGTAAAATTGGTGGTCTTGATGAGATCGATGCTCAGTACTCGGGCTGCGTGGTTTCGTTCTCTGTAGCAATGCGATAGCACGAGTAATATATAAACAAATACATAGTTTAGTTTGAGTGATATTGTACATACATAAGGTTAGTGGGTTCAATTTGTTAGCACAATTTAATTAAATTAACATTTTTGGTCCCGCTAAGTTAGCACTCCCCAAGGGTGACTGATCCATAGTCTACTCGCCTATGGATTAAGATGCGGCACGCGCTTAACGAAAAGAAAAGAAAATACTACATATACTCACATTCTCTGAGTCTACCAATTTTATTTGTGCACAAACGCCTAATTGACTTCTTTAAATCGACACTTAAACGCAAGGAAGGTAAAACACTACACAAGTTTGCAACCTACTAAACTTATCAATTCTTAGTTGCACACTGACTTCTAATTGGTTCCAGCAAGTACACACGTGTTTGCTAACTAATCGAGATACACAAGGTCCTACTAACTTAACCATTTTCTCGAGACGAAAATACTTTTAATGCATCCAGCTATCTAATTATGCTCATGCCTACTATACAGTCTAAAAACTCGCAGCGCCGAAGCGCGCCGAAGCGCACTACTAACAACAGCGCCCCCAATACCTACTGCTAAATCCACTAGTATTTACCCCCGGACTACCTTACCAAACTATCTCCCCACCAACTCCTTTCTCTAATCACCCCTCTCTTTCATCTAATCCCACTCTAATCCTCCCCTCTCTATTCCCTGCTCGGCCGAAGCACCAACACCCCCAAATTCCCTATCTCCTCTACTCCCTAATTCAACTTCCTAACTCTATCCCTACTCCTCGGTCCACCTCTTCTCACCCTCCTCACTCAGTGACACACTCCCGGCGCACTCCTTCTTCCCCCTATCTTCTTGCTCCAGCTGAAATCACCAACCTAAATCCTCATCTCCCCTAGTGCTTGCCCCTGCCGACCGAAAGCTCCAAGGTGCCTCCTCCTTGGGCTTGCGCCCGCTCCACGGTTTGGCCCGGCAGCGCCTCCTCCGGCCCCTCGGCTACCTCGCTCTACTTCTCCTCAACCCCCTCTCGGTTCTACCCTCCACGTCGGCCAGCCCGGCTTCAGCGCCGCCACCACAGACCTGGCGGCTCGCGCCCGACTCCTCTCCCCTGCGCTTCCCCACGGTGCTGCGCCCCGGCTCCCGGCTACCCAGTTCTCGGTGCCGCCTCTTCTGGTGCCTGCCGACCCGGCCCTGGGGCCGCCGGCGCCCGGCTCACTCTTCTCCCTCTACCCCTCTCTCTCTCTACTGCTACTGCTACTGCTACTGCTTGCTGTTGAGGCCTTCTGGTTGAGCAAGAACCAACTTAAGTGCCGAAGTTAATCTAGCTACCAGATCCTGCTATGCTAGTGGGAGATTCAGATCTGACACTGCTAATGCGATGCATGAATGCAGGTCGGTGCATGCCTGGAGGAAAAATGCAAGAAGAAAGATGGGGCTGAGGCTGCTACTCTGATCTATTGTGGTATGATAAGCTTCCCTACTCCCCCTTCTCACTCTCTCCTCTCTGATCCCCCTATTGCTCTGCGATGCAACAATGGATGTTGAGAGTGATTATTCGAGTGGGATTTGGCATATGCCGATGATGTGTATTGAGGAGATGGTTAGGGATTGGGGCTCTTGTGGGTTCGGCTTTGGTAAACAAACTAAGAATAGCGATGGGGAGAAAGGGTGGTTTACAGATTGGAATGGGGTTTGATCGGTGGCGGTAGTGTGTTGGTGTTGATGGTCGGGTGGTCGTGGGGCTCCAGTGCTTTCGGTCCTCTGGTTCTTGCCTCTGTTGGTCGGTGTGGTCCTAATGGTGGCGATGGTGTAACACCCAGCTATTCGGAAGCCAAGATGTCACCTAAAACATCTAACATACATCCATAATGCGGAAGAATTTGAACTAAGTATTTCAACTAAAAACGACATTAAATTAAGCGAGGACATGGTGAAGGTATCATTCCTTCACCTTCTAAGTTATTTATCTGATCATCAATAAAGAAGGTTCACCGCAGTAATAAATCAACATCCATGTGGAGAAGGTATCCTTCCTTCACCAATTATAATTTAATTATTACAGTTCATCATTAACGAATGTAAGATAGAACTAAATTTAATCTTGAACATGAATAGGATGATGTGAGCAGTAGTGCGTGTCTACTCCCTCCCAAGTGAGCCAACATCGGGGTTACCTAAAATAAACAAACAACGCAAGAGTGAGTCCATGACTCGGCAAGTGCGATGAAAGAAAAAGAACACATATACAAACAGGACATCACCATTTAAGAATGCGAACCTTGCATCAGTGAACACTTATGAAAACATGAAATGAATGAATGTAATCAAGGATGGACTGCACACATGCATATACCGGTATAGTGGTGACACACCAGTCGGTGTTCACTTAAGCCCGCACCTTAACAAAAGTGCGGGGATCCAAGTCCTATATGAAGAACGTTTCATATAGGTGTCCAAAGCTGCCCATCTTTGGAATTGATGGGTCTTACGTGCCCATCTTGGAATTGATGGGTCTTTCAATCCACTCCGTGGACGGGACATGACAATGTCCAAATTTGCCCACATTGGAATGGTGGGACTTACAATCCACTCCCGTGGACATAACATGAATAAAAGGATGCATGATATGAACATGAGCGGTGATAATACCATCTCTCAGTATATACTCCACATAATGAAAGAACATAACCAATTCCGCATCTTGGGTAACACAATATGTCACACTATATTCATGAAAACATTCACAATCCACGACACTCAAAAGCAACAAAGTACTTGCCTTCAGCGTTGCGTGCGTTAGCGAACAACGATGGCGCTCCCAAACCCGTAGCCTCGTGGCTAAACAATTAAATAAGCGAAATAAGAACAACATAGAATCCAACCGAATTAATAGTCTACAATACCCCTTGAACTCCCAAGGAATCGCCATAAAACCTAATCTGAAAAACAGGCTGCAACCCAAAAGCGTGTCGGGACAGCAGCACGAAAATGACAGTAGTTAATGACGTGGGACTCGAAATGAGATGAGTCAGATCCTACCTCATCTTAACGAACATATCTATAACATTCAAGTTGATGAGATTTCCCAATTCGGCCAATAAACTTCTCTAATAAAGAAAACAAAACAGCAGCACAGCTTCTGTCTGAACAAACAGGACAGCAATACTAAAACAACCATAACTTTTAATCTACAACTCCGAATTGAGCGTTCTTTAACAATATGAAAAGGTTATGAAATTACCTACAATAAACTAGTTGGCACGACATTCAAATTTTGCCTTTAACAAAAAGTGGCACACGGTTCAAAACTAAAGATAGAAACGACATACAATCTGGACAGACTGATCTACAATCTGGACAGTCACAAAAAAAGTGCATAACTTTTGATCTATAAATCCAAATGAGGTGTTCCTTATCAATCCTGAAAGCTAGTGATATCACCTTCAAAATTTGTTATGGGCAAGACCTCTGAATCACCCTCTAACTAGGCCATATATCAACCTAAACAGAGACTGCTAATTCTCGTCAGGATTCTGGACAGCAGATATTAAATCTATCATAACTTTTGACTCGAAAGTCGGATTAGGTGATCTTGGCGGCCACCGAAAGCTAAGAACAAGACCTACATATCTCTAGGAGATGGGAAACTCAGATTCGGCCTCTAACATCACGAAAAAGTCCACGCAACAATCTGGACAGAATCAATTTCTACCCGCAGCAAATCGATATAATCAAAATTGAACCAAAACACATCTACCACTAATCAAGCGATGAGGATCGGCACTCGTTACCCTTGTAGAAACCAGGGCGTAGGTGGGAGAACCTTGGAGAAGATGATCTTCCTCCTCCTTTCTCCTTCTCCCTTCTTCTCCTTCCACCATGGCGGCGGCACCTGAGCTCCTTCCTCATCTTGGTAGAGCAGCACGGAGGGGGCTGCTCTGATCAGCGTGCTCTGATCTGTGTGATGCTGTGTGAGGGTAGGGTTTTGGGAAGAGACCCCTTCTTGACTCCACTACAAGGCCGCCCACTTGGCTAGGACACCTTGGGCTAAAAGCAGAAGGTCCAATCCTCTCTCAAATCCTGAATTTTCTTTCAATTTTCCTCTAAACTTTAATGCATTCAAATTTGAATAAATTTCTCTTCGAATAATATGTTCTCTCTATTTGATATTCGAGTATTACATTCTACCCCCTTATGAATTCGACCTCGAATTCTAACCGTCGAAATAAGCGAAAGAATAATTGCCATTTGAAAGAAACATCTATTAACATATGCCCGAAGCAAACATATGCGGATAAAATTCGCGCATGCGAGACTCAGTCGAAATGACCTATCTCTCGGTGACAAGACCACAAGACATTGGCGTAAACTACATCGACCTAACACTCAATCCGACATTGCCAAGTACACTCATCGAAGAGATTCAAAGGTAAGATCCTACTCGATGGTCAATGGCGTTAACGAATATTCAAACTCTAGTTCTCACGGTACTCACTCGGCGCAAACATGCTAAATGTAGTACACCACATATGGACCGAGGCGGTCCTTGCGATCGCCAACTTCGAATTCCGTAGCTAACGAAAACAACCCAAAGTACCTTGGCTAACCTTCCAATTGATCTTGAACCACACAACATGCACATAGAACACGAACTCTTGTTCCACCTCTCAATTGAACTCTTCACTAAAATAAGGATCACCTCCTTTAACGAGAAACACACAACAAAGCTCTCTTTAAGCAAACTCTTTTCTGGCAAAACCCATCGAAAAGAAAGATTCACATCGCATCTATGCGTTACCCACTCGATACTAAAGAGTCAAACACGAAATCGAATTTCATCACGAAAAACCTTTCCACGTTCCAAGTGGCGGTTTGCGAATAAACGTCCACGAAATCCAAAGGAGAAATCACTTGAATGCCCAAAAAAATCATTTATTCCGTCAGATGGAAAGAATCACACATATCAACATAAATGTCGAGCTCAACTTGCGAAAGACATCATCAAAACACATAGCTCAAACAAGAATCAAGAAAGCGTGTCTCTACTTTAGGAAGCATCAATTTCTCGGTTTCTCTTTCAGAATAAAACTTCTCTCAAACTTTGGAATTCCAATTCATCGCATAACACCTAACTCATCCCTTTTAACTTGGCATTCTCAACGCTATGCTCAAGTCGAAATACATCATCCACACCTCGGTATAGAGGCTCTATCGACTACTACTGAAACTTTCTCTCAACAACTCCTCTACCGCGAATTAATTTGTGGATGACTTCAATGCATCTCAAAATAGATATCACATGCAATCACATCACCTCAATGTTTTAAGAATAAACAACTCGAAATTCCCAGCACACACATTCATATACTTCCTCAAAGGGTTCTATCAATGACCATCCCATTGTTGGAATCCACCCTTATTCTACTTTCTCTACACATAATCATTGGGAGACTCAAGGTCCTAGCAAAAGAATGTGAAGCCCAAAATTAAACTCCAAGACTCCTACCATGAACTTCTCATATAGAAGATAGGGAAGCCTCAAATTAAATCCCTAAAATTCTCACAATCCAAACATACTCGCGCATTGACATCAACACAAAAACATTTCTTGATCCAATTATCTTTATCAAGATTCTAATTCTTAGAGAGTTACTTACTACGTCCAAGTCATTCATGGCAATAATCCAACAATCTCGGCTATCTCTTTAATCTCTTTAACGATCGATCACTTTGCTAATATTACTCCCATTACAACACCATCATATTTCATCTACACAACCACATAAGGTACTCAACGCGACACTCTAATACATTCATCAAGATTTTCATACTTTGGATAATTCTATGTTCCATTGAAATGAACAAAAGAACTTGGACTACGTCTCGCTATAGATTCTACTAGTTGTAACCATGCAATCAGTTTAACCTCCAAAGGCAACCTTCTAATGAGATAAACTCCTCTTAAATAACTATATTACGAAATTATTTCATCCTCCAATGCTCATCGAATAATTTCCAACCCAAAGTTTCACAACTACAATCATTAAACACCTCAAAAGACTCGATGAAGCGAATAGATTGATTCTTTCTCAAAGGAAGAGCGAATGAAATCAATTTTCTTCAACTAGGAAAACATGTGCCACCCTTGATGAACAAAGGATCAAGAAAAAATAGTCACTTAGGCAAAGTACTGGAAAACATAAGGAAAATCAATAGTCGAGGGCTCAAGCCTATTGAAAGCAAATACAAAACCACAAATGAGAAGAAGGTAATGCCCTTTGAAAATTTGATAAACTCTTATGGAACAAATGCATAAGGTTTAAGCACACCCAAATAAGCGCAAGTGGCGAGACGCGACTTAAATCTCAAATACTTTTACTTCACTCCTTCCTTTAACCGGAAAGTTATTTTACGTGATTACTACATCACTTTGCGGCTTAAACAATATAAGATCTTAAGACCAAATCATAAGAACCACTTAAGAACCAATAAAATCTTTCAACCCGTCTCTTTGCTCAAAACAGACAAAGTTACCACATAACTCATGAGGTCCAAAGATAACAAGCGCAAAACTCAAACACTTTCACTAAAACGTTATCATGCAAATGATTTTTTTAGTTGAACATTATCATCACAACCACGATCGACAATCACACTAATCAACGAAATAATATGCTATTGGCGAGAATCATCAAATCTCTTAACACTCCATGAACTTTTGAAAAGAATCACAATGAACTACTTCATCATGTCTCTAAAAATCTAAATAAGGTTACATATACTTGATCTAGGAAAACCTAGTGCAAAACCTTATAATTGAAACAAACTCTTTCAACAAGATGATAATAGAACATGACAATCTCACCAATGTACACCAACGAAATCTACGATTAGCTTTCATCCATTTAACTCTTAGTGACACTCGATGCCAAGATAGTACACACTAAATGCTCTCTAGCCACACATGGCACAAACATGATCCTACCTCTGTTTGCAACCTCAACAACGATTAAGAGGATATAATCAGCATTCTAACTTATGATCGACAATTAGAATAAATTGTCGTTAACTTCAATAATATAGGACACATAAGTCAAGGTTTCACAAGGCGATACATCATCGTTCATCTAGTCATTTAAACATGTTTCAATAATTTTTAGCATGGCAAGAATCAAGTAAAGCTATCATTTAAATAAGATCATCAAGATCCAAATAGAAGACAAATTCAAGATTAATATTTATCAAGACAACATTCGAACACATCCTTAACTTAACCATCACTAGCGGTTAGAATAACGAAAGAGGACCTAGATTTCAACTTATCTAACAAATTTATCAGATTATCCGATCGTAAAGATCAACCCGATACATCCACATTTTTTCCACAATTCTTAACAACAATAGCTTCTTGAACAAATATGAACAACCTCTTATCTAAAACTCATCCTGTACCAAATACAACGACATTTCACTTTAAGCAATTCACTTCCACGGATACTAGTTAAGAATAGATTGTTTGCACAAAGCTAATAACCCAAATCTGATAACTCATACCATAATAATTAATTCATTTAATTAACACCTCGTACTTAAGCATGTCAAGACATCACTTAAAGATTTTAACCTAATCTTTCGAGAAAAGAGGCATTACATTCCAACACTGGAACTAATCCAAAAGAAATACATAAAGTCAAAGCTTTCACATGTTAAAGAATTTGCAACGAAAACTTTCGATTACCAGAATACTCGTGAATAAATGATTCACATTCTCCAATAAGAAGGCGAACTCCCAAGAAAAGATAAGTTTTTTTGCCGATATCCACGATCCCAGAACAACTTTAGACCAGTGATCGGGAGAACAAGTAGTCGACTTATGGAACCAAGAAAGTCAATGAGAACTCATCGAACAAATATAAAACACTAACTCAAGAAAACTTCATCAAGCGCAACTATTACGAGGCGGCCACATCTGAACCAAGGAAGAGAATAATATTTTCTAAAGAATCTCACCCTCAACACTCCACTATGGTATCCGGGTAGATACCACTCTATTCTGCTACCACAAATCTTGGTGCAATCGACAAAGTCGGGGCCACAACCACGGCCTCCACTTCTTAACCTCCATCATCGACCGTTTAAACAATATAATCAATTATGATTATACATGATCATATCATGACAATCATAGAATAGATTCATAGATATGGAATATCATAACATATCATAGATTAACAACAAGAAAGATAATACAAAAGCAATTCAACAATTGCTCAGCGAATGAAACATAACAATAGAAATACGAAACAATGGATTTCCCAACCCCACCCTCACTGTACACGGTGTGTCAATTTAATATTCAATTACCACGGACCTAAAGCCCGCTCGATACCAATTGTAACACCACAGCTATTCGGAAGCCAAGATGTCACCTAAAACATCTAACATACATCCATAATGCGAGAAGAATTTGAACTAAGTATTTCAACTAAAGACAGCATTAAATTAAGCAGGACATGGTGAAGGTATCATTCCTTCACCTTCTAAGTTATTTATCTGATCATCAATAAAGAAGGTTCACACGCATAATAAATCAACATCCATGTGGAGAAGGTATCCTTCCTTCACCAATTATAATTTAATTATTACAGTTCATCATTAACGAATGTAAGATAGAACTAAATTTAATCTTGAACATGAATAGGATGATGTGAGCGAGTAGTGCGTGTCTACTCCCTCCCAAGTGAGCCAACATCGGGGTTACCTAAAATAAACAAACAACGCAAGAGTGAGTCCATGACTCGGCAAGTCTGATGAAAGAAAAAGAACACATATACAAGCAGGACATCACCATTTAAGAATGCGAACCTTGCATCGAGTGAACACTTATGAAAACATGAAATGAATGAATGTAATCAAGGATGGACTGCACACATGCATATCTGCAGGTATAGTGAGTGACACACCGTCGGTGTTCATTAAGCCCGCACCTTAACAAAAGTGCGGGATCCAAGTCCTATATGAAGAACGTTTCATATAGGTGTCCAAAGCTGCCCATCTTGGAATTGATGGGTCTTACGTGCCCATCTTTGGAATTGATGGGTCTTTCAATCCACTCCGTGGGCGGGACATGACAATGTCAAATTTGCCCACATTGGAATGGTGGGACTTACAATCCACTCCCGTGGACATAACATGAATAAAAGGATGCATGATATGAACATGAGCAGTGATAATACCATCTCTCGGTATATACTCCACATAATGAAAGAACATAACCAATTCCGCATCTTGGGTAACACAATATGTCACACTATATTCATGAAAACATTCACAATCACGGCACTCAAAAGCAACAAAGTACTTGCCTTCGCGTTGCGGCGCGTTAGCGAACAACGATGGCGCTCCCAAACCCGTAGCCTCGTGGCCTAAACAATTAAATAAGCGAAATAAGAACAACATAGAATCCAACCCGAATTAATAGTCTACAATACCCCCCTTGAACTCCCAAGGAATCGCCATAAAACCTAATCTGAAAAACAGGCTGCAACCCAAAAACGTGTCGGGACAGCAGCACGAAAATGACAGTAGTTAATGACGTGGGACTCGAAATGAGATGAGTCCAGATCCTACCTCATCTTAACGAACATATCTATAACATTCAAGTTGATGAGATTTCCCAATTCGGCCAATAAACTTCTCTAATAAAGAAAACAAAACAGCAGCACAGCTTCTGTCTGAACAAACAGGACAGCAATACTAAAACAACCATAACTTTTAATCTACAACTCCGAATTGAGCGTTCTTTAACAATATGAAAAGGTTATGAAATTACCTACAATAAACTAGTTGGCACGACATTCAAATTTTGCCTTTAACAAAAAGTGGCACACGGTTCAAAACTAAAGATAGAAACTGACATACAATCTGGACAGACTGATCTACAATCTGGACAGTCACAAAGAAAAGTGCATAACTTTTGATCTATAAATCCAAATGAGGTGTTCCTTATCAATCCTGAAAGCTAGTGATATCACCTTCAAAATTTGTTATGGGCAAGACCTCTGAATCACCCTCTAACTAGGCCATATATCAACCTAAACAGAGACTGCTAATTCTCGTCAGGATTCTGGACAGCAGATATTAAATCTATCATAACTTTTGACTCGAAAGTCGGAATTAGGTGATCTTGGCGGCCACCAAAGCTAAGAACAAGACCTACATATCTCTAGGAGATGGGAAACTCAGATTCGGCCTCTAACATCACGAAAAAGTCCACGCAACAATCTGGACAGAATCGAATTTCTACCAGCAAATCGATATAATCAAAATTGAACCAAAACACATCTACCACTAATCAAGCGATGAGGATCGGCACTCGTTACCCTTGTAGAAACCAGGACGTAGGTGGGAGAACCTTGGAGAAGATGATCTTCCTCCTCCTTTCTCCTTCTCCCTTCTTCTCCTTCCACCATGGCGGCGGCACCTGGAGCTCCTTCCTCATCTTGGTAGAGCAGCACGGAGGGGGCTGCTCTGATGCAGCGTGCTACAGTGCGTGTGATGCATGTAGCAGAGGGTAGGGTTTTGGGGAAGAGACCCCCTTCTTGACTCCACTACAAGGCGGCCCACTTGGCTAGGACACCTTGGGCTAAAAGCCGAAGGTCAATCCTCTCTCAAATCCTGAATTTTCTTTCAATTTTCCTCTAAACTTTAATGCATTCAAATTTGAATAAATTTCTCTTCCGAATAATATGTTCTCTCTATTTGATATTCGAGGTATTACGGATGGTCCAATCTTTGTCATGGCGCCGTTCTTGCTCCTTGTGCCTCCTCTTCTCCTTGCTCTGCTATGATGATCACGAGAGCTATTTTGCTACGGGGATGTTCACGGTGTATCGAAGTTCATCGAAGGATGAGCAGCAAAATGATGTGAGGACTTGAGGTTGTTTACCTGCTGGTTTGGGCTTGGGGTCGGCTTGTGGGTGATGTTCGTTGTGGTGGCCGGCATGGTCCGAGGATCTGCCCGGGGTGGAGGTGGTCCTCTGCTGGACTCGGTGTGGCCTCGGTGGTTGCTTGCGGTTCCACTGCCGCCGTCGGCATCACCCTTGCTCTTGAGCTTTCTTTCTCCACAGCTCCCTTCTTCCTCTCTGTCTTTGGTGGATGGGGCGAGCTTGGCAGCTCGGCTTTGTGCGAATGGAGGTTACGTGTGGTGTGAGAGGCATGAGTCCTTTGTGCGGGGGGATGGCTTGGTGGGAGCGTGTCCTTTCTTCTTATCCCTTCCCTCCTCACAAGGCCTTTGTTTGGGCAATACCATTTGGGTAATAGGAGATTCTGACTCTTGGTTGGTTGTTTTACAATTGTGGGTGTTGGGTTTTGGTGCAAGCGAATGAAGAAACCCACCAAGTGATACGGTGCTAACTAACTTAGATCGGCTGGTATTTTGACGATCAAGGCGCCAACCTATTAAGGTGGGTTCGGGAACCTTGGCGATCATGGTGCCGCGGTTTGGGTTGGTTTGGGAACCGGCGAACTTCGGAAATCGGCGGCTCCTTTTACTCTAACTCACTTGCTACTAACTTGATCCACGAGGTTTTGTGAGCGATGAAGCTGCGGGACAAGGTGTGGTTTAACGGTTTGACGGTACATGGACAAGGTGGCAAGGAGGGCTTCTGCAACATGAATGCAAGAATTGGATTGCAAAATAATTAGGTCTTGTAAGATACACTGCGGTTTGTTGTAACGCATTTAAGATTGTAACATTGCGAGAGACCTTGATGTATTGGTGATGCAATTTATATTGAGCCCGCAAAAAGGTTTCAATTACACTTGTAATGTAATTCTTTTGTGTAAGATTTTAGGTTTTAGCGTTAAGGAGGTATTGTTGCAAACAAACCGGTTGTTAACCACGCTGATTAAGCACTGGTTACCCAACTGGGATTACAATTAAATCTCGACTTAATGAATTTTAATTACCGCTTAATTACCGATTACTGTTGTTTAGCTTAGTCTAATTGTTTGGGTTCTCACAGCGACTAAGACCAGTTGCATATCAAATCCGCGACTAAGCCCACACGTGCGTTCTTAGACGACGACATTAGGCTAATTTTTTAAGAAATAATTTAAATAAATTTATCTTTAATTTTACAAAATTAAATGCTTGGAAGGGTTGTTTATGAATAATTATTAATAGTAAAAAAGCTAAAATTTGGTAACTACGATTGTTTGTAAATGAATCATGGTTTTATCACTTTTACGTGGATGGACCCCTTTGAAGTTTATAAACAAATAACCTAAAATTTAGCAAAATATTTTGTAAATTTTGGATTGAGTGAGACAAGAGTGAAGCAACAAAGATAAGATTGCTAGCCCAGCATAAAACTTGACCATGAGTGTCTGAATTACATGACGCGTAGGGTCTAGTTAGGTGCATATGTTTGACTGGCTATTCCTACAGAACAAATGGCTACATACACGAACCTTCGACCTAAACTACAACTGCGACACAAACACGCCTTTTGAAAAGGAAAATACTTGACGGATGGAAATCAAGTAAGGCTTGCGAACATACATCCTATTCCCCCTTGCAGGCGTGGGCCTCCCGATACTCGGCCCAAAGGTCTTTTTCTGGCTTATCCTTATCCAGAATAATCTTCGGTGCAACATGGGCATTAGGGACCATCGGTGCATTTCCTTTTTTTTCTTCGCTCCTGATTGAGTAAGGTTTCCAATGGGTAAAGGCCTCGGACATAATTGCATAGTTCAGCATGTATTTTCCACTGAATAAATGACTTGTCGTACTTCTCCGAGTCGTCAATCTATTGGAAGAAGTAGCAACGCTCCGACGGCTGCTATGCATAGATAAAATCAGCAATATTTAAAATGTAACATGCAATGTAAAATATCGATACGTGACATTCACTTACGCGGTAATCCCTACACATGCAGTAAGCGATATTTAAAATGCAACAAATCCTTGTATGAATGTTACGACGATGTGCTGTCCAAAGCTTCTGGTTGTTTCGGCTAAGCCCCGTTTGGATCCCTTAATTGGGCCTAAAATTGAGGAATTGAATTGGGCTGCATTGGGCCCAATTCATTTCGGCTGTTTGGATGTCCAGTACAGTTGGAACTGTAATCGGAGCCCAATTCAGCGTGGAATTCGTGGTAGTTGAAAGTTGGGCTTTCCGATTCACACCCCAACACCTCTGATTTTGGTGGGATTGGGAATCGACCTATTCGTCTCGGTAGCATCAGGCCGTCCTGCCACCTCATCTCCTCTCACGAGTCACGACGACTACCGCCGGTGAGCTCCGATGAAACCGCTGCCAGTGAGCCCCGAGGAAGCCACCGCCCCCAGCGGTGGGCACCGATGACGCCGCCGATCCCCGATGATAGCCGTCGCTTCCGCTGGCGGTGGCGGTGACGACTCGTCGGCCGTCGCCGCCATCAAATCCAATGCAGCAGCTTCTTCGTCGACCTCGGCGACCATCACAGCCACTTCGACTTCTCTGCTCTTCTCTTCCTTAACTCCGACGACAACGAGCTCCAATGGCGACGACGAGCTGGAAAAGGACAGGAGGTAGAGGAGACGCGGGCCGGCGCCGCCCGGATCTAGCTCCCCCACCGCTCCTATGGCGACTGAAAGCGTGTAGTGTTTTGGAGAAATCACGCAATACTTATTGATCATACATTCAGTGTATATGTAGAGTTACACGTGTTTACAATAGAAAAGGAAACAATCTTATCTATAGCAACAAGCTCTATCTAGGCGGCATATCTCCTGCACAAGATCATATCTATGCACATATGCACAAGGCTTATCTTGTCCATCCATTTCGGTTCGTGCGGTCAAGATTCGGGCTCTCCTCCCACTTGTTGCGTTTTGCGAAAACACCCCCGCACGGAGCTCCTTCCTCTCATTTCTAACCCCTCCCGCTCCTCTCCAGCATGACGCGCCGCTAGCTAGGGTTCGTCCTCCGAGGGCCCCCCGCGCCACCCCCTATGTCGCCCGCCGCGCCTCCCCTACGCCTACGCCTCCGCCCCCGCGCCTCCTGCCGCGTCACGGCCGCGCGCTCCTCTCGGCGCCGCGCGGCCTACACGACCACCCCTTCGCCGCCTACATCCTCTACCGCCTTGCACGCGCACGGCTCTTCCCCCTCATCCTCACGCTCCTCTTCGGGCTCCACTCCCGCGCCTCCCCCTGCGCTCCGCCCCCGCGTGCTTCGTCTTGGAGCAGATGGTGAAGAGGGGGGATTTGTTTGAAGGAGAAGCCGAAGGATTCATGAATGTCTGATTTTTTTTGCAAAGAAATGACCTTTGTGTATAGATTGCATGGACAACGAGGACGAGGAGGATCTCGCAACCATCACTGCGGCGGCTAAGAGGAAGTGGGCAAGGAAGCTCGGTGACGAATTCGACCGCATCGTGGCACTGCAGCAGGAGAGGGAGGCGAAGAAGCAGAGGCCGACTGTTGCGTCACCGGTGAGGACGTCGCCGAGGAGGAAAGCTGCCGCAGCGGCTTCCACGCCAGCGGCTGGGACACCGGCGAGGACACCGCTGAGGAGCAAGGCTGCAGCGGCGGCGGTGGTTGCGGCTTCCACAGCAGTGGCTGGGGCAAGGAGGGCCTCGCCAAGGAACAAGCACCGAGTGAGAGTTGCTCGTTTCATGTGCAATTCTAGTTCTTGCTCTGTTAGACCCGTAGTTCTAGCGATTGAGATGGGATTCATGGAGATGTAATGTGTGTGCGAATTCCAAGTGTTGGAATGATGAAATGTGACGCTCCTGTATCCGAATTAACTAATCTTGGCTCAAGAAGGAAGTGCTAGCATTTTGCACGGTAAAAATCTGACAAAGGATGATTACTAAATGGAAAACTGTCATAAGCTGAATGGAAACTGAATATCAACCAATCATCTCTGGCTCCAGCTCAGAAGTGTGGTTTGCGATGTAACTGTGTAGGGGAAAGGGGTGATAGATTTGTTGATGTAAAGTGGTATCGTTTTTTATGAAACAACTTATCATGGAACATGATTGGTATGTGTTTTCATAGACGAACCTACGGTGTAGAGATATAATTGTTGATTACTTGTGTTTGTCCATTTCTCTTTTTTGGATCTTATCCTTGATCTTGGTTGTTTGATCTCGCTCTTACCTTTTTCCTTTCAACTGGAGTGGTTAAGTTGGCGCTGATTGGGGCGAATTTTGTTGTCTGAGCATTGTAACCTCCTTCTGTTAGAATTTGTATTTCGTTGTCTCAACTTCGACATTGCTACAAAACCTGATACTGTAGCATTACTTTGTCCAAGTTGGATTGCATACTGACATTGCTAACAAGATCTGATTGCTATCACATTCACTGCTATAAAGATAAACATATTGAGGCCCTTGCTTCCATTCACATCCATACAACAAAATCTTAGTTCATACATTTCTGAAATTAAAAGTATTACATGTCCATGAGTCCAGAACAAAATCTTACAGTCTAGTCAGTTTTTAACAGTTGATAGGAAGTTAGGTGCCATTATCTCCAGTAGCCCCTTGGGATTGTCCACATGAACACAATAGCCAGAGTTGGGGAGAACGTGGAGTGACACTTTCCCTGCATCAGGCTTGCTCTCTCTCTTTGACAATGCTTTTAGTCTCTGAACATCATCGGGGTGCCATCTATCACTGCGCTCTGCCTGTACTATTGCAATCTCCAAGCTTTTTGTGGGTGCTCCAGCAGTGTCCAATAGAAGCCAATATGTGCAGGCGTTGCTTCATAAATCTATTTGGAATAATTAACTGGGGTTAGTAGAAACCATAAACGCTAGAATTAGAAACATGCCTTCACATAATTCTCAAGGTATAATTGTTTTGACTAGCCCTGTTGGTAATTTGGTATTTGCCGCCAAGCCGCACGTCACCATTTGAAGGCCATCTAGCATTGTTTTTCCCAAAAGATAAAAAATTATGTAGATTTTCAATCAAGTACTCCAATCAAAAGTATGACAACCGGGGGTTAATTCAACCAGTGAGGCCCATTACCTTAAAAAAAAAGCAGCAATAACCATTAGTTCCCCTCCCTCTACGCAGATTACCTTTTTTATAGATGAAATAGCTTCCATTATCACGGTGATCTAGCCAAAATCACAATTCACCAGATGCATTACAGACTCTGGGAAATTCCTTGTCCATACCACATCGGACAGAGACCTCAGATGACTACCAACACCGGCAAGATAGTTAGCAACTTCATTACACGAACGCGGACAAAACGAAGTCAAAACTCCATGGAACTCAGTTTCCAACAGGCGCTTGCCTTCACTGAGGATAACTCCATTAGCACCACAGTCCGCTTCCGCTGCAACCTTGCTCCTCGGCGATGTCCTCGCTGGTGTCCCAGCCGCTGGCATGGAAGCCGCTGCGGTAGCCTTCCTCCTCGGCGACGTCCTCGCCGGTGACACAGCAGCCGGCCTCTGCTTCTTCGCCCCCCTCTCCAGCTGCAGTGTCGCGATGCGGTCGAATTCGTCACCGAGCTTCCTCGCCCGCTTCCTCTTAGCCGCCGCAGCGATGGTCATGAGATCCTCCTCGTCCTCGTTGTCCATGCAATCTATACACACAGGTCATTTCTTTGCAAAAAAAATCAGACATTCATGAATCCTTCGGCTTCTCCTTCAACCAAATCCCCCTCTTCACCATCTGCTCCAAGACGAAGCATGTGGGGGCAAAGGCGCAGGGGGAGGCGCGGGAGTGGAGCCCTAAGAGGAGCGGGAGGATGAGGGGGAAGAGCCGCGCGCGCGCAAGGCGGTAGAGGATGCAGGCGGCGAAGGGGTGGTCGTGGAGGTCGCGTAGCGCCGAGAGGAGCGCGGCGGGAGGCGCAGGGGCGGAGGCGCAGCGGACGACGTAGGGGCGGTGCGGGGGGCCTTGGCGGACGAACCCTAGCTGGCAGCACATCATGCTGGAGAGGAGTGGGAGGAGCGGGAGGGGTTAGAAATGAGAGGAAGGAGCTTCGTGCTGCCGTGTTTTCGCAAAACGCCGCAAGTGGGAGGGGAGCCCGAATCTTGACCGCACGAACCGAAATGGATGGACAAGGTGAGCCATGTGCATATGTGCATAGATATGGCTCGTGTAGGAGATATGCCGCCCTCTATCTATGGTAATAGAATCAACCTATCAATCAGGTAGTAATCTGCAGCAATCAGCTAGTAATCAGCCTAGCAATCAGGCAAGGATCAGGTCTGTTGCCGTAAAGGCAACAATGCCGTGTGGAACAGGAGGAGTACTATAACATCCCCTCGTAGTGTCAACTGAGAGCGTTGCGGACGTTGAGACTGGACCGGAATTCTTGAAACAGCAATGAAGGTAATCCCTTTGTGAAAATGTCGGTGTATTGAGAACTGGATGGCACATGAAGGACACGGACGTCGCCAAGCGCAACGCGTTCTCGGATGAAATGCAAGTCAATTTCCACGTGTTTAGTACGCTGATGCTGTACCAGGTTGGTGGAGAGGCAGACCGCACTAACATTGTCACAGTAGACTAGGGTGGCGCGACGAAGTGGACTGTGTAGCTCCGAGAGCAATTGGCACAACCAGCAGGCTTCAGCGACGTTGTTTGCCACGGCGCGGTACTCAGCCTCCGCACTCGACCGGGAGATGACATGCTAGCGCTTTGACCACCAAGAGACGAGGTTGTCACCGAGGAAGACGCCGTAGCCCGAGTTGGACTTGCGTCTGTGCGGACAGCCCGCCCAATCAGCAGGGGAGTATACAACTAGTTCGGCAGGTGAAGTGCGGTGAATGTACAGACCATGCTCAAGAGTCCCCCGAAGGTACCGCAGGATGTGCTTCACCAAAGCAAAATGTGGCTCACGTGGATCATGCATGTAAAGGCACACCTGTTGCACGGCATAGGCAATATCAGGACGAGTGAAAATCAAGTACTGTAAAGCGCTGGCAACACTACGGTAGTGCGTCGGATCATCAACTGACCGCCTTCACCACAAAGCTTGGAGTGTGTGTCAACAGGCATGTTGCAAGGCTTGCAGGCGGACATCCCGACGCACTCTAGGATGTCTAGAATATATTGGCACTGGGAAAGAAAGAGAGCACCTTCCTGACAGTGGACTGACATCCCCAAAAAATGGTGAAGTTGACCGAGATCCTTCATGGAAAATTCTTGCTGGAGAGCTTAGATCGTCCAGCGAAGAAGACCATCAGAGGAGGCAATCAAGACTATGTCATCCACATAGAGCAGTAAGTAAACCGTGTCAGTACCCTAGTGGAACACAAAGAGTGACGTGTCCGACTTGGCCTCCACAAAACCAAGGGATAGGAGATGTGAGGCGAAGTGAGTGTACCATGCATGAGGGGCCTGCTTCAAGCCATAGAGAGATTTGTTGAGCCAACAAACATGGTCGGGCTGAGCAGGGTCAACAAATTCGGAGGGCTGCACACAATAGACTGTCTCAGATAGAGTGCCATGCAAAAAAGCGTTCTTCACGTCAAGCTGATGAATCGGCTAGTCTCGAGATAGTGCTAGTGTGAGCACAGTGCGGATTGTAGTGGGCTTAACCACGGGACTGAAGGTCTCATCAAAATCAATGTCAGGGCGCTGTGTGAAACCACGAAGAACCCAACGAGCCTTGTACCGATCAAGAGAACCATCCGAGAGAAATTTGTGTCGAAAGATCCATTTTCCTGTCACCACATTAACTCCAAGTGGACGTGGAATGAGGTCCTAGGTGTTGTTGTCTTGAAGAGCGTTGTATTCCTCAGTCATAGCGTGGCACCAATTGGAATCAGCCAAAGTGTCCTGGTATGTTTCGGGCACAAGGGAGAGCACTGTGGCCTGAAGATTGAGCCATTGAACTGGAAGACGAAATCCTGTCTTTCCACTCGTAACCATGTGATGATCATTGGCTAGCGGTGTAATAGGGATGACTATTGGCGGGGCAGGAGATGGTGCTGGCTCTGCTGGCAACAACCTAAGGCGTGGAGCCATCAGGGCTGGTGGAGTCAACCGTAGTGGGAGACGAGCGCAGGTGCCAAGGGCGATGGGGGCGTCATGGGCGACACACAACCAGCGTCAGGTGGGCTAGTGTTTGTCTATGCCTGTTGGGCCGATGGCCCAATCGTGGAGGGTGCGGTCGGGAGGGTGTTGGGAGGGGCCAGCGAGCCAGCTGAGTGCGACCACGGCCTAGTGTGGCGGAGCAGGCCATGGGCCGAGGAGGGCGTCGGGCGCGCCGTGGAGTAGGCCTTGGGCCGGGAAAGGAGAGCTGATGGGGACCGGCACCACTGAGACAGACATTGGGGCGTCAGCGCCACTGGGCAAGGGCCGCCCGACAGTTGTTGAGATCCATCAGTACCTGGGCCTGCAACAACTTGTGATCCAATTGGCAAAGGTGAAGTGCCAAAATCAGATAAACAATCAAGGTTAGAGGGAGGCGCAGGAGAGGCTTCGGCAAAGGGAATGGAGGACTCATCAAATGAGACATGGTGGGAGATGATGATTTTGTTGGACGAAAGATCAAGACACCGATAACCTTTGTTGTCGGAAGGATAGCCAAGGAAGACACAAGGTGGAACGTGGTGAAATCTTGTTTGGGGCCATGGAGGATAGGTTGGGGTAGCACTTGCATCCGAAGACGACAAGATGCGAGTAGGAGGGAAATGTGAGGACCCGGTTTATTAGAACTTGTACTTGTTTAACCATCCACTTGGTCCTAACAAGACAAATCAAATAAACCAAGCCTCGAGATATGTATACTTCCTAAATGCAGATACACACCCCGCTACAAAATCATGCATCAATTCCATTCATACACATAGAGCCGAAGCAAAAGCAACAACTGAAAGACATAGATAATATAAAGAGAGTTATTACAAAAGAGAGGCCGACCGGCCTAAATTCATAAAGATAAGCAAATACACAGCGGAAGCAAAATGGCCATAAGATGGCGATGAACAAAAGCCAATCGGTGTGCCTTTACCCACAAGGCAACCAACCGACCGCCAAGCTAATCGTCCCAAACAATGCGCAACACAACTCACAAAAGTGAGGCCCTTGGGGCTCACCTTCTTCCTCTGCAACAATTAATATTAGGCAAAGCAGATGAGTACAAAACTTGTTTTTGTACTCGCAAGACTGACGTGTGAGATAACAGAACTATAATTAACTACATGCAAGCTTTATTTAAGTGGGTGAGGCTTTGGACTTATTTTCAGCATAAAGCAAGTTTTCATTTACAATAAGGTAATAGATTCAAAGCAAGTTTGCAATTAACTTTTATTGTTCAAATAAAAGAGAGACAATAATAACATAGATAGAGAACAACACCAACCTAGAAGTGACTAACCCATAGTCACCACAACAATAGCATGAAGTACCCCTTCATACCACCCATGTCAAGTTTAAGTTTTTAAAAGGTTGTAGTCTAGTTCTTGTGGGAAATAACCAAGCGTGTCCATAACCTAGGGCGAGGCTATTCGAATAGTTTTAACCTGCGGGGTGTACCAATGTACCCACACGATGACCGCCTTTCCACCAGCCACGGTTAGCACACTTCCTTTGGTATGCGGGCATGGCTAAGTCTAACAAGACGCTTTCCAATGGGCGATGCTAATTAAGAGCCGCAACCCACGGAGAAAGACACATTAAACACCTAACCGGGTCGCTAATGCTCCTCCAACACCACAAACACACACACAGAACACACCCACCGACCAGCTCATAATTAACACCTCCCAAAGTACTTAGTCAAGAGAGGTTCCATATCCCCTCGTGTGGTTAGCACGCAATAATTGCTTGGATCAATGGCACAAGTAACTCGGTCCTTAGGGACTTAGGCACCATTCGATCACACCCAACAGATCACCCAACATACCATTGTGCCCAAGCCAAGATATAATTTTTGTTTTGATTTTTTGATTTGCAAATTGATAAAACCAAGGGTTGGACATAATGGAATAATATAAGTATTTGTGTGATCAAGATCACCGACTAAGTCGATGATCGCCCAATACTACCGATGCTAGGCATGGCTAAGCAATATTCATTCAGTAATCTACTAAGTGATAAGAGTTCATCCATCGAACTCTAACCACAACAAATAACCTAGGCTCGGTAGTAGAGGATAATTATTTACCTACGATTATGCAACTAGAGGATTAACTAATCAATTTAACAACAAAATAGCAATGCATACATAGAAGTTAAACAAAATATTAGACTTTAAAGTAATGGGATCAATGGGAAATGATCAAACTGCTTGCACCTTGTCGTTGCTCAATTTGTTGCGGAGGGTCGTTCTCGGGGTTACCGCAAATATCGAATCCTAAGCGAAAGAGCGAAAACAACCAATAAGGCGAGCAACACTTAAACAAAAGAGCAAGCAAAAATTATCCAAATGTGACGAAATTTATACACAAGGTAAAATACGAACATACCTAGACATAGAAACTGGAAAAACTTAATTTGGATTTGTGGTGCAAAAGATATTCTCTAAAAACCTAATTTACCCATAATTAGCACTGTAGCAAAAATATTTTCTAGAAAGATTTTGAAGCTGAAACTTTATGGTAGCTACCTACTGGTATAGTGGTAACCCATATAAAATTTCAGGTCATTTGGAGTTAAAATGATTTAGTTATGATTTTCTAAGTTTTAAATCTAAGACATGATTAATTTCAGTATTAAAGACTCTTGCAAAACCTATACTAAGCTAAAGTACTTTAACAGATGCATTTATAGAACTTTAGTTTGTTAAATTTGGAGCTACAGAGAAAAGTTATGCAATTTTGAAGTTTAAAACAATTAATATGTGCAAATAAAAGCTTCTTGGATTAAATCTGGAAAACCCATAAAAGCGGGGAGTCGTGGGCCGTTGATCAAAGATCGCACGGCTCACGATCTCGATGCTAAAACCCGCACGAGCTCACGGGCGCAAAGACCTTGCGCGCCTAGGAGAGGTCTTAACCGTTGATATGGAATCCAACGGCTCAGACCATCGGATGCACAAGACTCGCGCGAAGGAGCTCCTCGCGCTAGGGAGGTCGTGGCCATCGATCTGGATCTGCGGCCCCGAGCTCCACGAGGAGGTCCTACGGCTATCCAACTAAGGGAAGGTGCAGGCGGTTAAGATCTCCGAGGGAGGTCTTAGCGGTCTAGATCTCGAGCGGAGAGAGACCTAAGCGGTGCTTAACAATGAGAGGTCTTGGCGGCTAGGATCTCACCGAGGAGGTCCTAACGGCCAAGATTTCCTCGGGAGGTCCTCCATCACGGTGCTTTGAGAGAGATCTGGATGGCTCGGATCTCCATAGGAGAGGTCTGAGCGGTCCAGATCTAGGCGGGAGGTCCTCATGGTTAAGACCAAAGACGAGGAGGTCATGAGGTTCTCTTTACAAAGAGACCAAGGGGTGGCCTTTGTGAAGAGGACCACGGGTGGTTTTGAAGGTTTTCTTTACAAAAGACCAGGGGTGGTCTTTTGCAAAGAGGACCTTGGTGGGGTGGCTCGGGGTGGTTTTTAGAAAGCGACTAAGGAAGGACCTTTTGCAAGGAGGACCCCAAGGAGGTCAGGAGGCGGTTTGACAAAAGCAGCCAGGGTGACCTCTTCGCACGAGAGGACCTCAAGGAGGTCTTTTGCAAAGAGGACCCCAAGGAGGAGGGTGATCCTAGCGGTGGGATTTAACCTACGGAGGTCTTTAACGGCCGAGATTCCATATGTTGGGAGGTCCCGCGGCTAAGGACTTAGACTAGGAGATCTAGCGGTCGGATCAACACCGAAGAGGTCATGAGCGGCTAAGACCACAACCGAGAGGTCCTAGGACTTAGCTAATACGGAACAAAGGATCTACGGGTGGATCTAAGCAGGAAGGGTCATTAAGGGCTAGGATTAAATCGAAGAGGTCTTGGGAGCTAGAGTTTTTGCCGACAAGATCCCACGGTGCGAATCTAACACGGGAGGTCACGGAGGTCACGATGAACCCGAGGAGGTCCAGTGACTTGACAAAAACGCGACAACGACCTAGGACACGGCTTTGGTCAGCGGCTCGTCGCCGCGACCACGACCACGGCGGCGCGGTCAGCGAGGCTTAAACGTTCGCAATACTATTGCGAACATTTTGAGGGCACAAATGTCGCCGGACACGACCCATATCGCCGGCGAGCCTGAACGAGGCGAGATCAAGTGCGGAAAAGTGAAAACCGAGAAGGACTTCGCGACCTAAGCTATCGAGTGCTTAAGCTACGAGAGGTCATTGTGAACTCACCGGGCGGAGGAGGTCCAAGGAGGTCGAGGAGTTCCAGACGACGACCGCCACCGGAGCCGAGGAAGACAACGCGGGGCAAGCAATCCTGAGCAATAGAGGACCAAAGAGTGGTGATGATAACTTCAGGAGGTCCACCAGAAGGACCTGGAACACATAAGTGAAGGAAGGAGCACCTTCTGGAGAGGAGGACGAAGCGGCGATTTTCCGCGAAAGAGGGAAATCCCGGTCAGAAGAGGCTCAAGACACAAACCGAAATAGGATTAGTGTCAACACTCCGAGGACCAGAGGAAGGAGCGGAGCAAAAGTTTGAAGGAAAGAGCCACTTGGAGCACCAGGTGCACGGGAGCTCGAAGCTTGACAATGGCGGTCGGGGTGATCTTGGCGATTGAGCTCAAGCAAGAAGAGAGGGTGCCCACTGGGCCGTGGAAGGGTGAAAGGAGGACAAAGGAGGAGAGCTGGATGCTTAAGTAGCGAGGGGAGCTCGGTCCGCAGCGGCTCTATCGCCGCAGGAGGTCGGCTCGGTCATGGGAGCTGGCGACGGGAGCAGTGGAAGGGACTCTGTGGCGTGCTCTGAGCATAATAAATGCATGCGGAGAGGAGCAGATGGGGAGGTGACTAGGCGCTCTCTCTCGTGACTTCACCGCCGCACGATGCACGTGGCGAGCGGAGAAGAAGAAGAACGAGGAGGAGGTAGGGTGGTCGTGGGATCCCGATCCAACGGCCCGCACCCAGAACTCCACCGATCGCGCCGAGCCCGACGCCACTAGGTGGCTCGGTTTGACCACGACCAGTCGGACTCGTGCGAGTCCAAGCGACTCAGACCAGGGTTTCAAATTGGGAGCTGGAATTTAGGGAATTAATTAAGGCATCAAACCAACTCCAAAATTTCTGAAATTTTAACTGGAGCTTGCTAACTTTAGAATTAACCTCCCATAAAATTTTCAGAGATTTTGGTGTGCTAGAGTTTCCTCAAAAATTTCCAGAAGGTTAAATCAGAGGTTTGACCAAGGTTTGACTTGCCTCTAAAATATTTCAAATAATTTCCAAAAATTATGAAATAATTCAGAGGTGTTACCAAGCAACCCTAGAACCCAGGAAAATTTATTGCCAAGGGTTTGACACAAGATTCCTTGAAGGCTTTGACTTGAGCTAAATGAGGGTTTTGATTTTGAATTTCCCAAAATTCCTTTACAAGAATTTCAGAAAAGTTCCAGAGTGAAAGGATGAAAGAAAAAGTTTTAATTTACCCTCATTTTATTACATTTGAAACACAAGCCAAAATGGGGATGTTACAGGAAACACCGTAGAGGGCAAAGAAGGGAGTAAAAAATTAAGAGTTTTGGTGGGGTGGCGATTAAGGAGATAGGTGGCAGTGTGGAGGGATTCCACCCAAAAGGTGGGTGGAAGGCTAGCCTGAAACATGAGTGATCGCATGATGTTGTTAGTGGTGCGAATGATGCGTTCGGCTTTTCCATTTTGCTGAGGAGGATAGGGACATGACATGCGAAGTGCAAGGCCGTGTGTGAGGAAGAAAGTGCGAGCGATGGAATTGTCGAACTCACGACCGTTGTCACACTGGACACTCTTTATGGTGGCGCCGAACTGGGTGCGAACATAAGACAAAAAATTAGAAATGTGAGTGAAGGTGTCAGACTTAAGATGCAAAGGAAAAGTTCAAAGAAAATGTGAGCAGTCATCAAGAATAACAAGATAATATTTGCAACCGGACACACTGTCGACAGGAGAGGTCCAAAGATCACAATGGATTAAATCAAAATTATGACTAGCCCGAGAGGAGGAAGTGCTAAGCGGAAAATGCACGTGGCGTCAAGTCGACACGCATGATGAGGGGTTGGACGCAGTTTTATTATATGGAAAGACACAAGAACTGGCGAGCTTAGACAAAGCTTCATGACCAAGATGCCCAAGATGACGGTGCCACAACGTGGAAGAGGAGATGGCGGCAAGAGCATGGGGGCCGGCGGAGGACTGGTGAAACGGATATAAGTCCCCAGAACTATTGCACCTGGCGATCACGTTCTTGGTACGAAGATCCTTCACAGAAAAACCATACGGATCAAATTCGACAAAACAATTATTATCAATTGTGAACTAACGAACGGAAATTATATTTTTAATTATGTGTGGAGTAACAAGAACATGACGCAAAGAGAGAGGGCTATGGGTGGTGGGGAATGACAGCGAGCTGGTGGAGGTAATGGGCAGCATTGACCCATTACCGACAATGATGCTAGAAGGAGTAGATGTGGAGGGGTGGTGAAAAACAGAGAGAGTACCAGCGTCTGAAGTCATGTGCGAAGACACGCTCAAATCCATATACCACTCAGTGGGTGGAGGGAGGCGGTGTAAGCGTCATTGTACTGAAGGCTTTAGCGAGGTGCTATTGGTCCCAGGAGCCGACACCGAACATGGGGGTCCACGGTGCCGACTGGGGCGGCTGTGGAGGGCCACCAAATCTATCGATGTTTCGGGAGAGGGCGGCGCACGGCCGGATGCCGAGGTGGGTGGGAGGGTTGCAACGGCGAGAGCATGGGGTACCAGCGCGCGACTGTGGAGTTGGCGCATTGGGCCAAGGATTGAGGATGCCAGCGACGCGGTGTGGCCACACCTGAACAGTCCTAGTCCATGGGTTAGAAAAGGAAGGCCACCCCATCGCCCCCGCTTGCCGGCCGCATGGTCGCCTCCGTCGGCGCCGGTGCCCTTATTCGGCGGTGGTTGCGGTATTTGTTCTTCCGGAGCCGCCGTTCCACCGTTTTGGCGCCACCCCACCGGGCTATGGGCGGAGCTCTGCATCGGCGAAGTGAGGAAAGCAGAGGGTGAGCGGCGATCCGAGTTCTTGGTGATCTCCTCGAGGAGAAGATGCGGCGAGTCTCCACGAGCGTAGGAAACGGCCGTTGCATCTAGAGGATTGGCACCATATGAGTGAACTTCTCGTTGAGGCCGCGGAGGACAGTCAACACGAGTGTCCGGTCAAAGATAGGTTCGCCGAGATCGCCAAGACCATCTGCCATACTCTTGAGTTTGCGGCAAAAATCAGAAATTGATAAATCACCTTGAACAAAGGTGCGGAATTCCACCTCCATGTTCGCAGTGCTTCCCATAGGCAAGGACACAAGCTCGCAGCATGTCCTCCAAAACTTGGTTGACCCTCTCGGTCTGACCATCTGTTTGGGGTGATACTGTCAGGCTTTGAAAGAAAGACGAGTTCCATAGCTTCTTGCAAGCTATGCGAATCTAGAAGTGAAGATGGAACCACGATCGAAATGATCGTCTTGGCACCATGCAAGCTCACTATCTGGCGAGATAGAGCTCGCAAGGTGGCCGTGCGAATCTTGGTCTTATTTGGAAGAAAATGCGCCACTTTTGTCAACCGTCAATGATAACCCAAATGGCATCATTGCCCCGCGTGACTGGGTAGGCGGTGATAAAATCCATCGGACCGAATCCCACTTCCACTCCGAATGGGCAAGGGTGAAGCAATCCACCGGCGATGCTCGGCCTTGACACGGCGACACACGTCGCGCTCGACAACGAACCTCGCGATCTCCCTCTTCATTGGGTCCACCAAAATCTCGCGAAGATCTGGTACATCTTCGTGGCCCCGGATGAATGGATAACGAGAATCGTGGGCTTCATGGAGGATCAAATTCCGCAACTCTATGTCCTTTGGAACCACGGCGTTGCGAACCTCAAGACACCAAGCTCATCTACGGAGAAGCACTTGGTCGCTCCGTTCTTGACATTTTCCTTGATGTGGTTTACCCCAACATCCGATCACGGCGGACTGATCCGATCCACCAAGGTTGGTCGTACAACCAAGGCGGCGAGGAACCATGCTCAACCAAACCCGTGTTGAGGCAGCTGAAACTCCTCTAGAAGAGGGGGTGATGCTCTGAAGCAACAATGCATTGCAATGCGCTGCGACTAAGCGCATCCGCGACATTGGCCTTGCCGGATGGTAGTGAATACCCATGTCATAGTCCTTGATCAACTCCAACCATCTCCTTTGCGGAGGTTCGGTGCAGTTGGGTGAACAAATACTTCAAGCTTTTGTGATCCGAATACACTTCACAACGATTACCGATTAGGTAATGTCGCCAAATCTTAAGTGCATGGATCACGGCCAACTCCAAGTCATGGGTAGGATAGTTAAGTTCATGAGGTCTCAATTGCCTTGATGCATAGGCCACTACCTTGCCTTCTTGCATAAGGACACAACCGAGGCCTCGGCGAGAAGCGTCGCAAAAGATATCGAAGCCGACGGACATCGGGAGAACAAGAACGGGAGCGGTGGTCAATCGCTTCTTAAGTGCTTGAAGCGTCCTCGCAATCAGCGACCACGAGAACTTCTTGTCCTTCTTGAGCAACTCCGTCATCGGCCGCTATCTTGGAGAAGTTCTCGATAAAGCGGCGATAATATCCCGCTAAACCAAGAAAACTCCGAACCGGTGGCCAAGTAGGTGACTCGAGAAAGCACATCGCTGATCTTGCTAGGATCCACGCTCGCCTCTGCCCAGAAAGAATATGGCCTAAGAAGGCTACTTCCTTCAACGAGCGCGCACTTGCTGAACCGCATATAACTTGTGCTCGAAGCTTGCCCAACACAAGCTTCAAATGCTCGGTGTGTTCCTCATCGCTCTTGGAGTAGATAAGAATATCATCGATGAAGACCACAACGAACCTATCCAAATACTCCATGAACACCGAATTCATGAGGTTCATGAACAAGGTGGAGCATTGGTTAAGCGAAAGACATGACGGTATACTCGTACAAGCCATAACGAGTAGAAAAAGCCGTCTTTGGAATATCCTCGGTCGAATCCGAACTGATGATATCCCTCTCGAGATCAATCTTGGAGAAAACTCGAGCTCCGTTAATTGATCGAAGAGGTCATCGATCTGGGGCAAAGGGTACTTGTTCTTACCGTTACTTCATTAAGTGGACGGTAATCAACGCACATGCGCAGCGTCTTGTCCTTTTTCGACAAAGATTGCTGAGCATCCCCAAGGAGACGAGCTAGGGCGGATGAAACCCTTCTCTTGAAGCTCACCCGTTGCTTCTTCAACTCCACCAACTCAATTGGGTCCATCCAGTAAGGCCTCTTTGAAATCGGGCGATGCAGGAACCAACTCAATGACAAACTCGAGGTCTCGAGCTGGTGGCATCCTGGAAGGTCGTCGGGAAGACATCAACAAAGTCACACACCACCGGGACTTCGCTAATATCTAGCGGCCGCCGCTCAAGCGCGAATAGATGCGGATCCTGCAGCCTTCGCGAAGCGAACTGCCGCGGAAGGATCGGTGAGGTAGATGAGCCTCCTAGCGCAATCAATTTGTCCCATGTCTTTGAGACAACCAATCCATGCCTAGGATTACATCTAAGCTCGCCGATCGAAGGAGGATAAGGTTTGCCAAGAATCCTACCCTTCTATCTCAACGAGGACATCCCTACACTCGGACTCGACTCTCAACTCCAACCGGGAGCGAATGAGCAATGGGACCAACAATGGAGTAAAGGAGACCTCCACAGCAGAAAAGACTCGAAACAAAAGAATGAGATGCTTTGAATCAAACAAAGCAGAGCAGGGGAAAGAGTTAGCAGAAATGGTACCCAACACGGCGTCGGTGCCTCCTGTGCCTCCTCGCGGAGATGAGGTTGACGCGCCACTACCCACGCCTTGGGTAGCGGGGACAACCTTCGATCTGGAAGAACCACCTCCTGCGCGCGTCCTCCATTAGGACGAGGGGCGCTCGATCTGTTAGGGCAACTATTGGCATAATGCCCTTCGGTTGCACAAAAGCAAGTGACCCGGCGGCGGATTGCGGGGCCACCTGCTGCTCGCGGCGCCGTGGATCGGGCACGGCTGCGGAGGCGAGCGGTCTTTGCCGCGGCCTCGGTGGTAGGGAAGCCACGAGCGGGCCCCAGGTAGGCCCGACACGAGGACGAGAGAGGCGGCTGTGCGGCACGGCGGGCCTCCCACTTGCGCTTGCGACTCGCCAGCGCCTTGGCCTTGTGCTCAAGCAACAATGGCCTTGTCTACCAAGGCACGGAAGTCGACAAAGTCCACAATGGAGAGCCCGTCTTGCGGCTCCTCGGACAAACCCTCCATGAACTTCTCCCGCTTGGCCTCATCGGTGGCCACCTCGGATGGAGCATAACGAGCCAAGTGGTTGAACTCGTGCAGTACTCCATCACCGACTTACGCCCTTGCTTGAGCGCGAAACTCCTTCTTTTCAGCTTCATCAAGCCGGCGGGATGTGAGCTCGGCGGACGCCGTCGGAACTCATCCCAAGAGACGGTGTGGCGGCGGGCTGCATGGCCAAGAAGTTCTCCCACCGGAGAGTGCCGCCTCAAGGCGATGGGAGGCAAAGAGTGCCTGTCTGGTCGAGCATCGAGCAACGTCGAGCTTACGCTCAACTCGACGCACCACCATCTGCGTCCCAATGGGTCCTCGGACACGGAGAGCGTGGGGCCGAGTGCGAAGAAACTCGGCCAAGGCCCCACGGGGTCGATGTCCACCCCTGCCGGATCCCGAGGCACCGGAAAGGGCGGAGGTGTTGCGCGCAATAACATCCAGCGGGACCCTCCTGTCCTCTGGCGGTTGCGCTCGATCCGGAGAAGGACCTCGGCCATGGTCGAGGAGGCGAGCTCCTCATCAAACCAGTGTCACGACCACGGCCGCTACGAGTACCTCCACCATCCTCGCTTTAGAAACTTAGGTTAGAAACCAAAGCACTAACATTAGAAGTTGATGAAAGCGAACAACTAACGATTAGGGAATGAGACATCACCCTAACCGAAAGCCAAAACAGCAAGTAACAACTTTAAATGTTTCCAAAGAAGCTCCAAAACAGCAAGGAAACTCCAAACCAAGCTCAACTTCTCAATGCCATTAACCCGTATTGAATGAACGAGTAATAGTGTGAGAAGATAAAAAAAAATTTCAGCTCACTACAACCAGCCTAACACTACTCAAGAACAAGGTTAAGGCGATAAAAATAACGTTAGATACTTAACTAACTAGTATCACATCTTACCCTTTTATTCCCACAAGTTTTACTTGATTAACCTCTCATTTTCTACCAGTTTAGAACCTCTGAGCTTGCTGTCAGGAACCGAATGATCGCTGTCCAGATTTTGCATCCAAGCCTCCTAATTGAAATCTTCAACCGGAGCTTCAAAACCTTGTAGAGGCGGCTAACATTTCAATTTGCCAAGCTCATTGGTTCCCAAAACCCAATTTAAACGATAATGACTATCTTTTGAGAGAAGGAAAGGAGAACAACTTTTAAAACTCAAATTAGAGCAAGATGAGATAGAAAGCTAAGATAGGTAAGGAATAAAACCCGAGAACTTACTTAAGCTTTCACAAATCATTTGTCCCTTTGAAAATAAGGTTTTCAAAATATCCTAAGGACGACCAAGCTTGGGTTACTACGGTCGGAATGGCTCGATACCAAACTTTGTGAGGACCCGGTTTATTAAACTTCTTTGTTTAACCATCCACTTGGTCCTAACAAGACAAATCAAATAAACCAAGCCTCGAGATATGTATACTTCCTAAATCAGATACACACCCGCTACAAAATCATGCATCAATTCCATTCATACACATAGAGCGAAGCAAAAGCAACAAGCGAAAGACATAGATAATATAAAGAGAGTTATTACAAAGAGAGGCCGACCGCCTAAATTCATAAAGATAAGCAAATACAGTGGAAGCAAAATGGCCATAAGATGGCGATGAACAAAAGCCAATCGGTGTGCCTTTACCCACAAGGCAACCAACCGGACCGCCAAGCTAATCGTCCCAAGCAGCGCAAGAACACAACTCACAAAAGTGAGGCCCTTGGGGCTCACCTTCTTCCTCTGCAACAATTAATATTAGGCAAGCGGATGAGTACAAAACTTGTTTTTGTACTGCAAGAATGACGTGTGAGATAACGAACTATAATTAACTACATGCAAGCTTTATTTAAGTGGGTGAGGCTTTGGACTTATTTTCACATAAAGCAAGTTTTCATTTACAATAAGGTAATAGATTCAAAGCAAGTTTGCAATTAACTTTTATTGTTCAAATAAAGAGAGACAATAATAACATAGATAGAGAACAACACCAACCTAGAAGTGACTAACCCATAGTCACCACAACAATAGCATGAAGTACCCCTTCATACCACCCATGTCAAGTTTAAGTTTTTAAAAGGTTGTAGTCTAGTTCTTGTGGAAATAACCAAGCGTGTCCATAACCTAGGGCGAGGCTATTCGAATAGTTTTAACCTGCGGGGGTGTACCAATGTACCCACACAATGAGACCGCCTTTCCACCAGCCACGGTTAGCACACTTCCTTTGGTATGCGGGCATGGCTAAGTCTAACAAGACGCTTTCCAATGGGCGATGCTAATTAAGAGCCGCAACCCACGGGAGAAAGACACATTAAATGTACTCCTAACCGGTGTGCTAATGCTCCCCTCCAACACCACAAACACACACACAGGAACACACCCACCGACCAGCTCATAATTAACACCTCCCAAAGTACTTAGTCAAGAGAGGTTCCATATCCCCCTCGTGTGGTTAGCACGCAATAATTGCTTGGATCAATGGCACAAGTAACTCGGTCCTTAGGGACTTAGGCACCATTCCAGTCACACCCAACAGATCACCCAACATACCATTGTGCCCAAGCCAAGATATAATTTTTGTTTTCAGTTTTTTTGATTTGCAAATTGATAAAACCCAAGGGTTGGACATAATGGAATAATATAAGTATTTGTGTGATCAAGATCACCGACTAAGTCGATGATCGCCCAATACTACCGATGCTAGGCATGGCTAAGCAATATTCATTCGTAATCTACTAAGTGATAAGAGTTCATCCATCGAACTCTAACCACAGCAAATAACCTAGGCTCAGGTAGTAGAGGATAATTATTTACCTACAGATTATGCAACTAGAGGATTAACTAATCAATTTAACAACAAAATAGCAATGCATACATAGAAGTTAAACAAAATATTAGACTTTAAAGTAATGGGATCAATGGGAAATGATCAAACTGCTTGCCTGCTTGCTGTTGCTCAATTTGTTGCGGAGGGTCGTTCTCAGGGTTACCGCAAATATCGAATCCTAAGCGAAAGAGCGAAAACAACCAATAAGACGAGCAACACTTAAACAAAAGAGCAAGAAAAAATTATCCAAATGTGACGAAATTTATACACAAGGTAAAATACGAACATACCTAGACATAGAAACTGGAAAAACTTAATTTGGATTTGTGGTGCAAAAGATATTCTCTAAAAACCTAATTTCGGCCATAATTAGCACTGTAGCAAAAATATTTTCTAGAAAGATTTTGAAGCTGAAACTTTTATGGTAGCTACCTACTGGTATAGTGGTAACCCATATAAAATTTCAGGTCATTTGGAGTTAAAATGATTTAGTTATGATTTTTCTAAGTTTTAAATCTAAGACATGATTAATTTCAGTATTAAAGACTCTTGCAAAACCTATACTAAGCTAAAGTACTTTAACAGATGCATTTATAGAACTTTAGTTTGTTAAATTTGGAGCTGAGAGAAAAGTTATGCAATTTTGAAGTTTAAAACAATTAATATGTGCAAATAAAAGCTTCTTGGATTAAATCTGGAAAACCCATAAAAACTGGGGAGGTCGTGGGCCGTTGATCAAAGATCGCACGGCTCACGATCTCAGATGCTAAAACCCGCACGAGCTCCTGGGCGCAAAGACCTTGCCGCGCCTAGGAGAGGTCTTAACCGTTGATATGGAATCCAACGGCTCCGACCATCGGATGCACAGCACACGCGAAGGAGCTCCTCGCGCACTAGGGAGGTCGTGGCCATCGATCCGGATCTGCGGCGGCCCGAGCTCCACGAGGAGGTCCTACGGCTATCAACTAAGGGGAAGGTGCAGGCGGTTAAGATCTCCGAGGGAGGTCTTAACGGTCTAGATCTCGACGGAGAGAGGACCTAAGCGGTGCTTAACAAATGAGAGGTCTTGACGGCTAGGATCTCACCGAGGAGGTCCTAACGGCCAAGATTTCCCTCGGGGAGGTCCTCCATCACAGTGCTTTAACAGAGAGAGATCTGGATGGCTCAGATCTCCATAGGAGAGGTCCTGAGCGGTCCAGATCTAGGCGGGGAGGTCCTCATGGTTAAGACCAGCACGAGGAGGTCATGAGGTTCTCTTTACAAAGAGACCAAGGGGTGGCCTTTTGTGAAGAGGACCCTGGGGTGGTTTTGAAGGTTTTTCTTTACAAAAGACCAGGGGTGGTCTTTTGCAAAAGAGGACCTTGGTGGGGTGGCTCAGGGTGGTTTTTAGAAAACGACTAAGGAAGGACCTTTTGCAAGGAGGACCCCAAGGAGGTCAGAGAGGCGGTTTTGACAAAAGCGACGGGGTGACCTCTTCGCACAGAGGACCTCAAGGAGGTCTTTTGCAAAGAGGACCCCAAGGAGGAGGGTGATCCTAGCGGCTGGGATTTAACCTACGGAGGTCTTTAACGGCCAGGATTCCATATGTTGGGAGGTCCTGGCGGCTAAGGACTTAGACTAGGAGATCTAGCGGTCCAGATCAACACTGAAGAGGTCATGAACGGCTAAGACCACAACCGAGAGGTCCTAGGACTTAGCTAATACTTTAACAAAGGATCTACGGGTGGATCTAAGCAGAAGGGGTCATTAAGGGCTAGGATTAAATCGAAGAGGTCTTGGGAGCTAGAGTTTTTGCCGACAAGATCCCACGGTGCGAATCTAACACGGGAGGTCCCGGAGGTCACGATGAACCCGAGGAGGTCCAAAGACTTGACAAAACGCGACAACGACCTAGGACACGGCTTTGGTCATCGGCTCGTCGCGGCGACCACGACCACGCGCGCGCGGTCCAACGAAGAAAACGTTCGCAATACTATTGCGAACATTTTGAGGGCACAAATGTCGCCGGACACGACCCATATCGCCGCGAGCCGAACGCAGGCGAGATCAAGCACGGAAAAGTGAAAACCGAGAAGGACTTCGCGCGACCTAAGCTATCGAGTGCTTAAGCTACGGGAGGTCATTGTGAACTCACCGGGCCTGAGGAGGTCCAAGGGAGGTCGAGGAGTTCCAATGACGACGCACCGCCACCGGGCCGAGGAAGACAACGCGGGCAAGCAATCACGAGCAATAGAGGACCAAAGAGTGGTGATGATAACCAGGAGGTCCACGGAAGGACACGGAACACATAAGTGAAGGAAGGAGCACCTTCTGGAGAGGAGGGGCGAGCGGCGATTTTCCGCGAAAAGGGGAAATCCCGACGAGAAGAGGCTCAAGACACAAACCGAAATAGGATTAGTGTCAACACTCCGAGGACCAGAGGAAGGAGCCGAGCAAAAGTTTGAAGGAAAGAGCCACTGAGCACCAGTGCACTCAGAGCTCAAGCTTCAGCAAGAATGGCGGTCGGGTGATCTTGGCGATTGAGCTCAAGCAAGAAGAGAGGGTGCCCACTGGGTGTGGAAGGTGAAAGGAGGACAAAGGAGGAGAGCTGGATGCTTAAGTAGCGAGAGGGAGCTCGGTCGCAAGCGGCTCTATCGCACGGGAGGTCGGCTCGAGTCATGGGAGGCGGCGACGGGAGCAGTGGAAGGGGACTCTGTGGCGAGCTCGAGCATAATAAATGCATGCGAGAGGAGCGGATGGGGAGGTGACTGGCGCCGCTCTCTCGTGACTTCACCGCCGCGGCCGCACGTGGGCGAGCTGAGGAAGAAGAAGAACGAGGAGGAGGTAGGGTGGTCGTGGGATCCGATCCAACGGCCCGCACCGAACTCCACCGATCAGCGCCGAGCCCGCGCCACTAGGTGGCTCGGTGCGACCACGACCCAGAGTCGGACTCGGGTCTGAGTCCAAGCCTGACTCAGACCAGGGTTTCAAATTGGGAGCTGGAATTTAGGGAATTAATTAAGGCATCAAACCAACTCCAAAATTTCTGAAATTTTAACTGGAGCTTGCTAACTTTAGAATTAACCTCCCATAAAATTTTCAGAGATTTTGGTGTGTAGAGTTTCCTCAAAAATTTCCAGAAGGTTAAATCAGAGGTTTGACCAAGGTTTGACTTGCCTCTAAAATATTTCAAATAATTTCCAAAAATTATGAAATAATTCAGAGGTGTTACCAAGCAACCCTAGAACCCAGGAAAATTTATTGCCAAGGGTTTGACACAAGATTCCGCCCAGAAGGCTTTGACTTGAGCTAAATGAGGGTTTTGATTTTGAATTTCCCAAAATTCCTTTACAAGAATTTCTAAAAGTTCAGTGAAAGGATGAAAGAAAAAGTTTTAATTTACCCTCATTTTATTACATTTGAAACACAAGCCAAAATGGGGATGTTACAGGAAACACCGTAGAGGGCAAAGAAGGGAGTAAAAAATTAAGAGTTTTGGTGGGGTGGCGATTAAGGAGATAGGTGGCAGTGTGGAGGGATTCCACCCAAAAGGTGGGTGGAAGGCTAGCCTGAAACATGAGTGATCGCATGATGTTGTTAGTGGTGCGAATGATGCGTTCGGCTTTTCCATTTTGCTGAGGAGGATAGGGACATGACATGCGAGTGCAAGGCGTGTGTGAGGAAGAAAGTGCGGCGATGGAATTGTCGAACTCACGACCGTTGTCACACTGGACACTCTTTATGGTGGCGCCGAACTGGGTGCGAACATAAGACAAAAAATTAGAAATGTGAGTGAAGGTGTCAGACTTAAGATGCAAAGGAAAAGTTCAAAGAAAATGTGAGCAGTCATCAAGAATAACAAGATAATATTTGCAACCGGACACACTGTCGACAGGAGAGGTCCAAAGATCACAATGGATTAAATCAAAATTATGACTAGCCCGAGAGGAGGAAGTGCTAAACGGAAAATGCACGTGGCGTCCAAGCTGACACGCATGACAGAGGGGTTCGGACGCAGTTTTATTATATGGAAAGACACAAGAACTGGCGAGCTTAGACAAAGCTTCATGACCAAGATGCCCAAGATGACGGTGCCACAACGTGGAAGAGGAGATGGCGGCAAGAGCATGGGGGCCGGCGGAGGACTGGTGAAACGGATATAAGTCCCCAGAACTATTGCACCTGGCGATCACGTTCTTGGTACGAAGATCCTTCACAGAAAAACCATACGGATCAAATTCGACAAAACAATTATTATCAATTGTGAACTAACGAACGGAAATTATATTTTTAATTATGTGTGGAGTAACAAGAACATGACGCAAAGAGAGAGGGCTATGGGTGGTGGGGAATGACAGCGAGCTGGTGGAGGTAATGGGCAGCATTGACCCATTACCGACAATGATGCTAGAAGGAGTAGATGTGGAGGGGTGGTGAAAAACAGAGAGAGTACCAGCGTCTGAAGTCATGTGCGAAGACACGCTCAAATCCATATACCACTCAGTGGGTGGAGGGAGGCGGTGTAAGCGTCATTGTACTGAAGGCTTTAGCGAGGTGCTATTGGTCCCAGGAGCCGACACCGAACATGGGGGTCCACGGTGCCGACTGGGGCGGCTGTGGAGGGCCACCAAATCTATCGATGTTTCCAGGAGGGGCCGGCGCACCGAACTGGATGCCGGGGTGGGTGGGAGGGGTTGCAACGGCGAGAGCATGGGGTACCAGCGCGCGACTGTGGAGTTGGCGCATTGGGCCAAGGATTGAGGATGCCAGCGACGCGGTGTGGCCACACCTGAACAGTCCTAGTCCATGGGTTAGAAAAGGAAGGCCACCCCATCTGCCCCGCTTGGCCGGCTGCATGGCTGCCTCCGTCGGCGCCGGTGCCCTTGTTACGGCGGTGGTTGCGGCTGTTGTTCTTCCCGGAGCCGCCGTTCCAGCCGTTTTGGCCGCCACCCCCACCTGGGCTATGGGGCGGGAGCTCTGCTGTCCAGCAGTGAGGAAAACAGAGGGCTGAGCAGCCGATCTGGAGTTCTTGGTGATCTCCTCGAGGAGAAGATGCGAGCGAGTCTCCACGAACGTAGGGAACGGCCGTTGCATCTAGAGGATTGGCACCATATGAGTGAACTTCTCGTTGAGGCCGCGGAGGACAGTCAACACGAGTGTCCGGTCAGAGATAGGTTCGCCGAGATCGCCAAGACCATCTGCCATACTCTTGAGTTTGCGGCAAAAATCAGAAATTGATAAATCACCTTGAACAAAGGTGCGGAATTCCACCTCCATGTACAGAGCATGGGTCTCTTGGTTGCCAAGGAATTGATGCTCGAGGTTCATCCACACGATGCGGGTAGTAGGTGTGGGGGACATGACGATCTCTAAGACGTCCGCGGCAATGGTGTCGTAAAGCCAAGACAAGACCACGCAGTCCATGCGCACCCAATCCGCCCCGATCGGGGAGGGGAGCATCGTCGGAGAGGATGTGGTCTGTCAAGGCGTACTTGCCGAGCATGACGACGAAGAGGCCGTGCCACTTGCCGTAGTTGGCGGAGGCGAAGTCGAGGGTGACCGGGATGAGGGCCTTAATGTTGAGGACGCTAATAGCTTGGGCGTGAAGGGCGGCGATGACGTAGTCCGGTTGGTCGGCGACGCCGTGGGCGAGGTCGGCAGCCAGGGCCTGCTGGTGTTCAGCAGCGATCGCGGTGAGCGCCTCCTGGCGCATGCGATCGACGGTAGCTACGACTATGACCTGAACCCGATGGTCCTCAGCGGCAGCGGCTTCGGTCTGAGCCGCGTGGGCGGCCACAGCAGCCTGCTCGGCCTGAGCCGCCTATTCGGTGAGAGGTTAGCCATAGGAGAGTGAGGAATAGATCGGCCGGAAGATGGAGGCCGACGGCTAGAGGTAGGATTTGCGGGAACGTGTGGTTGCAGGAGCGATCGCGTCTGATACCATGAAAGCGTTTAGTGTTTTGGAGAAATCACGCAATACTTGATGGATCATACATTTAGTGTATATGTAGAGTTACACGTGTTTACAATAGAAAAGGAAACAATCTTATCTTTAGCAACAAGCTCTATCTATGGCAATAGAATCAACCTAACAATCAGCTAGTAATCAGCAGCAATCAGCTAGTAATCAGCCTGGCAATCAGGCAAGGATCAGATCTGTTGCCATACAGGCAACAGTGCCGTGCGGAACAGGAGTACTCTAACAGCGACGATTAGCTGGAAAAGCAGACGAGGGAGGGATCAGAGGAGACAGCGGTGGTTGGCTTCTCGAAACGGAGACACTGGTCTCGAGTCAAGAACGTTTCCAGACAAGAAAATTTCTTTTGCAACCAAACATAAAAATTGGAATCGCAGTCCAATTCAAATCCCAGCTGAAATTCAATTGGAGCTCCAATTCAATAATTCAATGACAATCCTGTAGATACTATTTAGTAGTTTTTCGCCTCCATGTACTGTAATATGCTACATCAAGTTTTCTTTGGTTGTCCTTGGTGGCACTTCAAATCATTAGAAGGCTTAGTGTTATTTTTAGTTGATTTTTAAGTTCTCTGTCCTTTTGTTATTAGCAGTAGACATGTATTGGGTGAAAAAAATCCGAGTTGTAAATCTTACGAATAATGCTCGACTGAAATTATGAGAGCCAACTTAACATGCTGATATTATTCTTTGCAAAAGATCAGTGCAATGTGTTGTGTTTGCCCCTTCCAGCCTCTTGATAATTTTCACTTTGTGTGTCATAGCTGAAGATGGTGCCCTCTCTGCTGGTTACGATTCATCGTTTGAGCTCGAAGAAAAGAAATTTAAAAGCTTGGAGGATATATACAAAGAAACACTGAGGGAACAGGTCGCCAATCCAAGCCCAATAGGATGTACGGTTGAAACCATGAAGGCTAGAGGTAAGGGAGAAATCAAGTTAGGGACTCCAGTGACCGAGTAGGAAGGCACATGGAATTGTGACGCAAATTGAAGAAAGCACCAGCGGAAGAGACCAATAAAATTATGGGACTGTCTATTTATAAGATGACTGAAATTTTGTTAAGCATAAGTGATCTTTTTTATCCATTAGATCATATTCAATCAAATGACACATCAATCTTTACACAAATTTAATGATCACAACAAGTGACTAAAACTTAAAAAAATTTCAAGCGACTTAAAACTAGCAAGACTGTAAAATTATGTCAGCACTTGTTGCATTCTATTCCAGTTTTAAGTGCACTTGTTATTGTTATTAACAGCATAAAGGTTGACAGCAATATTTTAAACTGGTAGATTGGCTCCCATGTTAGCAATGCTTGACGGTTAATGCTTCTGTTAAAATTAGCCCATTGTTTGAACCTGTGACCACAAATTGGTATTTCTGTTACCAAAAAAATCTCATAACCAGCATAATTCCCGATCTTTGCCATGGGTGTTTTCTAGAACATAATTATGACATGTTTGGAATGCATGAATTTCCCATGGATTAGTTCATTTCCCGCAGGAACAGAGAAAAATTGCATTCCAAACGAGATAATTCCGCGGTTGGAATTATACGCCTCACAACCACCATGGCACCATAGAAACTCTCATTAAAAAAACTTACAACGAAATTTATGTAAAGGGAAAGAAGAAGAATGTAGGGCCACGTTGACATATTTTGGAACAAAAACAAATAGATATCATGCGGGACCCACATGTTATACTTACAATTTTGGCAAATTTTGGTATGACTGCAATCCAAACACATCAATTTCGGTATTGCTCGTGAATTAGTATGGCTACGATCCAAACACTATTTTTTTTGTCCAGATTTTGGCATTACTAAAATTTTGGTATGACTACCTAAGACGCTGAACCAAATAGGTCCGAACAGCCCCTCACGGGGAAAATCAATTAAGTGAGTCTACCCAGCTAAAAATGACAAGTCTTGGAGCACTTGTAGAGTGACTTCCTGCTAGAATAATTCCTTCCAGCTAGACAGACAAACTTGCTTTGCTTTCGAAAGTCCGGCCCTTTCTTTGTTTCTAAATATGCCAAGCCCCTATGACGAAAATTTCCATGATGAAATGGATGATGCACTTCTCGTTTGGCCTCTTGGATCATACGAAATAATTCATGTGAAGTGTTCCATAGAATTTCGAAGCAATTAGTAGAGACTAGTTTTGAAGAGAGAGAACTCAAGAACAGGATAGGTGAATTGGGAATTTTCATGATGAAATGGATGATGCACTTCTCGTTTGGCCCTGTCGCATTACTACTCTTTCCTTCACACATCGCATCATGTTATATCGTCGTGTTCGTCGTCACACAAGCATTTCATTTTCACAAGCGGTTATCACATGCATGGCAGTTTGAACGAGTTTGCGAAAAGGAGAAAAGAAGTAACATAAAAAACACTTGCGTATCCATGCTTTTCCCTCTGCCATTTCATTTTTTTTTCAATGGAGCACTACAGCCAACTCCACCTAACATGCAAAAGCCTCAATTTCCTTTTCGTACTCCCAGCCAAGCCATCTCACCTCACTGACAAATTCTCTCACTGCCATCCCATTCCAACAGAGCACCCTCCTGTCACTTTCCCCATGCTGTGCACAGCCATTTCTTTTTCTCTCCCTCCAAGCACAACTCACAAAAGCCACTGCCAACCCATTTACCAACACAGCATCATTTCCTACCATGTGCACAGCCGAGAGGGTGCACGCATGCGGCATGGCACCAGCGGCACTGCATGCGCATGCAAGCAGCGCGGCCGAGCCAAGCATTGCAGGCGGCAGCATGCATGCATGCAACACAGGTGCAGCAGCGCCCTGGCGGAGGCCCGGGCACAGCGTCAGCGAGGCCGGCTGGCAAAGCGTGGCGTTGGCCAGCGGCTCTAGGTGATAGAGCTGCAATGGCATTGTGGCCGAGCGGCGGCAGTTCACATCCCTAAATTAATAAACAGAATTATTATGCATCTCATCAGCATGCATCATGTTTTGAAGCATTTGTATAGATTATTACACTTGGAAAATCTTAAACAAACATCAAAACATACAACTTAAATTTGAACTCCAACTCAAAACAGTAACAAAAACTTACGATCATCATCTGGAACCAATTTGTTCAAATACTATATTAATTATCATGAATTAATATATTTTTCCCCAGATTTATGGGACTAGATACAAACCTCAGAAAATTCTAACACAATTAAATGAGCTATCCTAAGTTGTAATTTATAATATACAAAATATATTATGAAAAGTAAGGTTTAATAATTTTATGAAAACCAAGCCTTCTCAGGAACCCCTCTGAATTATTTTAAATTTTTAGGAAATTTATTTCTATTTATAAGACCCTGGTCAAAGTAGAGAGACTAATTTAAATCCCAGTCAAACCCTAGTACTGTTCCTCGGGCTCAAACCTAACCCAGACCTGAGCCACTTGATTTGGCTAAACCCCCTAACTGCACCGCACTGAACCCAACACGTGCAAATCGTCCGATTTGAAATCAACCATCAGATTTGAGTGGGAACGTTCGGACCTCCGAACAGCTCTCACGATCTGGACCATTAGATCTTAATCGGACTGACAAAAATGATTGGGAACGTTCGGACCGTCGAACATCCCTTTTGATCTAAGCCGTCCAGTTTAGACCCAACGGCTCACACTGACCCACTTAACTGGACTCACAAGCGCACGCCACTTGTTTCACTAACGAGGCGGGCCCACTGGTCAGTTCCTTCTTCCTCGTCTCGCTGACGCGCCCGTCAAGTCGCACAGAGCATGAACGCCATGTCGTCGCCGCATGCTGCGCTACTTCATCACCACCGTGAGCCACCGCCCATGGCAACCAATCCTGGAGCCTTCTCCTCGTGACGCCACCACCATTGCCATCATCTTCTCCGGGTTAAAACCTCTTGAACCCTAGCTTCTCCTCACTTCTCCTCTTAGGCCAAGGAGAAGGAGGCTCACTTTCGCTCATTTCTTCGATAAAATCCTCATCACTTTATCCCTTAGCTTCTATCCTTCAATTCCATTTCCATTTTAGCTAATCGCAGCCACTGTCTTTGCTTGTAGCTCTCAGTTCATCTTCGTGCTCATTGAGGCTCCAGAGCACGCACCCGAAGACACCCACCGTGCCATTTTCATCCACGTTGAGTATTATCCTTTGTTTTTTTTGTGTCATATCGTGTCCCTTAGTCTAAGTTATAAAACCCCTAAATCTATTTTGACAATGCATGACAGGGTTTCGATGAATTAAAGCTTGGACCGTTTTCGGCCGGAAAGCAACTTTTCATCTCCCACCTTGTTTCGGTAAGCTATTTGTCGATTCCTTGCTCATATAGCATCCTCGTAGGATCTCTGAGCTATCCCGAGCATCCAATGGTCTTTGTTTTGCTCAGGGTTTTCTCTTCTCGTTGACCCGCACCGCCGCCGTCTTCTTCTCTGACGCTGACGTAGCTCCAGCCATCTTCGAGCCCCCCGAGCACCTCCATCACTCAGGTAGCTTCCTGGTAGTCCTTAGATGCTTGGGCACCTGCTTTTGTGAACGCTGCGGAGCTATATCGCTATGGTCATGTTTGCCGTAGCTCTCTCGCTGCTCCTCTCCGGCTCGCCACCGGTATAGGCTAGCTTCGCCGTCAAGAACACCACCATCGGGTGCGCAATACTATTGTGCTCCCATCCGTGGCCTTGTTTCATGCCGCCGTGGTGCGTAGCGCCGGCAAGCCACCGGTGAATCGCGCGGGACACAAAGTCTCGTTGTCATACACGGACATGTGTTGTAGCATAATGATGAGGAGATAAGTAGCAATCATTAGCATTTAAGTGCTGTCTTAAAGTGTTAATGTGTCGCTTACACGTGCGCCCTTAAAAAGGAATCGGTTAAGTAAAGGAGTAGAGTGGTTGTCTTGTGGGCCCGAGCCTTAAGCGCACAGTAGTAAACCACGTGAACCGATCGTAGACTCTCTATCCATGCACTGTGTGGTGGACCGTATAGCTGACATGCGGACCTCACCTGTTAGTTTTGAGTCTTGGCAACGTTCAGACCCCTCCGAACGTAGCTTGTTTTTGGACTGTCCGATTTCGATTCAACCTCCTGGATGGGTTGGGCCGTTCGGACTACCTGAGCGTAACCCCTCGTGTGGACCGTCTGATTAGATCTGAACGGTCCGAGCATTTTCAGATCAGGAAGTTAAAAAGGAAATCCAAAAGCCTTTTATTTAGACACTAAAAATATGAATAACTTCAAAAATACATAACTAATTCATCTCAACTCCAAAATGGATAAAACCAATGCTGAGAATTTTTATTTTTCATGAACTTTATATTAAAATTAGTTTCAAACTTGTCTCTATAGCAGAGAATATAATTTTGGAGAATGACCCATAAACCTACTATTTTTACAATAAAAAGGCTGATAACTTTGAAAATGCATAACTAATTCATAAAAGCTCCAAATGAGATGAACCAAATTATTTTGAGCTTATATTATTATTATCTATTTATCTATATAATCCCTTGTCCCACTACTACTCTACAAATTTTGCCTAAATAATTAAATTAAATGAATAGTAACTGATTGTATTTAAATTGGATTTTCCAACCGACTGATTTTCAAACCACTATAACTTCTACATACTAAATCCAAATGGAACAATTCTTTCACCTAAATTAATCTAAAATCATGATTTAGATACTGCAGAAAAATCATGCATTTTTGAGCATTTTTATTTTTGAAGTATTTCTCGGTGTTTATGTCGGTCTTTATTCTTTAGATTCCGAAGCAATTGATATTGACTCGCATGCCACTGAGAGTGAGCAATTAGACTTCTAACAAGGCAAGCATCATTTGAACTTTCTTTTGCATCATATTTGATCCCAGTTTTGTTAAGTTAGTGCAATAATAATTGCTAGCATGCTATCTTGATAATGTCGTTATTTTTGTGATGTGTAGATTAGTTATATACTATTCATTAAGGTTATCCTTGAATTATTCTAGTACCACATGCTTACGACAGGATGTGTGAATTATATTGTTCGGGTTTGCTTAGCCATGCAAGTCTCGAAACGGTAGTTTGATTGTCAGGAATAACCCGACAATTATGGGAAACATACACTTTCTTATTCTTTTCATTCCAGATCTTCATATCTGTTTTATGAATTAAATTTTGTCATTTTAAAATGAGTTTTGGGTTTGGACAAGTGGTTCCTAGTGATGGTGCCTTCGTGCACGAGATTGGGTATGTGGTATAGACTTGTCTGGACCAACAAGGACCGAACTTTGGTAACATCATTGATTCAAGTAAAACTCATACTACCACACGCAGGATATGGGTACCGCTTGGTAAAGTAGGGGGAATGTTTTATTGGTTTAGACCGCAGGTGGTACGAGGACATAGAGATCGTGAAATCCTATGTTCCTTAGGAACCCAGTGTAATATATATTGTGCGAATGAGCATGATTACTTATGTTGGTTTTGCCCAACATACAACTACCTTACTCTGGCCCCTCCGACGCAACATGCTTGCCCACTTAGCATTTGCTATATGCATTTGTACTAAGTTGGGGTTTCATCTTGCATGGGTGGTCTATCTCAATAGGATTTTCTTGCTAAAAAAATACCGAATCTCGATTTCCTCAAGTGTGTTAATTCCGATGGCTTACGGGCTAGTCGAGTCGTGTGGGTAAAGTAGTATACCTCTGCAGAGATAAATCTATTTGAATAGCCGTGTCTGTGGTTATGGACGATCGCTTGAGTTAGGGAGTTACTATTGTTAGACTTTGAATTTAAATTGTGGGTAAATTCGGTATTCAGCATGAATGGAGGTTCATGCATTTTGTTGTATCAAAGTGGGCTGCCACTTTGTTGTTTGTTTAATTCATTTGTCATTCAATTTATTACTTGATCACCTGCATTACTTCTACTTCAAATCTGATTTCAAAATGGCAAATGAAAAACTAGTATGTGTAGGTTGTAAATTATTGCGTCTTTTCGCAAAACTAAGCTAATATGAGCCATCCTTTGAATGACCTTATGCATAACTAATTTTTTTATTTATGTAAGACTTGCGAGTACCTTTATACTCAGCCAGTTTGTCTACTGGCTTTCAGGTGAGGAAGACTTCGAGCCCATCGAGCTCGTTAGCGCCGATTTAGGCGACGCTAACGAGTAATGCTATCATTTAACTCCTAGTCAGTTGCCGATGGGTTATGGGCATACCATGCTGGACTTTTGGTTGTTTTACTTTGCTTCCGCTGCTACTTTATGATCTTATTTGAATTTGGCCGGTCGGCCACATGTAATAGTTGTAGACTTAAACTACTTTGATGTATGACTATTAATGTATGAGTGTTGTATGGATGTGATCAATGTTGTATGTGAGTTTGGGCATGTTGATCACTGATCTTGGGAGCCAACATTATCTCATGTCCGCTATTCATGGATTCTATTTTTAACTCACTAAGGGTGGTCTTTGATTGTTTAGAGAACCGATCATCATGTAGTACCTGCAGAGGAGCGGTACGCATGATCATCGGGGTTCTAGTTTCACTCAAGATTTCTCCCTTAGAATTCATTTACTGGAGACCCAGAGTTAGCTCCATAAGGTTAGGATTTGCCTTGGCCTTACAGAGATAACCTGGGGGTCCCCACATCTGTGGCCCGGCTGACGGAGTGACGGAGGCACGACGTCAGCTTGGTGGCGTAGCAATGCATGGCGCGCTAGCAGCCGAACGGCGTCAAGGCGGCTCGGCCGACGCTTGGCTCGGTGAGCGGTGTGGCCGAAGGAAAAGATAGCAACAGCAAAGGCAGCGTCCTTGGTGCGACGGCGCTGAGGTGTTGCAGCGGCGTGGAGGAGTAGCGGCCAGCAAGCAAGGCGGTGTCTTTGGTGGCGCGGTGTTGCCGCTGGCGCAGCTTGAGGTCGGCATCGACCCATGGGGGAGCTGGCCAGAGCACGGCACAAAGATGGTGGCTCCATGCGACACCGAGACGACACCATGGGCGGGGATAGCGCACTGCAGGGTGCGACGACTGGGAGCAGCAGTGCTGTGCGTGGCACATGCATGTATGCCGAACATGCATGCATGCATGTATGCCGAACATGCATGCATGCATGCGAGTTGTGGCTCTGTAAGGGTGGCGGAGAACGTGGCGTCGAGAGAGGAGCTGAGACCGTGAGAGCAAGTCCGGCGCATGCATGGGGCACGGCAGCCCTGGATGGCGCGGTGTGGGTCGGTAGCGGCTCGGGATGCGGCATCAAGGGAGAGCAACGACGGAGGACAGCGTAGCGCGTGCAGCATCGAGGGCGCGACGCATGCGGTGGGACGTGGATGTGGATGCAGACGAGGAGTCGAGTGCGGTGCGGCAGCTTGTCGGCGACGACTACGGCGGACGCGGACGACTACCGAGAAGGTGACATCTGGTGGTAGTTACACGCCTAGCGCGTGCGGCAGTAAAATCTTTAGTGGTTAATTGCATTACCATGTTTATGTATTAGTTTGTGCATGTTGCATCATGATTTTAAGCATGGCATTTTACTATTCATGCATGTTAAATGTAATTAACAAATGGAGGATTTATTTTAACCATGAACTAATTGATCACTCAAAAATTTGCTCAACAAATGAATATTTGGATTAGTAAGAAGTTTAGTTAGCACACTGAAATGGATGAATGAATAGAGAGGACATTATGAGTATAATTAAATAACAATAGGCTACTAAATCTTCTAATGCAAGTATTTAGAAAATTCATTGATTCGGTTAAGCTTAGAGGTTAAGTTAACAGAGGCAAGCAAATCTGAAAAATAAGCATCTATATGAATGTCCTTAACAAAAAATAAGCATCTATATGAATGTCCTTAACAAACTGAGAATGCTTTGTTTTGGCAAAGAATAAATATGATGGGAAATATTTGGGATTAGGATTTTTGCTTAAGTTATTAGCATCTAGGCTAAAAGAGGGAACTATTCTAGGAACCTTGGCTGAAAGGTGTTTATTCTAAGTGAAGAGTGTGTCTAGAGTCCAAATTATAGATTGGTCAACTAGTAGCAACCCGGTTAGTAATTTTCTCTTTAATGGAATTAATTATTTACAGAGATAAGTAATTAGAGGTTAGTTAAAAATAATCTCTAAGTTGTTATCATTTTTAGTGCAAGGGCAAATCTTTAGCAGGAGGGCTTTTGGTAAATCAAATAGTATTAGATGGTTAGTTAATTATAAGTTGCATGTGTCTTTGGTATGTGTTTGAATGAGAAACAAATCATTAGAAGCCAGGTTTTGGAGTAGAGTTGGCTAATAACAGTAAGCCCTAGGCCTTGGTGCTATCAAAAGTAGTAATGGGTCAATGAGAAGGTTAAACTTAGAAAATTCATAACTAAGTCAAATCAACTCCAATTTGAGTGAGACCAATTTTGTTGGTTTTCATATTTAATGTATTTTAACTTGGAATAGGTTTGATACTTGTTAACGTCCCAGAAAATTTCGAAATTAGAATTAATTTCTGGAATGAATTATTTTTACACTAGAACTTGAATTAACTTAAAAATTCATAAGAAATTCATATGAACTCCAAATGAGATGAATCCAATTGGGATGTTCCAAAAATGTTATTCTATTTCAATTTTTGTAGTTTTCATCTCCACTACTATTCTAGAAATTCTCACCAAAACAGTAAAATTCGGACAGAGAGCAATAGTGAGGTGAAATTTTAGCTTTTTCTCATTTTTCGATTTTCAAAAGACTATAACTCTCACATACGAACTCCAAATCAAATAATTATTGTTTATAAATTCATATTAAATCATAATCTACCTTCTGTAATAATTTCATAATTTTTGGAGTCTTTGGAATTTTGGTGTTTATTCGGTGTTTTCACTTTGTCAGTACTTATCATTAGATGACGATGATTCGGGAGTGCAATGGAGATGATCATGTGAATGTCTAGAGTACCAGCAAACAAAGGCAAGCACCCATTCTGTTGATGCATGTTGATCCTATTACATTCAAAAACTATCATCTTGTTTTGCAACTGTATGTATGCATGCTTTATTTATTAAGTTATGTTTGCGACAAGAGGTAGTTAATCCTATTATATGAATTCCCTAAAATCGTTCATCCCCTGCCACAAGCCTAAGTTAATAATTCCACTGGTGAATTAGAGCCCTGTGGATGTTATATGGTCTTTTTATGTATATGCGATGTGATGCTTAGCCATGCTTAGTTTTCGTAGATTAGGCGGTTGTTGACTTTGTTGATGACCTTGATCACATAACTCATTTTTATTATGTTATATCCAGCACTCTTTGCTGTTATATTTAGAAAACTAAAAATAAAAAGAAAACGATTTGGACTTGGGTACACTGGTTTGATGGCATGCTGTTGGGTGTGTGCTTGGTGCCTGAGTCAACAAGGACCGAACATCTTATGTCACACTCTCCAAGCATTATTGCGTGCAACCACATGAGGGTATATGGGACCCCTCTTGACTGAGTACTTTGGGGTGTATTAATTGATGAGTCGTCGGTGGTAGATGTAGGAGAAAATATATTTTATGTTGTTGTTGGGCATGTGAGGGGTAGGTTCCTGTCTAGGTTCTCCACACCTAGGAGCATCGGTCCTTTTCCAAGGCCGATGACTCCAACACAACATATGGGTTCCTTGTGGGAGCCCTAAACAGGCGGTTCACGGAGGATTAACTCCCATACGTGCGACACTTAATTAATACATTCCATTGGAAAGCATCTCATAGGACTTAGCTCTGCCAGCATACCTTCGGAAGTGTGCTACATATCGTGGCAAAAGGAGCGGTCTGACATGTGGTTAATATTGTACACCTCTGCAGGGTTTAATCTACTCAAGTAGCCACGTTCTTGGTTATGACACGCTTGGTTAGGTTTTGCAAGAGTTAGACTCAACATTTTGGAATGTAAACTTAAAACTTGATCGGTGATATTGAGAATGGTTTCTCATGCTATGTTTGTGTGCTACAGGGGCAGCCACCTGTAGATGTTTTGTTGATGTCTAATATTATTACTCACTATTATTTAAAGTATTAAAAATGTTTGCTCACTTGCCATTTCAATCTACTACATTGTATTTAAATTGAAATATTGCTTTGTGCTGAAAATGAACCCTATAGCGTTCTCCTTTGAGTAGTGTAACATCCCTAATTTGCAGAGTTTTTGAAAATTTTCAAATCTCAAAAGTAGCATTTTGGTTTAAGTTGCAAAAGCTTAAATTGGAATTTAGAAATCAAAAACCATTTAAATTGAGTTAATCCAACTTCAATTAAATCAAAAAGTTAGTTTATTTGGGTTTTCTGGATTTTAAGCCTTTTCTTGCTTTTTCTAGATTTTAGATTTGGTTTTTCCTTTGGTTTGAAGTTAAAATCTATTTTGTTTGCACAATTAAAAACTAAAAGTATAGTTAAAAGTATTTTTATTAAGTTCTAAATAATTCAAGGGACTTCTGTGAATTATCCAAGAATTTTTAGACTTTAATAGCTATTTTCTAAAAGCCTTTTTTTGCTTTTTTGGCATTTCTTTAATCGGAAATGTATTTAACATTCCCTAAGAGCTCTTGGGCCGAATTCCCTCGGCCCATTCCTCCTTTTCCCTCGCGCGGCCCAACCCCGCAACCCACTCCCGCGTGCGTCGTGCCCCCCTCCTGCCAACCATCCGATCTTGGATGGACGGCTCAGATCACGTTCGCGTTTCGGACGCCCGAATGTCCCAATCACTTTTGACCGTCCAATTGAAATCCAACGGCCCCGATCGCTTTGCTTACGTTCAGAGGGCCGATCGCCCCACTCGTTGTGGACCGTTCGATCAAAATCGAACGACTCCCATTTTGCCCACGCTCGCGCGCCTCTCTCTCTCGCTCTCGCTGACTGGTGGGCCCGCCTTGTCAGCCCCCTTCGTCTCCGCTGTCATCGTCTACCTCCGGATCCCCACCACCACGTCCGTGTCCCGCGCGTGCGCGCGTTTTGCGCCGGCCGCGTCTGCCCCCGTCGCCGCCACCCTGACACGTGCAATGAGTGTGGCGTGCTCCGCCACACCCACGTGCGCTCCCATGCCTTGTCACCTCTGCGCCGCGCGTGTCCCCTCGCCGGACCCCCACCGTCGTAGAGCACCGTAGCCCATCTCCTCCCTCCGCCCTCCCCGCACCTATTTAAGGAGAGCACCGGGTGCCCCTCGAGCTCCTCTAGCTCCTCCCCCAACTCACTCTTTCCCTCTCGCTCCATTTTTGCCAGATACCGCGAAGAGCCACCACCGCCGTTTGCACCACCGCCGAGCCTCCTCCGTCGCCTTATACCCCACCTCCGGCATCACCAGCTCGCCGTCGTTCCCGTGCGCGCCTCCCCTTCGCTGCAAGCCCACCGGAGCTCCTCCTCCGCCTTCAACCGCCGCCGCCGCTTCTTCCTCGTCGCCGACGACCTTCCCGTGCTGCAGCGTCCTCGGGACCTAGCGCACCAGCATCGCCGCGTCGTCCTCTTCACGTAGGTGTGTAATACCCGATTATTCGATATCGAATGCTGTAAAGATTAGAGAGGAATAAAGTTAAAATTTAGAATTTTAGGAGAGATATGAGCCGCCAACCCATATTCGAGAAGAGGGGAGCCGGTCATAGTGGCCCAAGGACCATGAGTGGGCTGGCAGCCCATTAGAAGGCAAGGGACGGGAGGGGACCAAACCCTAGCCCCATTTGCTACAGTAGCCACTGCGCTACAGTAGCCCCATGCTACAGTAGCGGCATGCTACAGTACCTCCGCCGCCTATTGCTCCTCCTCTCCCAGCGCCATATTCCCTGTTGCTTGTGGCCAGTCGTGGGAAGAAGAAGAAGAGGAAGGAAGAGAGAGTTGAAGGAGAACTTCTTCGTGGGATTTGATCAGCGATCTCCGGTGGTTCTACAAGGGTAACGATAGATTCCCCTCGCTGTTTAGGTTGTTTTAGATGCGAATTCGAATAGGTTGATTGGATTGAATTGCTGCAATTAGGAAGTCAGTTCTGTCCAGATTGTTGCGTGGCCAATTTCGCGATCTTAGAGGCCTAATCAGAGGATCCCATCTCCTAGAGTTATGTGGGGTTCGTTCTTAGCTTTCAGTGGACATAAATATCGCTTAATTCCGACGTATGGTTCAAAAGTTATGATAGTTTTCGTCTCTGCTGTTCAGAATCCTGACGAGAATGAACTGTCAAGTTGTCTTTTAAAATATGATTAAGTTAATGGAAAATTCAGGATTTTCACCCAACTAGGTTATTGTAGACCTTGGTCTTAGCTTTCGTTATTGATAAAGAACACTAAGTTTGGATCAGCCAATTAGAAGTTATGACTATTTTCGTGTTGCTGCTCGGTTTTATCGAGTAGTTCTGACAGACGGTGTTCATCGGTCTTTTGGCGATAGGTGAATATAGAATTTGGGATTTCCACCAACTAGATTATTGTAGATAATTTTGTTACCTTTCAATCAAGCCTGAGTTTAAGTTTTTACGAATTTTAGAGCAAAAGTTATGTCAATTTTAGTACTGCTGTCCATTACGACTTCCTGCTAGAATGTAGTTCAATTTGAGTAAAGTGTATAATTAAACGTTGGGGTTTTGGGGTATGAGTTAGGAGCGTTGTGAGTAGTGTATTGATGTTGTGGTTCTTATTGAGTAATTTAATGGCGTAGGAGGTGAGGCTCCGAGGATTGCGGCATCGTCTTTGCCTCCTAACGCATCGCAACGCTAAAGGCAAGTACATTGACTTTCGTATGAATTGTGAATATTGGATGCTTTATGTTAGTATTGTGTTTTTATTTGATACGTGAGAAGCTTCAATGTTGATGTTCCTCTCATATATGAAATTCACGTGTTTGGAGATAATGCTAGTTATTATTCATAAGTTCATTCATGCATCCATTTTCATGTTCCGTCCACGGGAGTGGAGTTTAAAGTCTCATCAATTCCAGTATGGGCATGTGAGACCCACCATTCCAATGTGGGCAGTTTTGGACACCCGTATGAAATATTCTTCATACGGGATTTGGATCCCCGTATTTTGTTAAATACGGGCTTAAGTGAACACCGACGGGTGTGTCACTAGCTATACCGGCATAAGCAGGAGTGCAGTCCATTCATTCCATTCCATTCATTCAGATTTTCATTCAGTGTTGTGTTCAAATTCTTTAAAGATGTTGTCTTATTCATATTTGTTGTATGTCCAATTATTCACTGTATTTGCTGAGTCTCGGACTCATTCTTGCTTTGTTTGTTTATTTTAGGTGAACGATGATGATGGCTCTATTGGGAGGGAGTACACATGCACTAATCATTCACTTCACCATATCCCAGTTTCAATAATAGAAGTTGATTATGTCTTTCATTCGTTAAGAGATAAACTGTAATAAATAAAGTTAGAAGTGGTTGATATCTTCCTGTATGTTCTATTTAATTTTGATCTCTTATCGTCATTAGATGAGTTAATGTTTAAATTCTTCCGCATTATAGTTGTATGTTAGATTATTTAGGTAACATCTTGGCTTCCGAATAACTAGGGTGTTACAGTTGGTATCAGAGTAGGCTTTAGGCTCGTGGTAATTAAGTTATTAAAATGACACACTGTGCACAGTAGGTGGGGTTTGGATAATCCATCGTATCCGTATTTCTAGTGGTGTGTTTCATCATGTTGAACTGTTCTTGAATTGCTTCTGTACTATCATTCTTGTTGTTAATCTATGATCTGCTATGATATTCTATATCTATGAACTAATACTATGATTGTCATGAGATGATCCTGTATATTCATAATTGAGTATTTTGGTGAAGCATGTTGATAAGAGATGTTAAGAAGTTGAGGTTGTGGTTGTTGCCCTGGGATTCACCAGGGTACACCACTGTTCGTGGTATATGGATAGGGGAGTAGATACCCCAAGTACCAAAGTTTCAGGTGTTGAGCGTGAATTGCTTTAGAAAGTTGTTCTCTTCCTTGATTTTTGAATTTTGTCCAATTCTTGTCCTGTGGAAGTTGATGAACTTTTCTTGAGTTTTTGCTTACATTTCAACCGATGAGTTTTCATTAGTCATTCTTGGCTCCATAATACGAATACTTATTCTCCTGACTACTGGTCTATTATTGTTTTTGTGTGAACGTCGGTTATTAGCAAGATTGAACTTTTCATGGGAGTTATACATTTCTTGTTGGGAAATATGACTCCTTTATTCGATTGGCATTTCAGATACTGCAAGTTTTCTGTTGCAAGTGCTTTAACATGTGAAAGCTTTGGCTTTATGTATTTCTTTTGGATTACCTCGAGCGTTGAGGTTTAACGTTTCTCTTTTGCTTAATGAAGGTGTTAGAATCCTTTTATGATGTCTTATCATGCTTAAAATGAGAAATTATAACTAAACGAATAAATTGCTATGATGTGGGTTACCAAGTTGGGTTATTAGCATGGTGCAAATTAATTATTCTTAACTACCATCCATGAAAGTGAAATTGATTAATTTGAAATGTCCTTGTATTTGATACATGGTGTATGTTAAATAAAGACTGTCCATATCCGTTTAGAACCTATGGATCTTACATAAGAGCTAGATTTATCTATTTCCTGGTATGCTAAAATTGTTGAAACCTGTATAAAGGACCAGATGGGTACTGGTGTATCGATTCGTGAAACATTGTTTATAGAAAATTATTTTAGTGAATCTTTAATCATGTTTTGAAATGATTTCTGAACAAAGGTGAAATGTGAATCTATGTTTATATATGGTTATGCGATTGCAAATGGAATTAGTACCGTATGTACACACATGATTAGTACAATCATCAATTGTTAATGAGCTGTAAGACCCGAGATTAACATCCCAGATCTCCTGTGCATAACTGAACTAGTCCCATGATCAGTGGCTAGCTCACACAGTAAACAAATGTGATAACACAACCATAAACGCTAAAATTTATTAATAAACAACAGAGTTGATTACAAGATAGCCTTACAGGGCAACATTAAATAAACACAGCGGAAGACGATGAAGAAGTAGTGGAATCCAGCTGATCTGCCACAGTCAATCGACTGGGGTAGCGCCTAGTCGTCATGATCCACACCTGAAGCGAAGTTATTCTCCTCTAAAATTTGTTTGCATTAAGCAAGTATGAGCACAACTTCCGTGCTCGCAAGTTACACCCGTCAAATAACAAAATGACATGCATAAATGGATGTAACAAAGGAAGGCTTATAGGGTTATTTGTGCAAGAACAACATTTGACATTAAATACCGTACTAAGTTCGAAAGCTCAAGTTTTATAGAATCAAAAATTGATTTTTGAATTGATAAAGATAGTGTAGGCACCAACCTAACACCAACATAAACACGGGCACCAACCTGGGGCTTCAACCTCAAAACTTTTCTCATGGACACCCATCCATGTCAAACTGTTTTACAAAAACAATTTGAAATCGAAGTCTAACTTTGAGTGGCTTTGCCAGCATGTCCATAACCGTGGACACGGCTATTCGAATAGTTTTACACTCTGCAGAGGTTGTACAACTTTACTCACAAGACATGAATTCTCTAGTTGTTTGGCATCCGTCGATACCACCGCTCACTACCTTAGGTAAGTAGTCTAGAGCACGTGTCAAGGCCTTTACAATGCGCCATTCCACCATAGTCCTCCCTCGCTAAGGTTTCACCCCCTTTGGACTACCCGTCCGCAGGGTTCAAGCCCCTCTTGCGCCAAGTGGGACTAACACAGGTCATAACATGACTACCCACTGCACCAACAGGAATGACCATGATGAAACTTTGCAAATTAATTGGTCAGGTCCTGCCCATATAGGACATGTGGTAGTACGATGTGGCTTACCAAGATGCGGCTCGAAGACCGGTCCTTAACTGACCTGGGAGACAACCAACAGAACCCTAGGCTTCAACCTACCTAGTTGAGCCCGTGCATAAACTTACACCCACCAGACAACCATTTCGCCCATGTCCAAACCATCAGTTTATTTCATTTTCCAAAGTCATTTATAAAACTCCCATGACACACCAATGCCAAGGGTACAAATTAAACAACATTTGACTTTTGGCTGAAATTCCCAAATGAAACATATTTGGTCTATAAGCATGGCTAAGCACAATATTTTTCAAAATAATCCCAGTTCATACTATCGTATCAACCAGGTTTTGACTAGGGTGACAACATGTTTGATTCAATTATCAAAATTGGCCATACAAAAGATTTTAGGCATAACTATAAATTTAAAACAGGAATTTAAATTACTGAATAGAAATAAGCATGCAATAATAATTTAAAACAAAATTTAAATAATTTTAAATAATGGGTGCAAATATGATCAAGAATGTAACTTGCCTTGCTCAAATAGTTGCTCTCAAACGACGTCGAAATCTGACTCTCCGAAGTCGTCGAAATCTATACACGAAAATAAGCCAAATTCAAACTAAATTCAAATAAGATTCAAATTAACCCCAAATTGAATAATTTTGGTTTAGTTGGCTATATCTTGAATTTAGATAAATTTAGAAATTTGAATGAGCTCAATCGGAGTTCGGATGCAAAAGATATGAGCTTTCGAAGTTTGAAATTACATAAAATGCTAGATTTAGGGTTTAAAGGAATTAGTGGTCAAATGAACTCAAAATTTAATAATTTTGGTTTAGTTAGCTAGATAATGATTTTATACAAATTTTGCAGTTTGAAACACCCAATTTGGAGTTGGGATTCAAAAGATATGAATTTTCTAAGTTTAAATCTATTAAAAACCCTAAATCTGGTTTTTATCGAATTTCTTGAATTATTTTCCTAAAGAAAAGCCTTTTATTGCGCAATGCTGACATCAGCGCACAGATTTTCGGAATTAAAAGAATTAAAATGAATTCCTGACGTGACGGGCCCCACGTCTCATAGACACGGCTCACATGGACCAAGTCCACGGTGGAGGTGGACTAGGGTTGGGGATGAGGTGGCAGGCGCGTGCGCACGTGGTTCTGACTCGGCCGACACGGGGATGCCACGAGGGCTATTTTGCCGAGGTGGCGCCGACATGGCTCACATGTGGCCATGCCACGTCGGTGCGTGGCCGGCGATGCTCCGGCTCGCGGCTTGCCGGCGTTTGGCGGTGCGGTGGCGTCTGGCGAAAGCACCAAAAGGAGGAGGGGAGTGCGGGGATTAATATGCGTGCAAAATTGTCACCTGAGGCGGCGGCGATGTTGGGGTCAACGAGGCGGCGGCGTTCGGGTTGCTCTCCGATGATGCTAGCATGCGCACGGGGTGCGCCGCGACGAGGCGGTGCCGATGGTGGCGTCGGAGAGGCGAGGGCGTCAACGGTGGCGGCGCTAGAGGCGGCGGGGCGCTTTTGGCCGGCGGTGTTAAAAACTTCGATTCCGACGAGACAGCCGTGAGAGAGGAGGGGTGGGTGAGGGGGAGAGGTTGAGTGGGAGGAGAGCTTCCCCGTGCATTCTTTTATAGGGGTCGGGGAGGGATGAGGGAGGAGAACGTGTGCGGCAATGGCGACGGCGGCGGCGTGCGGTGGGATCGTGCGCGGAGAAGGGGGAGAAGATGGGGGCGAGGGCGGTTGGGCGCGCCGGGTCGTGTGCGCACGTCGCGCGGGAGGCGGGAGCGGTTGGCGCGGGTTGTTGACGGAGCTCCCGCGGCGGAGAGGCGGAGCTCGGGTGCGGCTGAGCGAAGAAGACGGCGCGGGGGAGACGAAGGAGGCGGGCCGTTGGATGGGGATCCGATGGCGCGAAGGAGGCGGGGTGGCGTGGATGCCGTCCGATTCAATCGGACGGTCGGGATGAGGGAGAGAGAGAGAGAGCGGGCGGGCCAAATGGGCCGGTGCGGGAGGAGGTTTTGGGCCGAGGCCTTTGGGTTTCGGCCCAAAGCTATTTTTGATTTTTCTTTGCTTTTCTTATTTGATTTAATTCTGGTAATTCAAATTGGCTTTAGAAAATAGCAAAATAATTCCAAAAATTATGGAAAAATTCACAGAAATTCCCATACTTATTTTGGACTTAATAAAATTATTTCCAACTTTATGTTGGCTTTTAATTTTGCAAATAAATTTGTTTTGGCTTTAAAACATTTAGGAAAAAGCTTTTTAAAAATCCAGAAAACTCTAGAAATTAAGTAAATTTTTATTTTTCAATTTAAATCAAATAAAACTTCAAGAACTTCAAATAAATTTTAAATTTTGATTTTTTAAAAACTTGAAATTCAAATAAAGCAATGAAAGTCTATCAAATTTCAAAAAATCCAATAAAATGGTAACTTTATTTTATTTTATTTTGGTAACAGCACTTTGGGATGTTACAAACTACCCCCCTTAAAAGGAATCTCGACCCCGAGATTCGGAGTCGCTAGAAAGAAAGCTAGGGATACAAGGTTTTCAACTGGAGTTGTTGTTGTCTACATCCTGCTCATCATCCGACTGAATTTGAGTGGTGACATTGAACGCACGCCCTCGCTCGTAATTTGCGACTTCATGCTTGCTTGCATGATGTTGACTCTGGGTTGGTCGGGTTTGTTGCTCTTGCTTCTTTGGACATTTATCGCGAAATGCCCAACCTCATGGCAATTGAAGCACATGATGCCCGAACATAGGATGAATCTTCGTGCTCGATCACCATCGGTGTTGGAGGACTCCAAGTTGATCGGTTGTCTCGCTGTTGGTCGGGATTTGATTTGATACGATGAAGTCCTCTAGCTCTAGAAAACTTCCGAGTTGAACTTCGTGCACCATTCTTCTCTTGCGGTTTTCCATCTCGCGTGTTTGCCTTCTTGACGAATCGCCTTGTCGACTAGTCTGGAAGTCCAATAGTCCGGGAAATCACCGCATTTAACAAATCATCATTGAGTCCTTCTAGGAATCTTTCCCGCTTGTCTTCATCCTTAGCAACATCGTTAGGTGCATATCGTGCCAATAGGTTGAACTTGTGCAAATACTCATTCACATAGAGGTTGCCTTGGCGCAAATAATGAAATTCCTTCTTCTTGAGGGTCATCATGCCTAAGGGATATGTGCATGGCGAAAGCTCGCACAAATTTATTCCGTGATGGCTTGAGCATCGAGATGCGAGATATCAAATTGTCCCACCATTCTAAGTCGGGCCCATGAGTCGGTGCGAAGCAAACAACACCCTCTCACGATCGCGCACTAGGCGATGTCCAACTTCTTACTAATTGCCCAGAGCCAATCATCCGCATCCCCGGGCTCGATCGCTTGAAAAAGTTGGTGGACGATCCTCATAAATTCGACATACCGTTCTTTGGGGTAGTGGAGTTGGAGTTGGAGCTTGGGAAGTCGAGCTTGTCGGGCTTGATTGTTGTTGATGGACCGAGAGAGCGATTCGATCGACGGGTTTTGATTGGCCATCAACCGCCGCCACTCGTTCATTGATTGGGGCACTCCCATCGTTGTTGGTGTTGGCTCCACTTCCGGGTGACGAGGGTTCACCATCCGTTGTTTACTCCAGAGAGTTAGGGAAGGAGACAAAGGATAGGGAAGAGATAAATAAGAAGAATTAAGGGGATAGAGCAAAACAACACTCCCAAATGAAAGAACCAACTTAAAAGCTTTTCAGACAATCTTAACACAACGTTCTATTGATCGAGACTCTTTTAATTTGGTGAAACGACTCGATACACGAGTGAGTCTTGGCAACTTAACTATATGGCTTGGCTGACAAGGCATCTTCTGCTCGTGGTCTTTGATGACGGTGCTTCCTTGATAGCTTCATGCCTTGTGGTCTTGAACGTAAGGGTTTGACTATCTATAGAAGTTTATAAGGAAAGAGGATCCATTTATATTATAAAATGGTGAAGAAAGAATTAGGTTAGAGTTTCTATAAGGAAGCTATAGATAGACGACCAAGATGAGAAGAGAACATTTTGTTTTTCTTGTTATATAAAATAAGTTTTGAACTTTTTAACTAACAACCATTCTAACTAGGTCACGACCTACAGTCGATATGGCTCTGATACCACTTTGTAAGACCCGAGATTAACATCCCAGATCTCCTATGCATAACTGAACTAGTCCCATGATCAGTGGCTAGCTCACACAGTAAACAAATGTGATAACACAACCATAAACGCTAAAATTTATTAATAAACAACAGAGTTGATTACAAGATAGCCTTACAGGGCAACATTAAATAAACACAGCGGAAGACGATGAAGAAGTAGTAGAATCCAGCTGATCTGCCACAGGCAATCGACTAGGGTAGCGGCCTAGTCGTCATGATCCACACCTGAAGTGAAGTTCTTCTCCTCTGAAATTTGTTTGCATTAAGGAAGTATGAGCAGAACTTCCGTAATCGCAAGTTACACCCGTCAAATAACAAAATGACATGCATAAATGGATGTAACAAAGGAAGACTTATAGGGTTATTTGTGCAAGAACAACATTTGACATTAAATACCGTACTAAGTTCGAAAGCTCAAGTTTTATAGAATCAAAAATTGATTTTTGAATTGATAAAGATAGAGTAGGTGTAATATTCCGAAAGTGTGAGGATCAACTATCGGGATAAAATAATTTAATCGGTAGCGATTAATTTTATTCGGGGGAATATTTTTCGTCAAATCTTGTTTAGAGAGGGGGGGTTACTGGTTTTTCACGGCACCTGGGCCTGGGCTGTGGCCCAGGTGGGCTGGCTGGTCCTCTTCAAGAGTGGGGAGGCACCAAGGGCCTAAAGCCCATGTGCCCCCACACCCCCTAACCCTAGCCGGCCACCTTTTCCCCTCTCCCTCCCCCCTTGGCCGCCACCTTTTCTCCCCCTCCTCTCTTGGCCGCACCTCCCTGCAGCCCCCAAGGTGCTCCTCTTCCTCCATTGGTGGCAGCCGGCCCTTCTCTCTCCATTGGTGGCAGCAACCTCTCCCTCCTCCCTTGGTGCGGCCGGCCAAATCAAGGGAGAGCCCGAAGGCCGTCGACCATTGGTGTTTCGTGCAAGGATCGGTGTCTCGCGGATCTCCTAGGGTAACGAGTGCTGATCCTCATAGATTGATTAGTGGTAGAGGTGTTTTGGTTCATTTTTGATTAGATCGTATTGCTGCGAGTAGAAAGTTAAATCTGTCCAGTATGTTGCGCGGTCTGTTTCGTGGTTTTAGAGGCCGAATTTGAGATGTTCATCTCCTGGAGATATGTAGGTCTTGTTCTTAGCTTTCGATGGCCGCCAAGATCACCTGATTCTGACTTTCGAGTCAAAAGTTATGATAGATTTAGTATCTGCTGTCCAGAATTCTGACGAGAACTGCCTTTCTAGTTGTCTCCTAAAATATGTTTATGTTAGGGGATGATTCAGGGTTTTCACTTAACTAGGTTATTGTAGAGCATTTCATAAAATTTTCAGATTGTTAAATAACGCTCAATTCGGAGTTGTGGATTAAAAGTTATGGACGTTTTAATATTGCTGTCTTAACTGTTCGGACAGATTCTGTTCTGCTGTTTCAATTACCTGTTAGTATAATAATTTGGCCGAATTGGGTTATCTCGTCAACTAGAATGTTGTAGGTTTGATCGTTAAGTTTATGTAGGATCTGGACTCACCTCGTTTCGAGTCCCAGGTCAGTAGCTATGGTCATTATTGTGCGGGTGCCCTGTTGTGATTCCGTGGTGCTGCCTGTTTTTTAGATTTGGGTTTATGGCTATTACTTGGGTGATCAAGGGGGTAGTGTAGAATATTAATTCATGTCGCGTACCATGTGGTTCTTATTTCATTTATTGAATTGTTTAGGCAACAAGGCTACGGGTGCAGGAGCACCATCGTTGCACCGCTAACGCGCCGCAACGCGGAAGGCAAGTACTTTGTTGATTTTAAGTGCTGTGATTGTGAATGTTTACATGAATATGATGTGACATCTTGTGTTACAAGAGATGATGAATTGTCGATGTTCTTTCAGATATGTTGAATCTATGCTAGGAGTTAATACTTTCCATTGTTCAAATTCATATCATGCATCTAATTCATGTTTTATCCACGGGAGTGGATTGTAAGTCCCACCATTCCAATGTGGGCAGATTTGGACATTGTCATGTCCGTCCACGGGAGTGGATAGAAAGACCCATCAATTCCAGTATGGGCACGTAAGACCCATCAATTCCAGTATGGGCAGATTTGGACACTTGTATTAAACGTTCTTCATACGGTACTTGGATCCCCGCACTTTTGTTAAGGTCCGGGCTTAAGTGAACACCGACGGGTGTGTCACTAGCTATACCGGTATAAGCGTGTGTGCAGTCCATCCTTGATTACATTCATTCATGTCATACATTCCTAAGTTTTCTTTCGATGTATGTTCGCATTCTTTAATGATGATTTCTTGTTCGTATGTGTGTTCTATCCTTTTTACTGTACTTGCTGAGTCATGGACTCATTCTTGCGTTGTTTGTTTATTTTAGGTAATCTCTGATGTTGGCTCACTTGGGAGGGAGTAGACACGCACTACTCATTCACATCATCCTATTCAAGTTCAAGATTAAATTTAGTTCTATCTTACATTCGTTATTGATGAACTGTAATAATTAATTCTAAATGGTGAAGGAAGGATACCTTCTCCACAATAAGTTGATTTACTACTGCATGTGAACATTCTTTATTGATGATCTGTAATAAATAACTTAGAAGGTGAAGGAAGGATACCTTCACCATGTTCCGTTTGTTTTAATACTGCCATTAGTTGATATACTTATTTCATATTCTTCCGCATTGTGTAGAATGTTAGAATAAATAGGTGGCATCTTGGCTTCCGAATAGCCAGGGTGTTACAGTAGGCACCAACGTAACACCAACATAAACAGGGGCACCAACCCGGGCTTCAACCCATAACTTTTCTCATGGACACCCATCCATGTCAAACTGTTTTACAAAAACATTTTGAAATCGAAGTCTAACTTTGAGTGGCTTTGCCAGCATGTCCATAACCGTGGACACGGCTATTCGAATAGTTTTACACTCTGCAGAGGTTGTACAACTTTACCCATAAGACATGAATTCTCTAGTTGTTTGGCATCCGTCGATACCACCGCTCACTACCTTAGGTAAGCAGTCTAGAGCACGTGTCAAGGCCTTTACAATGCGCTATTCCACCATAGTCCTCCCTCGCTAAGGTTTCACCCCCTTTGTACTACCCGTCCGCAGGGTTCAGGCCCCCTCTTGCGCCAAGTGGGACTAACACAGGTCATAACATGACTACCCACTGCACCAACAGGAATGACCATGATGAAACTTTGCAAATTAATTGGCCAGGTCCTGCCCATACAGGACATGTGGTAGTACGATGTGGCTTAGCAAGATGCGGCTCGAAGACCGGTCCTTAACTGACCTGGGCAACAACCAACAGAACCCTGAGCTTCAACCTACCCAGTTGAGCCCGTGCATAAACCTACACCCACCAGACAACCATTTAGCCCATGTCCAAACCATCAGTTTATTTCATTTTCCAAAGTTATTTATAAAACTCCCATGACACACCAATGCCAAGGGTACAAATTAAACAACATTTGACTTTTGGCTGAAATTCCCCAAATAAAACATATTTGGTCTATAAGCATGGCTAAGCACAATATTTTTCAAAATGATCCCAGTTAATACTATCGTATCAACCAGGTTTTGACTAGGGTGACAACATGTTTGATTCAATTATCAAAATTGGCCATACAAAAGATTTTAGGCATAACTATAAATTTAAAACAGGAATTTAAATTACTGAATATAAATAAGCATGCAATAATAATTTAAAATAGAATTTAAATAATTTTAAATAATGGGTGCAAATATGATCAAGAATGTAACTTGCCTTGCTCAAATAGTTGCTCTCAAACGGCGTCGAAATCTGACTCTCCGAAGTCGTCGAAATCTATACGCGAAAATAAGCCAAATTCAAACTAAATTCAAATAAGATTCAAATTAACCCCAAATTGAATAATTTTGGTTTAGTTGGCTATATCTTGAATTTAGATAAATTTAGAAATTTGAATGGGCTCAATCGGAGTTCGGATGCAAAAGATATGAGCTTTCGAAGTTTGAAATTACATAAAATGCTAGATTTAGGGTTTAAAGGAATTAGTGGTCAAATGAACTCAAAATTTAATAATTTTTGTTTAGTTAGCTAGATAATGATTTTATACAAATTTTGCAGTTTGAAACACCCAATTTGGAGTTGGGATTCAAAAGATATGAATTTTCTAAGTTTAAATCTATTAAAAACCCTAAATCTGGTTTTTATCGAATTTCTTGAATTATTTTCCTAAAGAAAAGCCTTTTATTGCGCAATGCTGACATCAGCGCACAGATTTTCGGAATTAAAATGAATTCCTGACGTACGGGCCCCACGTCTCATAGACACGGCTCACATGGACCAAGTCCACGGTGGAGGTGGACTAGGGTTGGGGATGAGGTGGCAGGCGCGTGCGCACGTGGTGCTGACTCGGCCGACACGGGGATGCCACGAGGGCTATTTTGCCGAGGTGGCGCCGACATGGCTCACACGTGGCCATGCCACGTCGGTGCGTGGCCGGCGATGCTCCGGCTCGCGGCTTGCCGGCGTTTGGCGGTGCGGTGGCGTCTGGCGAAAGCACCAAAAGGAGGAGGGGAGTGCGGGGATTAATATGCGTGCAAAATCGTCACCTGAGGCGGCGGCGATGTTGGGGTCAACGAGGCGGCGGCGTTCGGGTTGCTCTCCGATGATGCTAGCATGCGCACGGGGTGCGCCGCGACGAGGCGGTGCCGATGGTGGCGTCGGAGAGGCGAGGGCGTCAACGGTGGCGGCGCTAGAGGCGGCGGGGCGCTTTTGGCCGGCGGTGTTAAAAACTTCGATTCCGACGAGACAGCCGTGAGAGAGGAGGGGTGGGTGAGGGGGAGAGGTTGAGTGGGAGGAGAGCTTCCCCGTGCATTCTTTTATAGGGGTCGGGGAGGGATGAGGGAGGAGAACGTGTGCGGCAATGGCGACGGCGGCGGTTGGGCGTGCGGGTGGGATCGTGCGCGGAGAAGGGGGAGAAGATGGGGGCGAGGGCGGTTGGGCGCGCCGGGTCGTGTGCGCACGTCGCGCGGGAGGTGGGAGCGGTTGGCGCGGGTTGTTGACGGAGCTCCCGCGGCGGAGAGGCGGAGCTCGGGTGCGGCTGAGCGAAGAAGACGGCGCGGGGGAGACGAAGGAGGTGGGCTGTTGGATGGGGATCCGATGGCGCGGAGGAGGCGGGGTGGCGTGGATGCCGTCTGATTCAATCGGACGGTCGGGATGAGGGAGAGAGAGAGAGAGCGGGTGGGCCAAATGGGCCGGTGCGGTAGGAGGTTTTGGGCCGAGGCCTTTGGGTTTCGGCCCAAAGCTATTTTTGATTTTTCTTTGCTTTTCTTATTTGATTTAATTCTGGTAATTCAAATTGGCTTTAGAAAATAGCAAAATAATTCCAAAATTATGGAAAAATTCACAGAAATTCCCATACTTATTTTGGACTTAATAAAATTATTTCCAACTTTATGTTGGCTTTTAATTTTGCAAATAAATTTGTTTTGGCTTTAAAACATTTAGGAAAAAGCTTTTTAAAAATCCAGAAAACTCTAGAAATTAAGTAAATTTTTATTTTTCAATTTAAATCAAATAAAACTTCAAGAACTTCAAATAAATTTTAAATTTTGATTTTTTTTAAAAAACTTCAGAAATTCAAATAAAGCAATGAAAGTCTATCAAATTTCAAAAAATCCAATAAAATGGTAACTTTATTTTATTTTATTTTGGTAACAGCACTTTGGGATGTTACAAACTACCCCCCTTAAAAGGAATCTCGACCCCGAGATTCGGAGTCGCTAGAAAGAAAGCTAGGGATACAAGGTTTTCAACTGGAGTTGTTGTTGTCTACATCCTGCTCATCATCCGACAGAATTTGAGTGGTGACATTGAACAGACGTCCTCGTTCAGAATTTGGCAGCTTCATGCTTGCTTGCATGATGTTGACTGCTGGGTTGGCTGGGTTTGTTGCCTGCTGCTTCTTTGGACATTTACTGGCGAAATGCCCAACCTCATGGCAATTGAAGCACATGATGCCTGGAACATAGGATGAATCCTTCTGTGCCTGATCACCATCAGAAGTGTTGGAGGACTCCAAGTTGACTGGGTTGTCTGCTGTTGGCTGGGATTTGATTTGATACGATGAAGTCCCTCTAGCTCTAGAAAAACTTCCAGAGTTGAACTTCTGTGCAGCCATTCTTCTCTTGCGGTTTTCCATCTCGCGGTGTTTGCCTTCTTGACGAATCGCCTTGTCGACTAGCTGCTGGAAGTCTGAATAGTCCTGGGAAATCAGCTGTACGAACAAATCATCATTGAGTCCTTCTAGGAATCTTTCCTGCTTGTCTTCATCCTTAGCAACATCGTTAGGTGCATATCGTGCCAATAGGTTGAACTTGTGCAAATACTCATTCACATAGAGGTTGCCTTGGCGCAGCGAATGAAATTCCTTCTTCTTGAGGGTCATCATGCCGGAAGGGATATGTGCATGGCGGAAAGCTCGCACAAATTTATTCCAGGTGATGGCTTGAGCATCAGCATGCGAGATACTGAAATTGTCCCACCATTCGGAAGCTGGGCCCATGAGCTGGTGCGAAGCAAACAACACCCTCTCACGATCAGTGCACTAGGCGATGTCCAACTTCTTACTAATTGCCCAGAGCCAATCATCTGCATCCATGGGCTCAGTACTGCTTGAAAAAGTTGGTGGACGCATCCTCATAAATTCTGACATACTGGTTCTTTGGGGTAGTGGAGTTGGAGTTGGAGCTTGGGAAGCTGTAGCTTGTCGGGCTTGATTGTTTTTGATGGACTGAGAGAGCAGTTCGATCAGACGGTTTTGATTGGCCATCAACTGCTGCCACTCTGGTTCATTGATTGGGGCACTCCCATCGTTGTTGGTGTTGGCTCCACTTCCTGGGTGACGAGGGTTCACCATCTGTTGTTTACTCCAGAGAGTTAGGGAAGGAGACAAAGGATAGGGAAGAGATAAATAAGAAGAATTAAGGGGATAGAGCAAAACAACACTCCCAAACGAAAGAACCAACTTAAAAGCTTTTCAGACAATCTTAACACAACGTTCTATTGATCGAGACTCTTTTAATTTGGTGAAACGACTCGATACACAGAGTGAGTCTTGGCAACTTAACTATATGGCTTGGCTGACAAGGCATCTTCTGCTCGTGGTCTTTGATGACGGTGCTTCCTTGATAGCTTCATGCCTTGTGGTCTTGAACGTAAGGGTTTGACTATCTATAGAAGTTTATAAGGAAAGAGGATCCATTTATATTATAAAATGGTGAAGAAAGAATTAGGTTAGAGTTTCTATAAGGAAGCTATAGATAGACGACCAAGATGAGAAGAGAACATTTTGTTTTTCTTGTTATATAAAATAAGTTTTGAACTTTTTAACTAACAACCATTCTAACTAGGTCACGACCTACAGTCGATATGGCTCTGATACCACTTTGTAAGACCCGAGATTAACATCCCAGATCTCCTATGCATAACTGAACTAGTCCCATGATCAGTGGCTAGCTCACACAGTAAACAAATGTGATAACACAACCATAAACGCTAAAATTTATTAATAAACAACAGAGTTGATTACAAGATAGCCTTACAGGGCAACATTAAATAAACACAGCGAAAGACGATGAAGAAGTAGTGGAATCCAGCTGATCTGCCACAGGCAATCGACTGGGGTAGCGGCCTAGTCGTCATGATCCACACCTGAAGTGAAGTTCTTCTCCTCTGAAATTTGTTTGCATTAAGGAAGTATGAGCACAACTTCCGTGCTCGCAAGTTACACCCATCAAATAACAAAATGACATGCATAAATGGATGTAACAAAGGAAGACTTATAGGGTTATTTGTGCAAGAACAACATTTGACATTAAATACCGTATTAAGTTCGAAAGCTCAAGTTTTATAGAATCAAAAATTGATTTTTGAATTGATAAAGATAGTGTAGGTGTAATATTCCGAAAGTGTGAGGATCAACTATTGGGATAAAATAATTTAATCGGTAGCGATTAATTTTATTCGGGGGAATGTTTTTCGTCAAATCTTGTTTAGAGAGGGGGGGTTACTGGTTTTTCACGACAACCTGGGCCTGGGCTGTGGCCCAGGTGGGGTGGCTGGTCCTCTTCAAGAGGGGGGAGGCACCATGGGCCTAAAGCCCATGCGCCCCCACACCCCCTAACCCTAGCCGGCCACCTTTTCCCCTCTCCCTCCCCCCTTGGCCGCCACCTTTTCTCCCCCTCCTCTCTTGGCCGCACCTCCCTGCAGCCCCCAAGGTGCTCCTCTTCCTCCATTGGTGGCAGCCGGCCCTTCTCTCTCCATTGGTGGCAGCAACCTCTCCCTCCTCCCTTGGTGCGGCCGGCCAAATCAAGGGAGAGCCCGGAGGCCGTCGACCATTGGTGTTTCGTGCAAGGATCGGTGTCTCGCGGATCTCCTAGGGTAACGAGTGCTGATCCTCATAGATTGATTAGTGGTAGAGGTGTTTTGGTTCATTTTTGATTAGATCGTATTGCTGCGAGTAGAAAGTTAAATCTGTCCAGTATGTTGCGCGGTCTGTTTCGTGGTTTTAGAGGCCGAATTTGAGATGTTCATCTCCTGGAGATATGTAGGTCTTGTTCTTAGCTTTCGATGGCCGCCAAGATCACCTGATTCTGACTTTCGAGTCAAAAGTTATGATAGATTTAGTATCTGTTGTCCAGAATTCTGACGAGAACTGCCTTTCTAGTTGTCTCCTAAAATATGTTTATGTTAGGGGATGATTCAGGGTTTTAACTTAACTAGGTTATTGTAGAGCATTTCATAAAATTTTCAGATTGTTAAAGAACGCTCAATTCGGAGTTGTGGATTAAAAGTTATGGACGTTTTAATATTGCTGTCTTAACTGTTCGGACAGATTCTGTTCTGCTGTTTCAATTACCTGTTAGTATAATAATTTGGCCGAATTGGGTTATCTCGTCAGCTAGAATGTTGTAGGTTTGATCGTTAAGTTTATGTAGGATCTGGACTCACCTCGTTTCGAGTCCCAGGTCAGTAGCTATGGTCATTATTGTGCGGGTGCCCTGTTGTGATTCCGTGGTGCTGCCTGTTTTTCAGATTTGGGTTTATGGCTATTACTTGGGTGATCAAGGGGGTAGTGTAGAATATTAATTCATGTCGCGTACCATGTGGTTCTTATTTCATTTATTGAATTGTTTAGGCAGCAAGGCTACGGGTCTGGGAGCACCATCGTTGCCTGCTAACGCGTCGCAACGCGGAAGGCAAGTACTTTGTTGATTTTAAGTGCTGTGATTGTGAATGTTTACATGAATATGATGTGACATCTTGTGTTACAAGAGATGATGAATTGTCGATGTTCTTTCAGATATGTTGAATCTATGCTAGGAGTTAATACTTTCCATTGTTCAAATTCATATCATGCATCTAATTCATGTTTTATCCACGGGAGTGGATTGTAAGTCCCACCATTCCAATGTGGGCAGATTTGGACATTGTCATGTCCGCCCACGGAGTGGATAGAAAGACCCATCAATTCCAAAGATGGGCACGTAAGACCCATCAATTCCAAGATGGGCAGATTTGGACACTTGTATTAAACGTTCTTCATACGGTACTTGGATCCCCGCACTTTTGTTAAGGTCCGGCTTAAGTGAACACCGACGGTGTGTCACTAGCTATACCAGATAAGCGTGTGTGCATCCATCCTTGATTACATTCATTCATGTCATACATTCCTAAGTTTTCTTTCGATGTATGTTCGCATTCTTTAATGATGATTTCTTGTTCGTATGTGTGTTCTATCCTTTTATCAGACTTGCTGAGTCATGGACTCATTCTTGCGTTGTTTGTTTATTTTAGGTAATCTCGATGTTGGCTCACTTGGGAGGAGTAGACACGCACTACTCATTCACATCATCCTATTCAAGTTCAAGATTAAATTTAGTTCTATCTTACATTCGTTATTGATGAACTGTAATAATTAATTCTAAATGGTGAAGGAAGGATACCTTCTCCACAATAAGTTGATTTACTACTGCATGTGAACCTTCTTTATTGATGATCTGTAATAAATAACTTAGAAGGTGAAGGAAGGATGCCTTCACCATGTTCCGTTTGTTTTAATACTGCCATTAGTTGATATACTTATTTCATATTCTTCCGCATTGTGTAGAATGTTAGAATAAATAGGTGGCATCTTGGCTTCCGAATAGCCAGGGTGTTACAGTAGGCACCAACGTAACACCAACATAAACAGGGGCACCAACCCGGGGCTTCAACCCATAACTTTTCTCATGGACACCCATCCATGTCAAACTGTTTTACAAAAACATTTTGAAATCGAAGTCTAACTTTGAGTGGCTTTGCCAAAGATGTCCATAACCGTGGACACGGCTATTCGAATAGTTTTACACTCGCAGAGGTTGTACAACTTTACCCATAAGACATGAATTCTCTAGTTGTTTGGCATCCGTCGATACCACCGCTCACTACCTTAGGTAGCAGTCTAGAGCACGTGTCAAGGCCTTTACAATGCGCTATTCCACCATAGTCCTCCTCGCTAAGGTTTCACCCCTTTGTACTACCCGTCCACAGGTTCAGCCCCTCTTGCGCCAAGTGGGACTAACACAGGTCATAACATGACTACCCACTGCACCAACAGGAATGACCATGATGAAACTTTGCAAATTAATTGGCGAGTCCCGCCCATACAGACATGTGGTAGTACGATGTGGCTTAGCAAGATGCGGCTCAAGACCGGTCCTTAATCGACTGGCAACAACCAACAGAACCCTGAGCTTCAACCTACCCAGTTGAGCCCGTGCATAAACCTACACCCACCAGACAACCATTTCGCCCATGTCCAAACCATCAGTTTATTTCATTTTCCAAAGTTATTTATAAAACTCCCATGACACACCAATGCCAAGGGTACAAATTAAACAACATTTGACTTTTGTTGAAATTCCCAAATAAAACATATTTGGTCTATAAGCATGGCTAAGCACAATATTTTTCAAAATGATCCCAGCTAATACTATCGTATCAACCAGGTTTTGACTAGGTGACAACATGTTTGATTCAATTATCAAAATTGGCCATACAAAAGATTTTAGGCATAACTATAAATTTAAAACAGAATTTAAATTATGAATATAAATAAGCATGCAATAATAATTTAAAATAGAATTTAAATAATTTTAAATAATGGGTGCAAATATGATCAAGAATGTAACTTGCCTTGCTCAAATAGTTGCTCTCAAACGCGTCGAATCGACTCTCAAGTCATTAAATCTATACGCTAAAAAGCCAAATTCAAACTAAATTCAAATAAGATTCAAATTAACCCCAAATTGAATAATTTTGGTTTAGTTGGCTATATCTTGAATTTAGATAAATTTAGAAATTTGAATGGGCTCAATCGGAGTTCGGATGCAAAAGATATGAGCTTTCGAAGTTTGAAATTACATAAAATGCTAGATTTAGGGTTTAAAGGAATTAGTGGTCAAATGAACTCAAAATTTAATAATTTTGGTTTAGTTTGCTAGATAATGATTTTATACAAATTTTGCAGTTTGAAACACCCAATTTGGAGTTGGGATTCAAAAGATATGAATTTTCTAAGTTTAAATCTATTAAAAACCCTAAATCTGGTTTTTATCAAATTTCTTGATTTATTTTTCTAAAGAAAAACCTTTTATTGCGCAATGTTGACATCAGCGCACAGATTTTCGGAATTAAAATGAATTCCTGACGTGCGGGCCCCACGTGTCATAGACACGGCTCACATGGACCAAGTCCACGGTGGAGGTGGACTAGGGTTGGGGATGAGGTGGCAGGCGCGTGCGCACGTTGTGCTGACTCGGCCGACACGGGGATGCCACGAATGCTATTTTGCCGAGGTAGCGCCGACATGGCTCACACGTGGCCATGCCACGTCGGTGCGTGGCCGGCGATGGTCCAGCTCGCGGCTTGCCGGCGTTTGGCGGTGCGGCGGCGTCTGGCGAAAGCACCAAAAGGAGGAGGGAGTGCGGGGATTAATATGCGTGCAAAATCGTCACCTGAGGCGGTGGCGAGGAGTTAGGCGGCGGCGATGTCGGGGTCAATGAGGCGGCGGTGTTCGGGTTGCTCTCCGATGATGCTAGCGGGCGCACGGGGTGCACCGCGACGAGGTGGTGCCGATGGTGGCGTCGGAGAGGCGAGGGCGTCAACGGTGGCGGCGCTAGGCGCGCTTTTGGCCGGCGGCGTTAAGAACTCCGATTCCGACGAGACGGCCGTGAGAGAGGAGGGGTGGGTGAGGGGGAGAGGTTGAGTGGGAGGAGAGCTTCCCCGTGCTTCCTTTTATAGGGGTCGGGGAGGGATGAGGGAGGAGAACGTGTGCGGCAATGGCGACGGCGGCGGTTGTGCGCGCGGGTGGGATCGTGCGCGGAGAAGGGGGAGAAGATGGGGGCGAGGGCGGTTGGGCGCGCCGGGTCGTGTGCGCACGTCGCGCGGGAGGCGGGAGCGGTTGGCGCGGGTGGTTGACGGAGCTCCCGCGGCGGAGAGGCGGAGCTCGGGTGCGGCTGAGCGAAGAAGACGGCGCGGGGGAGACGAAGGAGGCGGGCCGTTGGATGGGGATTCGATGGCGCGAAGGAGGCGGGGTGGCGTGGATGCCGTCTGATTCAATCGGACGGTCGGGATGAGGGAGAGAGAGAGAGAGCGGGTGGGCCAAATGGGCCGGTGCGGGAGGAGGTTTTGGGCCGAGGCCTTTGAGTTTCGGCCCAAAGCTATTTTTGATTTTTCTTTGCTTTTCTTATTTGATTTAATTTTGGTAATTCAAATTGGCTTTAGAAAATAGCAAAATAATTCCAAAAATTATGGAAAAATTCACAGAAATTCCCATACTTATTTTGGACTTAATAAAATTATTTCCAACTTTATGTTGGCTTCTAATTTTGCAAATAAATTTGTTTTGGCTTTAAAACATTTAGGAAAAAGCTTTTTAAAAATCCAGAAAACTCTAGAAATTAAGTAAATTTTTATTTTTCAATTTAAATCAAATAAAACTTCAAGAACTTCAAATAAATTTTAAATTTTGATTTTTTTTAAAAAAACTTCAGAAATTCAAATAAAGCAATGAAACTCTATCAAATTTCAGAAAATCCAATAAAATGGTAACTTTATTTTATTTTATTTTGGTAACAACACTTTGGGATGTTACATGAGCGCTGAAGAAGGTGTTGTGCAACACCAACAGTTGAGTAGATGAATTTTGTAAGTAGTCTTTGATAGCATGCCTTGTGATATTGTTATTGCTTAGCATAATCTTGTTATAATAAATTTGTTTCAACCCTGTGGTTTGTGTTCCCTTTGGGAAGTTTTAGGATGGAGTAATAAAGTTTGATGATTCTTGGTACTAGTGTATGTTGTCGATGTTATTAAATCGTCAAAATGAGAGAATGAGATTAATTCTCGTAGTAATTTGATCACCCATGGTGATATTTCCTAAATGATCAAATTTCAAGTTTTGTGTTCAAGATCTTTTGGGGGTTCAGGCTTTATGTGGTAAACGAAGTTTATCGAGTAGTGATATGTTGCAAAGTTATAATGGTTTTTCAGTGATGCAAGTGCTTTGATCTTGAATACTTGTTTGTTCTTATCTGTTAAGGTTCGATATTCTTTTCTTGTGAGGTCTATGCTTTCAACTGTGGACTCCACTTATATTCTATGAGTTCATTGCATAATTGGTTTTCCCCTTGGTCCCGTGTTCAGTGCAAGTGGTAGATGAGTTTTCTAGTTGGTGAAAATTGTTTCCATTTTTCTCTTCTTTTGAGAAAGAATCAACCCATTCTTTTCACGTGGGTCTTTCGAAGTGTTTTCTAATTGTTGTTGTGAAATTGATGGTAATACCTGTAGTAATTTGATCGCCTTTGGTGATATCGTTCAGATGAGAATATTTCAAGTTTAGCTTTCGTGATATTTTGGAGCTCATGAATCATCTGGTAGCTGAAATTATTTTAAATAAATTGAGGTATTGGTTTGTCCCGTTGCTTCTTAAGAGATTTGTGTGATTTAATTTTAAAGGCTCTTTGGTCTGAGTTGGCAACGTGAGGTTGCAATCAAAGAAGTTATGTTGGCTCCTTTAAGAGGAGAATAACTACTTGCTTTTCACGAAATCCCGTAATTGGAAATGTTTCAAGTTTGTTGGCTGAGATTATTTGGATCTTATATTTCTTGTGTAGTTGAACTGTTCCAAACAAATATGACGTATTGAAGAATTTTATTGGTTCTTAATTAGTCCTTATGGTTGGGACTAAAGATCTTATCTTGTTCGTTGTGGCAAAGCGATGTTAGTCAAAGAATTAATTTCAGTGTTAAAGGAAAGAGTGCAGTAGGAGTATTTGAGAATTTGAGTCAAGTTTTGTAACTTGTGGTTATTTGAATTGTTCTTAAACTTTTTGCTCTTTTCACTCAAGAGTTATCGAGTTTCAATCGCAATGTCATTTTCTTATTGGTGGTTATTTGCTATTCCCTTTTCGAGGGATGCGTGCCCTCCGATGTGAACTCAACTTTCGTTTTCCCAGATCTTCGTTACCAGATTATTTCTTTTGGTTTCGTGCTCACTGTGAGGAGCAATGTTTTCCTGTGTGATAAAACTTGTCCTTGTCTGCCTCTTTCTTTTGAGAAAGGATCAACAATTTTGTATTGCAAAGTTTTACAAAGCGTAAGTTGACAATTGTTTGGTGGTGGTTAAGTGATTGTAGGGGTGAGATTTTGCTACTAACCTATTGGAGGAGTAGTAGAAGATGAGTTGGTTTTGACTTGTACCTCTTGGAGGGAAGTTGATTCAGATGGAATGCATGGCTTCGAAGTAAAACTGTATAGTATTCGACTAAGTAGAACCTATGTTATAGTGTAGTTCCAGAACTTTGGTTCATGTTGAAATGTTGGAGATTATCAAATGTATGGAAACCTTAATCAATTTTATAGAGTAACGCAATTGGAAAGTGTTGCGATGTTGTGTGAGTGATTCCTGATGATGTCAATGAGTGAGTATGTCGGAATTGTGGGGATGTTAGAGATTTAATCCGATGATTTCACTATTTTTTATATGAGAAATTCGTTGTAGAGGTCTTGGAGGTTAAATTTGGGCTTTCCATTTTTATGCTAGACTTTTGGTCGCCCAAAGATTGTGTATAGAGGAGATAGAAAACTGGAGTATTCTGAGCAATGGAATGATTGTCGATAGAACCTTTCTGATGTAGTTCGTGAGCGGGTGTACTGAGAATTCTGATGTGTTATTCTTGAAAGTTGGAGGTGATGAGATTGCATGGGTTTTTGAGGTGCTTTGGTGCCTTCTATCAAATTAATGTCATCAGTTGAAGGAGTTGTCTAGAGTGTTCAGTGGAATCAGTAGAGTCTCTCCACAAAGGTGTGGATGATGTATTTCGGTTTAAGCCTAATTTGAGGATGTTAAATTAAGAGGTTTGAGCCCGTGTGGTATGCGATAAATTCTAATTCCACGGTTTGAGAGAGATTTTATTCCTAAAAGTGAAACTAAGAAAAAAGATGTCTTCTTGAGTAGTGAAGCGTTTTTTTTTATTCTCGCATGAGCTTTGTGTTGTTGGCTGATGTCTTTGGCAATTTGAGTTGACGCTATACTAGCATGTATGATTCTTTCCAATTCAGACAAAATAAAAGAAGTATTTGATTTGGGCATTCGAGTGATTTCTCCTTTGGCTTTCGTGGTGTTCATTTGTAAACTGCCTAATTAGAAAGTGGAATCGTTTTCAGGATGAATTGTCAATTTTGAATTTGACCCTTTTGGTGGAGAGTTGGCATTATGTGGTTGTGACAAGAATTCGTTATTTTCCGTTGGATTCTCTTTGTAAAACAGTTGTTTAAAAACGAGTTCTGTTGTGCATTCTTAATTAACAGAGGTGCTTCTTATTAGATGAAGAGTACGATATTGAGCATGTTGTGTGCTTTTGTACCAAAGGGGAAGTTGGCCCAGGTACATTGGTTCGTTTTCTACAGTTGCAGAAATTATAAAGTTGGCGTATCGCTTTGACCGTATCGGGTCCATACGCGAGGAACGCAACGTCTGGTGTTCTGGTACTAAGTGAGCAACTGAGCAATTCTAAGCTTGGTATTTCGTTAAAGACGTTGACCATCGAGTAGGATCTTACCTTCGATTCTCTTCTGATGAGTGTACCTGAAATTTTCGGGTTGTGTGTTAGGTCAGACGTAGTGGTACGTCATTTTTTTGTAGTCTCATTGGGACGTGGATTAGTCTCGCCTGAGCAGCCAACTAAGGACTTAACCTTGAACCATTAATCTGGGCCATACCGTGCAACCACATGTCCAGGTTCGGGTGGACCTAGCCAATTAATTAGCAATTTTTTGATTTGGTTCTGTTTGGGTTGATGAGCGGCGCAAGACGGGGCCCGTAACGGCGAATCCTTAGCGAGCGGAACTAGATTAAAGCAGTACTTTGTAAAGGCCTCATCACGTGCTCTAGACTAGCTTACCCAAGGTAGTGAGCGGTGGTATCGATAGATGCCAAACAAACTAGAGAAGTCGTGTCTTGTGGGTAAAGCTGTACAACCTCTGCAGAGTGTTTAAAACTATTCGAATAGTCATGTCCCCGGTTATGGACATGCCCGGAGATTTCACGCAAGGGGTAGAGTTTTAATAAGAAATGGTGGGATCGATGGTTTGGATGAAATGGTTGGAAAGATCTCTAGTTGTTTCAAAGAACTGAATTACTAATGTATTAATCTTTTAAATTGTGCTTTTACAATCTACTTACTGTATTTACTGTTAAATATTGCTTTCTGCAAAGTAGCCATAAAGCCATCTTGTCTAGCCTCGCATGAATAATAATTGCATACATTTCCCTATGACTTGCTGAGTACATTCAAAGTACTCACGGCTTACGCCCTCTGTGATTAATCCCCACAGAAGAACTAGGGAACTCAGAGTATTATGAAGAGGAGTATCTTGAAGACTTTGTGAACTAGGTCGCGTCCTCCACTCGATTGCTTGTGGGCATGTCGTGTGGCCACCACGAGATATTTTGTTTCCGCTGCAAGTTGTCTTTTGTTGCTAAGCCCTGCGTGGCGCACTCTGTAAGACTTGACCATAAGGTTCATTTGTTGCTAAATAATATTAATTTGTTCGCTTCAGCGTTAATTGGTTGTATGGTTATGATTACATCTTTGTTGTAACTGTGTGAGCTAGCTATTGATCATGGGACTAGTTCGAAATGCACAGAGGGTCCTATGGTTGTATACCCGGGGTTTCGACAAGTAGAGCTTGCATGTAGCTATGTATAGACTTGGTAAAGTCTTGCAGAGTATATTCATGTACTCACTGTTTGCTTTTATTACTAATCTGGATAACAGGTGTGAGATCGAATTGGGTAAGGAAAGATTGCGTAGGATCGTCGGTAAGCTATGGTTTAACCCCAGTCGGTTGCCCTGTGGGTTATGGCAAGCCATTGGGACTTTAATGTGGGTTAATCTCTGATTTTATTTCAGTTTATTTATTGTTCCCGCTATGTACTTGATATTTATCTTATTATTTGGCCAGTCGGCCCTTTGTATAAAATGGAACCTTGTATGTTCATATGTTGTAAACTATAAAGTTTTTGGTATTGTAATAACTTGTTTATGGATTGATATTGATGTTTTTGAGGGTGTATGTGTGTAATACCTCAAATTTCAATTAGAAAGAATTATATTCGGAGAGGAAAATTTACTCAATATTCGTTAGTAAATGCAATAAAGAAAAGAGAGATTAATAATTTAAAAGGAGTTTTCTGCGAAATTACGACAACTTGGCGGGCCTTGGCCCAAGAGGCCCAAGTGGGGGGACCAGCAATAGTGAAAGGGAGCCACCCCTTTCCCCTAACACTAGCCGCCCAAAACCCCTCCCCCTCACCTTGTGCGCCTCCCCCTCTCCCCCAAGAGCAGCCACCACCACCTCTCCATCTCCTGGCCACACCCCCTCACTACGACCAGCAGCTGCTCCGACAATTCTTCCCCATTGGTACAGCTCCAAGCTCCTGGCCAACGCGAGGGAAGGAGGAGGACAGTGGGACTATCGGCCAAAAAGGAGAGGAAGGAAGAGGGACTAGGAGGAGATCTTCTTCGTGGAGGTTGTTCTTCATCTTCCAGTGGTTCTACAAGGGTAATGAGGTGTTTTCCCCGTTGTTTGATGATCATTAGCCGCGATTTCATTTAGTTGGATAGGACTGAATTGCTGCTATTAGAATTTCAGTTCTGTCCAGATTATTGCACGGCCGATTTCAGATCCTTAGAGGCCGAATTTGAGATTTCGATCTCCTAGAGTTATATGGGGACTGTTCTTAGCTTTCAGTAGCCGCTAAGAACACTCAATTCCGATTTACATTTCAAAAGATATGATAGATTCATTCCTGCTATCCAGAATTCTGACGTGATTTAACTATCAATTTGTCTATTGAGTTTGCATTAAGTTAAGGTCAGATTCAGGGTTTTCACCCAACAAGATTACTGTAGCAATTTTTATAACCTTTCAAGATTGATAAAGAACGTTTAGTTTGGATTAGCCAACCAGATGTTATGGCTATTATTGTGCTGCTGCCCAGATTTGTCGAGTAGTTCTGACAGAAGGTGTTCACCAGTCTTTTGGAGTTAGATACATACTAAATTCACGATTTCCACCAACTAGGTTGTTGTAGATAATTTAGTTACCTTTCAATCAAGCCTGAGTTTACATTTTTACAAATTTCAGAGCAAAAGTTATGTCTCTTTTAATACCACTATCCATTGTGGGTAGATCGTGCGATAGTGCAACAAGGCTAATCCTTCTTTTCCCCCATGCATGCCGATCTCGTAAGGGTACCTAAAACACAGCAAACAACAAGAGGTGAGTCCAAAGACTCAGCAAATATAATAAATGGCATAAACAACATACATAATACTAATTCGTCAACCATTATCCATCAAGCTGTACACCCAAAAGTATCTCATACTCATGCTATGCAATATGCTCAAATGCTCTTTGACTTTCTCTTTCTATTTTGTGCATTACACCAGTAATGCGAGGTATGCAACCGTCACTGCGTATCCATGCTTGTGCTCGCAAGCACAGGGACCAATTTCCCAATACTCCGCAAGTATAGGGGATCTCAAGCCCACACTCCACAAGTGTAGGTACCATAAGCCCATCGTTTTACACGATGGGGACCTCTTCTTAATGCCCACATTCCACGAATGTAGGGACCTCAAGCCCGTCATCTACATGACGGGGACCTCAAATATGCATTCCTGATCACCACATGACCAAGTCTCATGAATGCTCTCACGGTGCACATGAACAATCACAGTTTTGTAGTAATGATGAACAACCTCAACACCATACATGAATAAAAATCATTCGTATCATAAGTATTCATCATCCATAACCAACATATTACACTATCAACCAAACACTGCTCATATATATCGAATACTAGCATTCACTGTCAAACAATTCATAATTACTCTACCAAACATAGTACTTGCTAACTTTCAAACATCCATGAATAACACGTAACTCGTGTCACTAGAAACCATGAACATTACCAGTTTAACCACCATAACAATCATGACAACACAAATTCTCATAGTATTTAACAGACAATGCCATTCAATAGTTTCAATTATATGCATCATTATACTTGCCTTAACCGCGAGAGAACGAGGAACGTGCAGAAGGTACTGCCCCCGGGATCAATCCACCATCTGAATACATTTATAAGGCACACTAAGACAATCATACTGGACCAAAAGCATAAATAATAGCATAACCGAACTCGCTATACTCTCAAGCGCATTCCCAATCCCAACTCCTATAGATCGATCTGTCCCCTCTGTGGACAGCCAACTTCTAAAATTTGTATCTTTTAGCACCGGAGTCCAAATGAGGTGTTCTTAGACTTCATTGAAAGTTTATCAATTTCCCTAACTAAACCTAGTTGGTGGACAACTCAAATTCTATTTGTAAATGACCCTAATAGATCAATGAACAACATCTGTCCAGATCTATCTAACACGTCTGGACAGCAGCACGGTAACGGACATAACTTTTGATTGGCTGAACCAAAATTAGCGTTCTTTAACAATCTGAAAAGCTAAGAACAAAACCTACGACAGTATAGTTGGGCAAAATTTCAGATTTTGCCTCTATCAAAATTTGTCCCACGGCTCAAATATGTTGGCAGAATTAACAGACAGAAATATCGGCTGAAATAAAATATCCATAACATTTGTTCTACAACTCCAAATTGGATGTTATTTATCAATATGGAAAGCTTATAAAATTATCTACAATAACCTAGTTGAGTGAAAACCCTGAATCGTCCATTATCATAATCATATTTTAGGAGACAATTTAATAGGTAGTTCTCATCAGAATTCTGGATAGCAGTTACTAAGACGATCATAACTTTTGATCTGTATGTCGGAATCAGGTGTTCTTGACGGCCACTGAAAGCTAAGAACATTATATAAATATCTCTAGGAGATCCAAACTACTGGTTCGGCCTCTAAGGACCCGAAATCGCCCCCGCAACATTCTGGACAGATTGATAAATACTGCAGACCGACTTTGATCTAATCAACTCGAACCGATTTCTCCTCTACGACTAATCCAACAACGAAAACCGAGAATCGTTACCTTGGAGTAGCTGAAGATCATGAGCTCCCGCTGGTGATCCCTCTTCCTTCTCTTCTCCCTTCTCCGTCCTCTTCCTTCTTGGCCGGCTGAACACACGGGCGCCCTTCTTTCTTTTTCCTCTTGGCCAGCAGCCACATGAGGCTTCTTCTCCGGCAGTGGGAGGGCTTCAACAGGGGAGGAGGAGCTATGCGCAGGGGAGGAGGTGTAGGGGAGGCGGCCAAAGGGGAGTGGGGATGGCGGCCACAAATGGGGAGGGCAAGGGGGGGCTAGGGTTTTGGGGAAGGGTGGCTCCTCCCTATGGCCGCCAGCGCCATGGGCCAAGGCCCAGCCCAAGTTGCGGGTAAATCACGAAAGCCCCTCTTTCTCCTGCTCAATCGCTTTGCTAAAAAAACATTCTCCTGATTTAATTATTCCCTCCCGATTTATTTAATCTCTCCCGACTAATTCCTTTCGAATACTTTTGGGGTATTACATTCTACCCCCCTTAAACGGAATTCGACCCCGAATTCTAACCATGCTTACGCCAAGAAATATAATCACCGCTAAAATCTTACTAACATTGCCACGAACCTGCACAAACACACAAAACTCTTGATCTTTGTATCAGTCGATCTCTTCACTTTGACAATGAGCACATCTTTTAACCAGGGACGCACAACAGTTCCCGACTGAAACCATAAGAGGCTTAATGCAACAAACTCAAAACCATCTTCCCTTAGAAGAGACTAATCCAAAATCAATGGGTTTAACAAGAAAACTTTTCCACTTTTCAAGTAGGCAGTTTAGAAATGAATGCCACACAAGACAAAAGCGAAACACTCGAATAACCAGATTAACCATTCCCTTTTTTTTCTTAACTGAAAGGATTCACACTTACTGACAAGAACCAACTCAATTTGTAATTGACATCAGTCATAAACACATAGTTCAAATAAGAACTAAGAGAATATCTCACTATCCAAGATCACACCTTTTTCCACAATCTTTCTTTTAATAATTTATCTTTATCTTAAACCATAGGACCCCAAATCATCGTATAACACATTAACTCCTTTCTCTTAAATTGGCAACCTTACAGCTATGTTCAACCGAACACAAAATCCACACTTATGCAGGGAGACTCTTCCAATCCACAATATCACACTCTAGCCAACCTCTCTACCAAAAGAATTACTTTGACAAAATAATTCCCATCGCAACTCAATATAGATTTCACCCACTATCACATCCCTCAATCCGCTAAGGATAATCAATTTGAATTTCACATCACACACTCTCATTTACTACCTCCAAAGGATTCCATCAAAGATCACCCTAACTCTTGGAACCTAATCATGGAAAACCAAGATGCTGGCACAAAACAATGCAAAGCCCAAATTCAACCTTTAAGACTCTTACAATGAATTTTCGGTATACTTGATAGGTAACCCTCAGATCTGATGACCAAAATTTCACACAGCTCAACAATAATCTCAGTCATTAATGTCAACATTCCTTACTAATCAAGTAACTGCATAAGGGGATTCATCTTACCAATCTTAGACCTTCTATAACCCACACCAATCAAATGCAGCTACTCGACCACAATATACCCATTCACAATACCCTAACTGATTGACTAGGATTCAAACATACTCAATTACTAACATCAACAAATAATTATATAAATTGTTGACCAAGCTATCCTTAGAGATAATCTAACTCCTATAGGGTTAGTTACTGAGGCCGAGCCATACTTGACAATACTCAACTATTCCTGCTATCCCATTAATTAGCACAACACTTAGGTTTCTCCACACCGCTATTCTCATTAAACTTCACCATCAAAACTCTTCTACACATAGTCATTGAGCAACTAAGGGTCTAGTATAGATCACCAAACCCAAATTCAATCCCCAAGGCTCCTATAAACATAATTCAGTGTAACGGATACGAAACTCTCAAATCTGATGACTAAAACTCACCCAATCGCGATACTCTAATAATTTATCAAGATTCCGTACTTCGATAATCCCATCATTCCAACATGGACAAAGGTTCTTGGATTATAATTCGCCTTAGGTTCCACTAGTTGTAACACTAATCAATTGTATTCCAACGACAAATATTCCATTTAAATAGAGTTCTCTCCAAGAGTTATGGGTCAAAACTAATTCACCTTCTACTGCTCTTCAAACAAATTGGTTCCCAAAATCTCACCACTACCAAAAACTTGTCCACCACCAACCAGTCGTCAAAATTACACGTTAGAAGACTCGGCAACACAAGCTGGTTAATTCCTTTCTCAAGAAGGAAGAGAGACAACCAAACAAGTTTCAACACACAAGAAAACGTTGCCCCTCGGAGTGAGCACGAGACCAAGAGAAATAGTCAACAGGAAATGATCTCAAAAACAAAATTACAAGTCTGCTAACGAGGCATATGTCCCACAAAAGGGAACTTTCAACCTCCAAGAATCAAAACAAAACACTATGGAAAACCCAAGAAACTCTTAAGTTGTAAGAACAGGAAGGTTGTAAATTACCATACTTAACTCCAATCTCAAGTAATTATGGTACACATTTTCCATTAACAAAGAAAACGATTTTCTTTGATTACAACACTACTTGCCAACACAAACCAGAAATGCCCTTAAACCAAATCACATTAACCACCTAGGAACCTTTCCATACGTCACATTGCTCAATTAATTCTCTCTACTACCTAAATCATGAACTCCCAAAAGTCCACGAATACAAAACTCCAAACATTTCATTTGACTGATATTACGAAAGGCAATCAACCTACTTTCTCTCTAGAAGAATCATCACTACTACAACGAGTCAGAATCTCTTGTGGACAAACATACTAACATCAAAAATGATCTACCCTTAACAAGACTCGTTATCGTCAACTCTTCCTTTTATTAAGCCCCCAAAGGCTTACCAAAATATTGCAGACCCATTTTATAATCTCATCCTCAATTGAATGTATACCAACATCTTATATTCTCACTACAACAACCACTTTATTTTAGAGGAAAACTACTGCACGAATTGAAAGGTTATTCCAACACCCTTTCACATCAAAGACATTTTTTCTGATAGTTCTACCATCATGTAAACATTGTTCATCCGTTAAATTCCATCAATTTATCTCTTAGTTATGCTCATCACCAAACATTAATAGACATTATTTGCACCTAGCAATTACTTATAATCACTAAGTATCCACAAAAAGGGTTACTCTAGATTAGTACCCACTAAGACAATAATCTAACTCATTTTGAACTTAACCATCCCAAAAGGTTAGATTAAACCATTGAGACACGTTAATCCAATTTACCAAAGAAGCTTACCAAATGTATCACTCTTAGTCATCGACTCAATTTCATCAACGTTCTACACCTCTTATTAACTCTATTGATTACAACTAGGTATAACCATACTCTTAATCACAACTCCTCGAGAACTACTATAAGACACTTTCAAATTAATCACTTCCCTTTCAAGAATCTTCGTTAGGATCGATCATGCACACACTGCAGATCTAACATGATAACCCATATCATATCCATTAATTGCTTTGGTTATAACCTCTCACTTAACCAAGACAACACAACACTAAAAGGTTTAACATCCTCTTCCAAAAAGAAATCCATTAATCTTCAACACTCAAAATACCCAAGAGAGATACATTGAGTCAAAGCCCCTACGTACTAAATGACTTGCAGAAGAAAGCTTTCATTAACTAAAAACATCACACGAATAAGTGGTCAAGTTTTTTTTCGAAAGAAAGACAAACTCCAATACAAAGGTCGATCTTAACCAAGTTCACCAGCCGCAAGAATAACTCATCGGTTGGAAAAACAACGATTTCTTTTCGGGACAAATTAAGCCAAAAGAAACATAGTTCAAAGCAACCCATCAACCGGGATGAACTAAAAGCCCAAGAAAAACTCATCAATCACCACAAGATAGAAGTTGACCAAATCAAATTTCGAGGGAGAGAACAACTCTTCTAAATATACTCGCTATCAACGCCTGTACTACGATCTCCGGTGTGGACACTTCGCTAATCCTATACCACGAACGGTGGTGTAACCTGGTATAGCCCAGGACCACAACCACTACCTCCACCTCTCAACATGGGTTAAAATACATAACTAATATAGTCAATTATAAGTATCTCAGATAATCTCATAACATTATACGTTATGCACAATGTTCAACTTAATCACAAAATAACTATAATATTCAACGAAAGCGTATATGCAATGCAAATCCCAAACCCCAACCTACTGTGTATAGTGTGTCAAGTTTAACAATTCTAGCACCACAGACCTACAGCCCGCTCTGATACCAACTGTAACACCCCAGCCTGACAAAGGCCTGGAATGCTACTGAATTAAATAATTTAGACAAGTTAACCTAAAATTCCTTACAAAATTTCGGCAGAACCTCCTTTGTATAGTTATCTATACCAGAGGTTCCAACTAACAGATATAGCATGAATAAGTATTCCAACTTGCAATTTGATTAAGATAAAATCAAAATTGGCTATTCGTTACTATAACAACCATAGCAACTAAACATCTAGGATGTAGATCAAGAGCATCCAAAAAGCATCTATTCGTTTATTACAGTTTACTCCAAGCACAACAATAATCATAAAGTATACTTTAAGTAATTCATTCAACTACTAATTAATTTTTCTTTTGCATTCCATTGTGGGTAGATCGTGCGATAGTGCAACAAGGCTAATCCTTCTTTTCCCCTGTGCATGTCGATCTCGCAAGGGTACCTAAAACACAACAAACAACAAGAGGTGAGTCCAAAGACTCAGCAAATATAATAAATGGCATAAACAACATACATAATAGTAATTCGTCAACCATTATCCATCAAGCTGTACACCCAAAAGTATCTCATACTTATGCTATGCAATATGCTCAAATGCTCTTTGAATTTCTCTTTCTATTTTGCGCATTACACCAGTAATGCTAGGTATGCAACCGTCGCTGCGCACCCATGCCTGTGCTCGCAAGCACAAGGACCAATTGCCCAATACTCCGCAAGTATAGGAGATCTCAAGCCCACACTCCACAAGTGTGGGGACCATAAGCCCATCGTTTTACACGATGGGGACCTCTTCTTAATGCCCACATTCCACGAATGTGGGGACCTCAAGCCCGTCATCTACATGACGGGGACCTCAAATATGCATTCATGATCACCACATGACCAGGTCTCATGAATGCTCTCACGGTGCACATGAACAATCACAGTTTTGCAGTAATCATGAACAACCTCAACACCATAAATGAATAACAATCATTCGTATCATAAGTATTCATCATCCATAACCAACATATTACACTATCAACCAAACACTGCTCATATATATCGAATACTAGCATTCACTGTCAAACAATTCATAATTACTCTACCAAACATAGTACTTGCTAACTTTCAAACATCCATGAATAACACGTAACTCATGTCACTAGAAACCATGAACATTACCAGTCATACCACCATAACAATCATGACAACACAAATTCTCATAGTATTTAACAGACAATGCCATTCAATAGTTTCAATTATATGCATTATTATACTTGCCTTAATCGCGAGAGAACGAGGAACGTGCAGAAGGTACTGCCTCGGGATCAATCCACCATCTGAATACATTTATAAGGCACACTAAGACAATCATACTGGACCAAAATCATAAATAATAGCATAACCGAACTCGCTATACTCTCAAGCGCATTCCCAATCCCAACTCCTATAGATCGATCTGTCCCCTCTGTGGATAGCCAACTTCTAAAATTTGTATCTTTTAGCACCGGAGTCCAAATGAGGTGTTCTTAGACTTCATTGAAAGGTTATCAATTTCTCTAACTAAACCTTGTTGGTGGACAGCTCAAATTCTATTTGTAAATGACCCTAATAGATCAATGAACAACATCTGTCCAGATCTGTCTAACACGTCTGAACAGCAGCACGGTAACGGACATAACTTTTGATTAGCAGAACCAAAATTAGGGTTCTTTAACAATATGAAAAGCTAAGAACAAAACCTACGAAAGTCTAGTTGGGCACAATTTCAGATTTTGCTTCTAACAAAATTTGGCCCACGGCTCAAATCTGTTGGCAGAATTAACAGACAGAAATATCGGCTGAAATAAAATATCCATAACGTTTGTTCTACAACTCCAAATTGGATGTTATTTATCAATCTGGAAAGCTTATAAAATTCTCTACAATAACCGAGTTGAGTGAAAACCCTGAATCGTCCATTATCATAATCATATTTTAGGAGACAACTTAATAGGTAGTTCTCGTCAGAATTCTTGACAGCAGATACTAAAATGATCATAACTTTTGATCTGTATGTAGGAATCAGGTGTTCTTGGTGGCCACTGAAAGCTAAGAACATTATATAAATATCTCTAGGAGATCAAAACTGCTGGTTCGGCCTCTAAGGACCCTAAATCGCCCCCGCAACATTCTGGACAGATTGATAAATACTGCAGACAGACTTTGATCTAATCAACTCGAACCGATTTCTCCTCTACGACTAATCCAACAACGACAACCGAGAATCGTTACCTTGGAGTAGCTGAAGATCATGAGCTCCCGCTGGTGATCCCTCTTCCTTCGCTTCTCCCTTCTCCCTCCTCTTCCTTCTTGGCCGGCCGAACACACAGGCGCCCTTCTTTCTTTTTCCTCTTGGCCAGCAGCCACATGAGGCTTCTTCTCCGGCAGCGGGAGGGCTTCAACAGGGGGGGAGGAGGTGTAGGGGAGGCGGCCAAAGGGGAGTGGGGGTGGCGGCCACAAATGGGGAGGGCAAGGGGGGCGGCAAGGGTTTTGGGGGATGGTGGCTCCTCCCCCCTATGGCCGGCCAAGCCTCATGGGCCAAGGCCCAGGCCCAAGTTGCTGGGTAAATCACAGAAAACCCCCTCTTTCTTCTGTTCAATCGCTTTGCTAAAAAAAACATTCTCCTGATTTAATTATTCCCTCCCGATTTATTTAATCTCTCCCGACTAATTCCTTTCGAATACTTTTGGGGTATTACAATGTTAGTTTATTTAGGTGACATCTTGGCTTCTGAATATCCAGGGTGTTACGGTTGGTATCAGAGCGGGATTTAGGTCCGTGGTAATTAAAATATTAATTTGACACACTGTGCATAGTAGGTGGGATTTGGGTAATCCATTGCATCTGCGATTCTGATAATATGTTTCATCATGTTGAATTGTTATTGAATTGTTTCGGTATTATCATTCTTGTTGTTAAACTCTGATCTGTTATGATCTTCTATATCTATGAATTTATTATATGGTTACTATGAGATGACCTATATTCATAATTGATTATATTGGTTATGCGTGTCGGTTACGGATGTTAAGAAGTTTAGGTCGTGGTTGTTGCCCTGGGAATCACCAGGTTACACCATCGTTCGTGGTATGTGGATAGGGGAGTAGATACCCCGAGTGCCAAAGTTACAGGTGTTGCGCGTGAGTTGCTTTAGAAAGTTGTTCTCTTCCTTGATTTTTGAATTTTGTCCAATTCTTGTCCTGTGTAGATTGATGAACTTTTCTTGAGTTATTGCTTACATTTCAACTGATGGGTTTTCATTAGTCATTCTTGATTCCATAATACAAATACTTGTTCTCCTGACTGTTGGTCTAATGTTGTTTTTGTGTCAACGTCGGTTATTAGCAAGATTGATCTTTTCAAGGGAGTTATGCACTTCTTGTTGGAAAATATGACTCCTTTATTCGATTGGTATTTCAGATACTGCAAGTTTTATGTTGCAAGTGCTTTAACATGTGAAAGCTTTGGCTTTATGTATTTCTTTTGGATTACTTCGAGCGTTGAGGTTTAATGTCTCTCTTTTGCTGAATGAAGGTGTTGGAATCCTTGGTGATGTCTTATCATGCTTAAAATGAGAAGTTATAACTAAACGAATAAATTACTATGATGTGAGTTACCAAGTTGGGTTGTTAGCATGGTGCAAATCAATTATTTTTAACTACCATCCATGAAAGTGAAATTGATTAATTTGAAATGTCCTTGTATTTGATACATGGTGTATGTTAAATAAAGGTTGTCCATATCCGTCCAGAACCTATGGATCTTACATAAGTGCTAGATTTACCTATTTCCTGATATGCTAAAATTGTTGAAACCTGTATAAAGGACCAGATGGGTGCTGGTGTATCGATTCGTGAAACCTTGTTTATATAAAGTTATGTTAGTGAATCTTTAATCATGTTCTGAACTGATTTCTGAACAAAAGTGAAATGTTGAATCTATGTTTATCAATGGTTATGTGATTGCAAATGGAATTAGTACCGTATGTACACTCATGATCAGTATAATCATCAATTGTTAATGAGCGCTGAAGATGGTGTTCAGCAACACCAACAGTTGAGTAAATGACTTTCGTAAGTAGTCTTTGATAGCATGCCTTGTGGTATGGTTATTGCTTAGCATAATCTGGTTATAATAAATTTGTTTCAACCTTGTGGTTTGTGTTTCCTTTGGGAAGTTTTAGGATGGAGTAATAAAGTTTGATGATTCTTGGTACAAGTGTAAGTTGTCGGTGTTATTAAATCGTTAGAATGTGAGATTGAGGTTAATTCTCGTAGTAATTTGATCACATATGGCGATATTTCGTAAATGATCAAATTTTAAGTTTTTTGTTCATGATCTTTTGGGGGTTCAAGTTTTATGTGGTAAACGAAGTTTGTCGAGTAAAGCGATTTGTTGCAAAGCTATAATGGTTCTTCAGTGATGCAAGTGCTTTGATCCTGAATGCTTGTTTGTTCTTATCTGTTAAGGTTCGATATTCCCCTCTTGTGAGGCCTATGCTCTCAACTGTGGACTCCACTTATGTTCTATGAGTTCATTGTTTAATTGGTTTTCCCTTTGTATAACACTCTAACTATTCGAAAGCTAAGATGTTACCTATATATTCTAACATACAACCATAAAGCGGAAGAATATGAACATTATCTCATCTAATGACATAAAGAGATCAAAATTAAATAGAATAATGGCAGGAACATAGTCTGAATCCAAATAAGTAAATCAAAGGGGTGATCAATGATCACAAGTTGTACTTAATCAACCATAACATAGAGTTAGATTTCAGGACACCTCCTAGAGAATTGTAGGCTACGTCGATACCTTTCTGTAGAGTACAAGATCGCGTCATTTGGACAAGCGGTTCAAAAGTTATGAATTTCGTAGTGCTGCTGTTCCGCAAATTTGCTACGTTTCTAACAGTTTTTAGTGATCAGGCTTAAACTGATAGATAAATGAGTTTCTGGGTGGTCTCCCTATAACGAAAGTTGTAGATAATTGTCGTAGCTTTCAGGGAAGCTCAAGAACGTGGAATTTGGACAAACGTACTGAAAGTTATGGTAGTTTTAGTATACTGTCCACATAACATAATGTGAAATTGATGTTCTGTTAATTAGCTTGGTAGGGGTTATTAGATGGCCGAATCAGGAAGGCTCATCAACTAGGTTTAGATGGAGAAATTGATAACCTTTAAAGGAAGACCAAGAACACCTCATTTGGACTCCTGTACAAAAGATATGAATTTTAGATTATGGCTGTCCACAGAGGGGACAGATCGATCTTTATGAGTTGGAATTGGGAATGCGCTTGAGAGTATAGCGAGTGCGGTTGTGCTATTGGTTATGCTTTTGGTTCAGTATGGTTGTCTTAGCATGCTTTATATTTATATTCAGGTGAGGAATTGGTTCCGGGGGCAGCACCCTCTTCGCGTCCTTCATTCCTGCACGGTTGAAGCAAGTACTCTGATTGATAGAATAATTAGAAATGTTTGATAGAGAGTGCTAATATTTTGATACGTATTAGCTATGCATGGTTGATAGTGTGATATGTATGATTAAGGATGGTGAATGCTTGAGATATGATTAACTGTTATTCATGAGTAATTGTTTATGTTTGCTAGTATTATGAATATATGTGCTATTCATGGATGCTAGAATGCTATGAATGTTAATGATGATGAATGCTAGAGGTATGAATAAGTTTATTCATGTATGACGTTGTTGTGAATACATATTTATGGTGGTTTAAAGTTTTGTTCATGTGCATCATGCTATCATATTGGAGGCTTGGTCACGTGGTGACTATGCATATTCGAGGTCCCCATCATGTAGATGACGGGCTTGAGGTCCCCACATTCGTGGAATGTGGGTATTGAAAAGAGGTCCCTATTATGAAAACGATGGGCTTATGGTCCCCACACTTGTGGAGTGTGGGCTTGAGGTCCCCTTTACTTGCGGAGTATTGGGCAATTGGTCCCTGCGCTTGCGAGCACAGGCATGGTATGCGACGACGGTTGCATATCTCGCATCACCGGTGAAATGCGAAAAAGTGGAAGAGAAAGAAAGATGCATTGCATATTTGCATTCATACAGCATAAGCTATGTTTCCGAGTAAAGCTTTGGATGTGAATGTTGTTGTTGTAAGTGTGAGGTTAATAATTCTTTTTGGTACTTGCTGAGTCATTGGGCTCATCCTTGTTTTGTTGTGTTTTTAGGTACCTGTTGCGAGTTCAGCATGCATGGGAGGGAGTAGACTTGAGTTGGATTCACACACTGCCACGCATCCTTAAAACTTGATTCAATTTTTAGAATGTCCTTTAATAAATAAGCAAATTTCTTAAGTATTGATTATGGTTATGCCTCATGTGTCGAGTTATTTGTAATAATGATGAGTAACGTATCTTGGATATCCTTGAATATGTTCTAGTTGATTAGCCTGTTTCTAATGCTTAGTGATGATATTGGATGTTGGAATATTTATTTATGATATTCTTTATCTGTTGGAACCCCTATATAGTTTACTATACAAAGGAGGTTCTGTCGAAATTTGATAAATTGTCCTAGGTTAGATTTGTTTAATGATTCTTTAGTAGCATTCCATGCTCATGTTGGGCTAGGGTGTTATACCTTGGTCCTGTCTTCATTGCGAGTGGTAAATGATTTTCTAGTTGGTGAAAATCGTTTCCATTTGCCTCTTCTTTTGAGAAAGAATCAACCCATACTTTTCACGTGGGTCTTTCGAAGTGTTTTGTAATTGATGTTGTGAAATTGATGTTAATACTTGTAGTAATTTGATCGCCTTTGGTGATATCGTTCAGATGAGAATATTTCAAATTTAGCTTTCGTGATATTTTGGAGCTCATGAATCATGTGGTAGCTAAAATTAGTTTAAATAAATTAAGGTATTGGATTGTCCTCTTGCTTCTTAAGAGATTCGTGTGATTTAATCTTAAAGGCTCTTTGGTCTGAGTTGGCAACGTAAGGTTGCAATAAAAAAATTATGTTGGTTCATTTAAGAGGAGAATAGTCTGCATGCTTTTCGTGAGATCCCGTAAATAAAAATGTTTCGAGTTTGGTGGCTAAGATCATTTGGATCTCATGTTCTTGTGTAGTTGAACTGTTCCGAGCAATTATGACGTGTTGAAGAATTGTATTTGGTTCTTAATTAGTTCTTGTGGTTTGGACTAAAGATCTTATCTTGTTCGTTGTGGCAAAGTGTTGCTAGTCAAAGGATTGATTTCAGTGTTAAAGGAAAGAGTGCAGTAGGAGTATTTGTGATTTTGAGTCAAGTTTTGTAACTTGTGGTTAGTTGAATCGTTCCTAAACTTTCTGCTCTTTTCGCTCTAGAGATGTCGAGTTTCACTCGCGTTGTCTTTTTCTTATTGGCTGTTAGTTGCTATTCCCTTTTGAGGGATGTGTGCCCCCAGCTGGAAACTCAACTTTCGTTTTCCAAGATCACCATTCTCAGAATAATTCTTTTGGTTTCGTGCTCGCTGTGAGGAGCAATGTTTTCCTGTGTGAGGAAACTTGTCCTTGTTTACCTCTTTTTTTTTTAGAAAGGATCAACAATTTTGTATTGTAAAGTTTTACAAAGTGTAATCTTGGCAACTATTGGTGGTGGATAAGAAATTGCAATAGTGAGATTTTTGCTACCAAGCTATTGGAGGAGTAGTAGAAGATGAATTGGTTTTGTTCTATATCTCTTGGAGGAAATTTGATTCACATGGAATGTTTGGTTTCGAAGTAAAATCCAAATAGTGTTACGACTGAGTAGGATCTATGGTATAGTGAAATTCCAGAACCTCAATTCATGTTGAAATGTTGGAGATTATCAAAAGAATAGAAATCTTGATCAATTTTATAGAGTAACGTAATTGGAAAGTATTGCAAGATTGTGTGGGTGATTTCTGATGATGTCAATTAGTGAGTATGTTAGAATTGTGGGGATATTAGAGATTTAATCTGATGATTACTCTATCTCTTATAAGATGAGTTTGTTGTAGAGGTCTTGGAGGTTAAATGTGGGCTTTGCACTTTTATGCTAGACCTTGGGTCGCCCGATGATTGTGTGAAGAGAAAATAGAATATGACGTTTCCTGATTAGTAGAATGATCATTGTTAGAACCCTTCAGATATAGTACATAAGCGTGTGTACTGAGGATTCTGAGTTGTTATTCTTGAAGGTTGGAGGTGATGGGATTACATGAGATCTATTTTGAGGTGCGTTGGGTGCCTTCTGTCAAATTAATTTCACCAGTAGAAGGAGTTGTCTAGAGGGTTCGGTGGAATCAATAGAGCCTCTCCACAAAGGTGTGGATGATGTATTTCGAGCTGAGCATAATTTGAGGATGTTAAATTAATAGGTTTGAGCTCGTGTGGTATGCGATGGATTCAAATTCCAAGGTTCAAGAGAAGTTTTATTCCTAAAAGAGAAACTGTGATAAAGGATGTTTCCTCGGGTAGTGAAGCGTTTTCTTGATTCTCGTTTGAGTTTTGTGTTGTTGACTGGTGTCTTCTGCAATGTGAGATGGCGTTGTGTTGGCATGTTTGATTCTTTCCAATTCAAACAAAACAAAAGAAGTATTTGGTTTGGGCATTCGAGTGATTTCTCCTTTAGCTTTCGTGGTGTTCATTCGCAAATTGCCTGATTAGAAAGTAGGATTACTTTCATGTTGAGTTGTAATTTTTGGATTTGATCCTTTTGGTGGAGAGTTGATAGTACGTGGTTGTGATGAGAACTCTTTGTTTCCGGTTGGATTCTCTTTGTAAAACAGTTGTTTTAAAAAAAGAGTTCTGTTGTGCATTCTTGATTAAAGGAGGTGCTCCTTGTTAATTGAATAGACCGAATTTCAGCATGTTGTGTGCTTTCGTACCAAAGGGGAACTTGGCCTAGGTACATTGGTTCATTTTCGATAGTTACAGAGATTAGGAAGTTGGCATATCACCTTGACCGTCTCGGGTCCATACGCGAGGAATGCAATGTCTGGTTTGTTCTAGTGCTGAGTGAGAACCTCGAAAAGTCAGGATTTGAGGTTTCGTTAAAGACGTTGACCATCGAGTAGGGTCTTACCTTCGATCCTCTTCTGATGAGGGTACTAGGATATGCCAGGTTGAGTGTTAGGACAGACGTCGTTATATGTCTATGTGTTGTGGTCTCATCAGACCGAGAGAGAGGCTACTTGGAAGATGGAGTTTTGTGTGCGCGAACAATATTCGGATTTCTTCGCAATAGGTGCGTGTTTGTCGTTGTTTCATTCTAGTCGCAGTTTCCTTTCGGGAAGATCAGTGAGTACATTCGGGGTCGAATCCTGTTAAGGGGGGTAGAATGTAATACCTCAAATTTCAATTAGAAAGAATTATATTCGAAGAGGAAATTCACTCAATATTCGTTAGTAAATGCAATAAAGAAAAGAGAGATTAATCATTTGAAAAGGAGTTTTCTGCGAAATTACAACAACCTGGTCCCCGGGCCTTGGCCCAAGAGGCCCAAGTGGGGGGACCGGCCATAGGGAAAGGGAGCCACCCCTTTCCCCTATCCCTAGCCGCCCAAAACCCCTCCCCCTCACCTTGTGCGCCTCCCCTTCTCCCCCAAGAGCAACCACCACCACCTCTCCATCTCCTGGCCGCACCCGTCCCTACGACCAGCAGTTGCTTCGGCAATTCTTCCCCATTGGTGCTGCTCCAAGCTCCTGGCCAATGCGAGGGAAGGAGGAGGATAGCGGGACTACCGGCCAAAAAGCACAGGAAAGAAGAGGGACCAGGAGGATATCTTCTTCGTGGGGGTTGTTCTTCATCTTCCAGCAGTTCTACAAGGGTAATGAGGTGTTTTCCCCATTGTTTGATGATGATTAGCTGCGATTTCGATTAGTTGGATTGGATTGAATTGCTGTTGTTAGAATTTCAGTTCTGTCCAGATTGTTGTGTGGCCGATTTCAGATCCTTAGAGGTCGCATTTGAGATTTCCATCTCCTAGAGTTATATGGGTACTGTTCTTAGCTTTCAGTTGCTGCCAAGAACACTCAATTCAGATTTACGGTTCAAAAGATATGATAGATTCATTCCTGCTATCCAGAATTCTGACATGATTTAACTGTCAATTTGTCTATTGTGTTTGAATTAAGTTAAGGTCAGATTCAGGGTTTTCACCCAACTAGGTTATTGTAGAAATTTTTATAACCTTTTTATATTGATAAAGAATGCTAAATTTGGTTCAACCAATCACAAGTTATGGCTATTATCGTGGTGTTGCCCAGATTTGTCGAGTAGTTCTGACAGAAGGTGTTCATCGGTCTTTTGGAGTTAGATACATACAGAATTCGGGATTTACACCAACTAGGTTGTTGTAGATAATTTCATTACCTTTCAAGCAAGACTGAGTTTACATTTTTATGAATTTCAAAGCAAAAGTTATGTCTCTTTTAATACCACTGTCCATTACGACTTCCTGCTAGGATGTAGTTCAATTTGAGTAAAGTATATAATCAAACGTTGGGTTTGGGGTATGAGTTAGGAGCGTGGTAAGTAGTGTCTTGGTGTCGTCGTTCTTATTGAGTAATTTAATGCTGTAGGAGGTGAGGCTTCGAGGTTAGCGACATCTTCTTTGTCTCCTAACGCGTCACAACACGAAAGGCAAGTACATGGTTATTCATATGATTTGTGAATGCTGGATGTTTGATGTTCGTATTGTGTTTCTATATGATACGTGAGAAGATTCAATGTTTATGTTCCTTTCATATGTGAAATTCCCATGTTTAGAGAAGATGTTATTCATTATTCATAAGTTCATTACATGCATCCATTTTTCATGTTCCATCCACGGGAGTGGATTTTAAAGACCCATCAATTCCAGTATGGGCACTGAGACCCACCATTCCAGTGTGGGCATCCACGGGAGTGGATTATAAAGACCCATCAATTCCAGTATAGGCACGTAAGACCCACCATTCCAATGTAGGCAGATTCGGACTTCCGTATGAAACGTTCTACATATGGGCTTTGGATCCCCGTATTTTGTTAAATGCGGGTCTAAGTGAACACCGATGGGTGTGTCACAAGCTATACCGGTATAAGCAGGAGTGCAGTCCATTCATTACATTTAACCCATTCATTCCACTCATTCATATGTTCTTTCCGTGTTATGTTCATAATCTTTAATGACATTGTCTTGTTCACTCTTATTATATATCCAGTTATTCTTTGTTCTTGTTGAGTCTTGCCTTTATTTGTTTATTCTAGGTGATCGCTGTTGAAGGCATTCATGGGAGGGAGTAGACACACATAATTCATTCACTTCACAACATTCAAGTTTCAATAATATGATTTTGTTCCTGTTTTTCATTCGTTAAATAATGAATTGTAATAAATAGAGAATGATGATGAATGATCTATTTCTCTACATTTTGGTTGATTAATTAATTGCTTGTGATACATGATTACCTCTTTGATATAATTATCTTAGTGGATTCAGTAGACTTGAATAATTGAAGTTTGTGAACCGTTGTTGGATTCAGATTATATTCTTGTAATTGTTCAAATATTATGTTGACCTCTTTATGCCATTAGATGAGTTATTCTTTAAATTCTTCCGCATTATGATTGAATGTTAGTTTATTTAGGTGACATCTTGGCTTCCGAATAGCTAGGGTGTTACAATGTGTACCGCTCTTGGGAGGTATATATAATTCTTTTCTTTGTTACCCATCCTAGCATCTAATTCTTACCACACCATTCATTTGATTTGTGCAAAATGATTTTTCTCCATTGCTCGTCTCTCTTTTCACTACTACAGAAATGGTCTTCACAGACGGTTCAAAAAATGCCATCACAGACGGTTTCGTGAGCCGTCTGAGTCTATGGGTCAGTGATGACATGAGTCATCACGAGTCTATGGGTCGATGATGACATGAGTCATCACGAGCGGTTTCATACAAACCGTTGACGATGAGAATTTCACCGACGGTTTCATACACAAACCGTTTGTGATAGTCCACTGTCACACACGGTTTATGTATGAAACCGTCTGTGAAAGTCTACTGTCACAGACGATTTGTATATAACACCGTCTCTGATAGTGTCGGGACCCAAAAATGCAATTCTGGACCCTCTATGTATACTGCATTAGTCCAGGATCACACTAGTGCACACAGTGGCAACATCGATGAAATATCATTTCCATATGCAAAGATGACTAATAAATAGGCAAATAACAATAAATATCAGAGTAAAGACCTTAAGGTCAAAGCTTACAATTAATACCCCAGAAGGCGAATAGCTCAAGAAGCTGCAGCGGAACGAAACGGAATAACTTCAGTGAAGCCCATCCATATGCCCACAGGCAATCGGCTGGGGTGCGCGACCTAGTTCTTCTCGATCCTTGAAGTAGACCTTGTTGACCGACGATTCCTCCATTTCTGTAGGTTTAGGCGCAAGTTTTACAACAAGCGTGAGTACACAACCGTACTCGCAAGTCATACCACAGAATGCATTATATAGATGCAGGCTTATTCCAAAGGAAATGGCTTTTGTGGTTATTTTGCAGAAATACAACATTTGCAATTGAATACAAATAATAGATTGAAAGCATAATTCAAAACAAATTGACAATATTAATTTAGCAGTTCTTTCACACAGCCATATGACTTAAATCACACAGCTGTCCCTTCCCAATAGTTTTATGAAAATCTACCCCTTGTGTGAAATCCCCGAGCATGTCCATGACCGCGGACGCGGCTATTCGAATAGATTGTTTAACACTCTGCAGAGGTTGTACACTTTACCCACAAGATGCAATCAACTGGATCAGAGCTGATCACAACAAAAGTTTTCAGAAACTTCATCTCAAACATTAACATTCCCAGTGTGCTTACAAACCGCTATACTAGCTCACATAGAATTGGTATAACACACACCGCTGGACAGGGATGCGGCGAACCGTCCCGCGATGCAACCACCAAGTAGTCACACCTCCACCTGTCACACGCCCTAACCTATCCACCAACATCAATGCCGAATCCATAACTTACTAAGTTAGGCCCGTCCCATACCGGCATGTGGTCGCATGCTGATGGCTCTGGCCAATGGCGCACAAAGTTAAGTCCTTAATTGACCAAGGCAAGACTTCCATTTTCTAACTAAGTCACAAAGATTATCAAACCCATGCACACAGCTTCCACCATATCACATAGCTTCACCACTTGCCTCGGTCCAAATCATTTCCCACCCAGTTGGTTTTAGTGCAACACACTACTACGAAAACCTCATCACGCAGCGGTTCGAACCGTCATCACGCACGGTTTCCAACCGCTCGTAAAAGTACGTCTGTGATAACAGACGGTTATCACGCGGTTTTGAGCCGTGCGTGATAAAGCTATCCTGACGGTTCGAACAAGAGCCGTCAGGAAAACAACTATCACAGAGCGGTTTTGAGCCGTCGTGATAAAGCTATCACGACGGTTCAAACAAGAGTCGTCAGGAAAACACTATCACAAGCGGTTGGAACAAGAACCGCTCGTGATAATCAATTATCACAGACGGTTCTTGTTCCAACCATCGTGATAGTCGCTTTCTGACGACTCTTGTTCCAACCGTCTATGATAGCTTTTTATTGCAAAAAATATTGTCATTTCATGGATACACTCATACACATACACTCGTCATTTCAAGCCTCCCAAACATGGATTCATTGATACACATACATGGATTCCCAATCGCTAAGCCTCCCAATAAATTTCTCAAGCCATGGATTCATGGATACACGCATGCACTCGATCATATACAAGTAACAATGTAGAATGCGGAGGAGAATCTAATGAAATCGGATATGAATCTAACACAAGTACCACAAGCTCATACATACAAATCTGGATCTGAATCTAATAGAACCTCATATACAAAAGTACCAATAGAACCTCATATAATGAGACATCGACATCGGAGGAGGACTGGAGGAGCTCGGTGTCGGCGTCGAGGAGGACTAGAGGAGGTCGGCGTTGGTGTTGGCGTCGACTCTCACCGTTGGGGAGGAAGACCACGTCGAAGGTTGGGGATCGGGAGCAAGGGAGGACCGGAGCCTAGAGGTGTAGTGGGGGCCGAGGAGCTGCGGAGGACCGAGGAGCAGCTACCACCGAGCTCGGAGGAGGATCGCCGAGCAAGGGAGGACCGAGCCTGCAGGGAGGACCGGATCTGCGGAGTGCGAGATCGAGCGCCTAGAGGAGGTCGGTCATAATATATAAGGACATATTTTGCCTCCGCGCGCGCTGCGCGTTCAAAATTTTCAAATTCCACACTGCGAATCACGAGCATTTTCATACAAAAACCGTGCATGATGGCAAATCACTGAGCGGTTCATATCACGAACCGCTCGTGATAAGTAACTCATCACGACGGTTCTTAATACAAACCGTCAGTGATAAATACCTCATCACGAGCGGTTGGTATTAGAGCCGTCAGGATTTGGATTTACCATGGTAAAATCGAGAGTAAGGAAAATTTTAAGCTATGGTAAAATCAAAATCACGAGTAAGGAAAATTTTAAGCTATGGTAAAAAATCACGGTTGTTAATCCCAACCGTCGTGATGAGGTACTATCATCGACGGTTGGTATCACGAACCGTCGCGAAGTATCATAGATGGTTCGTTATACTAACCGCTGCGTGATGAGGTGTCCTATCACGCATGTTCTTATTATGAACCGCTCGTGAAGTATCCTGACGATTGGTAATAAGAACCGCTCGTGATGAGGCACTATCACGCAGCGGTTCCAAAGGGAACCGTCTGTATAAGTTCAACACAGACGGCTCCTTTGGAACCGTCTGTGATGAGGCGTCCAGTATGACCTGTTTTGTAGTAGCGACACATGCTATCACGAAGTAATAACATACAGCACACAGTTTTACACAAAGTTCCATAGTCACTTAGTCACATTTAATAATTGCAACTTACATGAGAGGTGAGACTCGTAGCATGGCTAAGCAATTGTACTCGCATCTAACCAACCCACGTTGGTAATACCATAGCACCAACTAAATATGAACCAATCTAGGGTGACAAAAGATTATGACATACAATAGACAAAGTGGATATAACAAATTGGATCAATACCTAAACCCAAAAGCATTTAAATAATTACTTAAAGTAAATACAATAATTTGAATCAAAGTAATTTTGAAAACTGGGATTCAATATGATCAAAGGTATAACTTGCCTTTCTATAGCAATGATGGTCTTATTTTATCTTCAATCATCTGCTTGCTTGATCTTCAGCTCCTTCGGACGATCCCGGGACTTCGACGTCTAACGAGAAAGAAAGCGCAAAACAAACTAAATTCAAAAAGACAAATCAAATAAACTCCAAATTGAAATTGAATGGTACTAGAAGGTAGATATTGAATTTAGATAAATTTAGAAACTTGAATGGGTTCAATCGGAATTCGGATGAAGAAGATATGGCTCTCGGAAGATTAGAATTCACATAAAATGATGAAAAAGCTCTACGAAATATTCTTAGAATATTCTATTCCGAAAATATTAGAAAAAGAATGAGTGTATGAAAGGTAGGACCGACTGGTATTTATGGATTTCTAGAATTAAAATAATTCCAGAAATAAGGTAGAGAGAGTAACATGTGGGACCAATAAGATAAAAGGATTTTCAAGAATTAAAATAATTCCTGAAAATAAGATTAGGGGTTGACATGTGGGCCACTGGTCTATGGAAAAGGTCCACAGAGATATGCTAGTCCACGGTGGACAAAGCTCATGGCTAGGGTTGACCAAGAGTTGACTGACATACGGGACCCGCATGTAAGTGAGATAAATAATCTAGGGTTTTTAATTGGGTGGATGATATGTGGGGTCAACATGTAAGTGAGAGGATAGATATTTATGGCTTGACTGTTTGAATGCCAAGTGGGGTTGGCATGCAAGGGAGAGAAAGAAATATAGAGATGCTAGCATTGGGGAAATACTACATGCGTTGGTTTAGAAGGAACAGGGAACCGAATAGAGAACAAACCAACAGAAGGCTACAGGTTGGTTCAGAGAAAAGAATAGAGAAACTGGAGCATGCCATCGTTCATGGCGCATGGAAGCATGTCAAAGAATAGAGAAAAAGATATTACACTTGGGACCACATGTAATAGAGAGGATTGGGTGTATTGTTTGGCTTGGATTGATTAGCTGACAAGAAGGGATCAACTCACAGATAAAACTCAACAGAGAGAGGGCTAAGTGTATGCATCATGTGGATGACACATGCAGATGGCATCGCATGGCAAAGATATGGCAGAGAGATGGGAAAGCAAGATAAGAGAAAGAATTAATAAGGAGGATTACACAAGGGATTGATGATGCCTGACCACACATCAGAGAAAGGAAAAGAAATACTGAGAGTAAACCTGTGTTGCTTGCATGAGTCTAGAGAGGATGCAGAGGGCTTCGGCCTGGTTGCATACACATGAAGTTGGCAGCCAGGAGATGACAATCATCTGGTGGAGAGCAATGAATTAATAGAGAGGGTTAAAGGTATAGAAGGAATCACAAGGAGGCATGAACGAAAATGGCAGGAAGCAACAGAGAAGCTACGTGCTGTACACATAGACATGAACAGTAACCACATTCGCTCGGCCGGTTCGACACATGGGGATGACGACGTCCGGCAGCGAGGCGAAGGGGCAAAACGGAAAGGAAACGACGAGCCGGACACAATGGCGCGGTCGGATTTTGGAAAAACTCACCGAGGAAGCGAGGAACGCGATGAACACGGTTTGGCTTTAATGGCCGACGGTGCTCCGGCGATCTTCGGGCGAAGTGGATGGAACCGTGACGTAGAGGGCGACGATGCTAAGCCAACGCCACAAACGGTTCGGCCGGCAGATGTCGGACGAATGCGCAGTTCGCCAGAGAAGACCTTCGGTTGGAGCTCGTTTTTGAAGATTGCGACGAAAATAGATCGGTTTGGGGGAAACCAATTCAGGGGATTAGAAGAGGAGGTCAAGATGGACGCGTGAGCGCAAACCGTTCGCTTTTATATGCACCGTGGAGGAAGATATAGAATTTTAAAGTTTTTAGTTTGAACCGTATACGTTCTGAGACACTATGGGCGTTCTAGAGCTGGAAGATGAACAGTACTGCATGAATTACTGTAGCATGTGGGTAGGAGAGAGAAAATACTGGTTTTCAGAATTAAAATAAAAGGTCGAAAATCAAGGAGATCAAATAAATAGCAAATAAATCCGAAAAAACTCAAAAATACCCACAAATTCCTTGAACTACAAGGAAGATAAATAACACAAGTTTTTATTTAATTAATATTTATATTAGTCAAATTAAATATTTTTAATTTAGAAAATTCCAAATTAAGCTTTATTAATTCAAATAAAATTGGTGAAATTTTCCAGGGACCTAAACTACTCAAAAGATTTTTGAAAAGCCAAATTTTGGGACGTTAAAGATAGTTGACTATCACAGACGGTTTGTAGATGAAACCGTCTATGATATCTGACTCATCACAGATGGTTTGTATATTAAACCGCCGGTGATATCTGATGCATCACAGACGGTTTGTAGATTAAACCGTCTGTGAGAGATGATGCATCACATACAGTATGTCCTAAGGAACCGTCTGTGATATTCTTTTCAGAAACAAGCACATCCAATTCGCATTCATTTCAAAAACAGGCTAGTACATCCAATTCGCATTCATTTCAGAAACAAGCTAGCACATCCAATTCGCATTCATTTCATAAACAAGCTAGCACATCCAATTCACATTCATTTCAGAAACAAAAGCACATGCATCCAATATTCACAAATCAATTAACTAAAATTAACCATTCATGTACATTTACACACATGTACGGTTAAGTTCAATATCTCTTATCCCAATCAAGTTCAATCTACATTGTGAAAATTCCCATTTGGATTTATAACCTCACGGTTCAAGAATGCAGCAAGGTGTCCTCGAATTTTTATGAGCAGGCTCTGTTCCAACGCAGTTTCTGCGATGGTCGCAACCTGTCGCTACGAAGATTAAATTCTGCATATATAAATTGATAAGTATGATATAATTATTGCATTAAGATTGACAAACTTGAGGATCATTGGTTATCGCGGAACCGATTAGTAGTTCCATGTTGTGGCAAACATAGAATCCACAGAGGTTGCAGGACGGCGGCTGCTGGTGGCACTGCAAAAATAGAATTGGTTGGTTTGAGAGGTATTACTATGAAGTGTTACATAGGATTAATGTGTACTAGGAATACCGGGAAATTTAGATCGTGTCGTAGGATCCCTCCCTTGCATATCCCTCCTTTTGGATAGTACATCTTGAACGACCTATGTGATTCCAAAAAGTTAGTCTTAACCATTGCAAAGGAAGGAAAGATTGTACAATAGAGTTATCTTTGCAGGAAATGTATTTACCTGTTGATTAATTCTCGGATAACTGTGAAGTTGTGTGTGGCCCTCTTTAGGGAATCTAGGTATATTACCAAGTTCCGTTTTGGTATAATTACAATTAGAATCCAGTGGAACCTACACAGGTATGTCGCCATGGTCAGTAAACCTAAGTTGGTGTTGCTTATAAAGTACAAATCAACAAGTATAGCTACTAGTGCAGCACTTACTCTTGGTTGTAGGGCAAAAGTATGAATTGCTTGTTGCGGTGAGTCAGCAATGAGTCCACCACATAATCCTCGACGAATTATGCATTCTCCTTGATGGTTTGCTCGCAGACTATGTGTGGGTCGAGGAAACCTACTGGTGAATGCCTTACTTCAGCTTCAGAAATCATGTATTACACTAACATTGACTGTGATTGTACACACTTACAGTGTCCAACATCGCATGAGTGAGATGTTGAAGGAGTCGAGGTTGAAGAGATTGAACAAGTCATTGAACATCACCGTGAAGACACAGTCTAGAGCCTCGTGGTTAAAATGATCCGTCTTGTTGGCCTATTCCATGTACCATGTGTGCAATCTTGATGGTGACACCCGAGCGTCGTTGTTCATCCGTCTTGTTGGCCTATTCCATGTACCATGTGTGCAATCTTGTGCAAGCCAATTCTATAGTAGGGTTGTCTAACCTCTCAATCAATGGCTTGCCTAGCACGAATTTTCGGGCCAATGGCAAGAAGGGTACATCGAGCAGTCGGTCGTCTTGATTTTCCCTTCCTGCCTCGCTTTGTATAGGTCGACTTCACGAGAGTCGACTGAGCATGAGGTGTAGATGCACCTGATGCACCGGACCCTTGCCGCTTCGGTGCAGTCAGCTCCGGTACAGATACTTCCTGTGAAGTTGGCACCGGTGCAGGTAGCTCCAGGCAGATGTCTTTCTTGGGCCACTGGATGAATGCTCCAATGGCTTGCCCTAAAGTCACGATCTCGTTGTTTGGGGGCTTCTCCAGCTGGACGACCTCGAAATTGGCATAAACACCGTCCACATTCACTTTTGCGAAACCGGTGTTATATTTACACCATGCAGCAAGGCCCCAACACCGGATGGATGCACCTAGCCCCAAGCAGCATCCAGGGCAATGGAGCCACATCTCACTTAGAGCTTGCACTTCGTAGCCCCCTACATAACGATACAAAATTAGCTACTCCAACAGGCCTATCAATGGATCAAGCATTCCAGGGATAATAATTATTACCTAGATGTCATCAACAGGAAATCTGTTATCGATTTCTAAGTTATGGTTGGATCTTGTGACTACTCGAATGTTTGGGGGCTAGCTAGCACGATGAGCGCGAGGGCTTCCAACTGATTTGTGAGGGACGCACGAATCTCCTCTCGTATGACATCCCACATCTCTTCTCTAAGGGATGCACGAATCTCCTCTCGTATCTTTGCTTCGCGCTCGGCTTTGGCTCTCTTCCTACTCCGGTACGTCTCGGATTCTTTTGAGAATCCTTTGTTCCAATCAACATAAAGACCAATGCCTCTCGTGCGACCCGGATGCTCCTTGTTTCCTAGGGCCGCGGAGAGTATATCTCTCTCCCTGTCTGCCTGGAATTAGCCTTGAGAAGATTGTGCAGTACTCAGCTCTTCCTGCAAGAGCCTGACATGTTATTTCACTTACTATGAAATTATCGAGTAATTACAAACTAGGTAGTTCGATATCTTACCATGCGTCGTAACACTTCCATGTCTGCGGGATTTGGAAAGGAGACGACCCCCGAAGACGAGGTAGGTAACCTCGCCCTTAGCCACTATTGGGAACGCTCATCAGTGATGCTGGCAAATGGCGGGGAGGCATCCAACTGGCGTGCACGCTCGTTCTGATCCCTCCATTGCGCGATTTTACCCGCATACCCAACGGTGTCGAGTCTGTGGGGGGCGTGTTTTTTTCCTGGAGGGCCCTGTGTGCCTCACTTTGAATCCTAAAATCATTTGTCTTCTTCTTCACCACAAAGTATTCCTAGTAGTCCTCCACGAATGGATACTTCTGGAAGGGCGTCAAATCCTTCTCCATGTAATCCTTGATAAGCGTGCTCTTGAAGTTCCTCCATGCTTTGCACGCCGCTAGCAACGCGTATCGTTGCACAGAGGCCTTGTGTTCTTCTAGTATCTCAAACGATTTAAAAATTTCCTTCAGCAGCACAGCTTTGTGATTGTTAACTTTGGTGTAATCCTTCCACGAATCATAGGTGATCTTGACCTGTTCGCGTGTAACTACTCCGACCGTTGTCCGGAATGCGGCCACTGCACGGGGAGGACTCAGAGGGGCCCCAGACACATGAACTCTCGTGATGGTAAATCGACCCTCTGGCCTTTTCGATATTCCTCTTTCCTTACGCTTAGATTTTCCAGAGGACGGCACATCAGACGCATGAGGCGACGACGACGAAGAATGAGCGGACGACATCTTGACGAGAAATAGAGGTTTTGTCACAAATCAACATATTATCATAAGATTCTCAAGCCCACTACACCACATTTCAAAGCTAAGCAATGCTGTGATACTCACGGAGCACCGGAGAAGTAGGGCGGCGTCGAAGGGGAGGAGGGGCGCCGGGTTCGGGAAGCGGCGGCTCGTGCTCGGGGAGGAGGCGGCGGGCTCGGGGGAGGAGGCGAACGGGCTCGGGGGAGGTGGGATGTTGGAGAAACTTAATCGTTTGAGTGGGGGGTGCGGCAAACCCTAAGTCTGAATGTAAATAGGGTTTGACATCACAGACGGTTCCAATAAATAACCGTCTGCGATATCTGTATCACAGACGGGTTGTATATAAAACCGTCTGTGATATAGCCTTATCATAGACGGGTTGTATATGGAACCGTCTGTGATATATGCCTTATCACAGACGGGTTGTATATGGAACCGTCTGTGATATATGCATTATCACAGACGGTTTTACATGGAACCGTCTGTGATATATGCATTATCACAAACAGTTTTACATGGAACCGTTTGTGATATGTAATCACAGACGGTTTGTTGTAAGGAACCGTCTGAGATATTCTTTTGTATTGCTAAATCCATTTCTGTTTATTGGCTAGCCTGAGGAAATGCTAGCCATGCCCTCTGAAACAAGCAGAAACACAACAAGTACATGTATACATCCAATTCACATTCATTTCAGAAACAAGCACATCCATTTCACAAATTCAGATATCACACATCTCATATACATAAATGCAAATTCACACATATGACACGTTCTCATATACATAAATACAAATTCAGACACATTCTCATATACATAAATGCAAATTCAGAACATATGACACATAAACATTTCATTCATCATTCCACTTGCTTATCTCCTTTAAAAATTAGCCCTTCCTAATGATCGATGCGTATGTAGCTAGTTTCGTCACGTCGTTCTTCCTCGACCCTTATGCCGTTTTCAAAGGAGGCAACTCGTCAAATTAATTGTATTCTTCCTCGTCCGCTACATCCTCAACTCCGACAATCCTCCTTTTTCCATGAAGAACTACGTGGCGCTTCTTATTTGCCTGGTCGGTTACATAGAAGACTTGAACAAATTTGTTAGCGAGTACGAATGGTTCGTCTTTGTATCCGACACGTTCGAGGTCCACGGTAGTGACGCCGTACCTGTCGACCTTCACGTGTGGGAGATGGACCCAATGACACCAATACAGTGGGATCTTGAAAAGCACGTAGTCGAGCTCCCAAATCTCCTCTATGAACCCATAGTAGGAGCTCCTCAACCCATCGATACTAAATGCATCTATGGGGACACCGCTGTTCTGGTTAGTGCTCTTTATATCCTGAGCCTGCGTATAGAATATGTACCCATTTATGTCGTATCCTTACCATGTCACAACTGTAAATGTTGGCCCTTTTGCCAACCATGTCAGCATATCACTTAACGAGCTCGTAGCGAGTCGTTCCTTCAACCATTGGTTGAACCGACTGTTGTGCTGTCTCGTGATCCAAACATCCGATCGCTTTGGATTCTGTTGCCAAAGCACGTCCTTGTGCTGGTCGATATACGGGGACACTTCAGTCATGTGTTGCAAGACCGTGAAATGGGCTTGAGCATACGCTCTGATCTCTGGAGTGATTGTTTTCCTTTCGATGGTCCCGATACCCTCGAGCCTCCCCTCATGGTGAGATCGAGGCACACCTATTGGTTCGACCTGAGCCATGTAATCGATGCTGAACTCAATGACCTCTTCGGTTGCATAACCTTCGACGATGCTTCCCTCTGGCCGAGATCGATTCTGTACATAGGACTTGAGAATTTCCATGAACCTCTCGAACGGGTACATTCTACGTAGGAACACGGGCCCGCACATCTTTATCTCCCTCACAATGTGAACAATGAGATGGACCATGATATCAAAAAACGACAAAGGGAAATACATCTCAAGATGACATAGAGTCGTCACCATCTCGTCCTGCAGAGCATCTAGCCCTTCGGGATCGATGACCTTTTGAGCAATTGTGTTAAAGAAATAACACAGCCTCATGATTGTCTCTCGAACCTTGATCGGTAAAATACTTCTAATTGCAACAAGGAGCATCTGTGTCATCAACACATGACAATCATGAGACTTCATGCCAATTAACTTTAATTCTTCCATCGAAACAAGTTTCTTCATGTTGGCAGAGTAACCGGACGAAACTTTCACACCATGCAAGCATTGGCACAGTTCAGTTCTCTCGGCCTTGGACAGAGTGTAACAAGCAGGGGGAAGGTACGTTCATCCTTTATCGGTCTTTGTCGGTGCTAACTCGGGTCTGATGTCCATATCAACCAAGTCAAGTCGTGCATTGACACCATCCTTTGTTTTGTCACGAATGTTCAGTAAGAGACCAATCAAGTTGTCACATACATTCTTCTCTACATGCATAACGTCGATGCAGTGGCGAACTTCTAGGTGCTCCCAATAAGGTAAGTGCCAAAATATTGATCTCTTCTTCTAGATCAATTTGTTCTCACGGGTCCTTGTTTTACGTCCCTTTCCGAGCATAACATATAAATCCTTAACCATATCATAGACCTCTTTTCCGCTTAAATGCCTTGGAGCTGAACTGTTCTTCTCTCCATCGAATTGTTTCTTCATCCCGCGGTATGGGTGAGCCCTTCGAAGGAACCTACGGTGACACATGTACAAGGTTTTGCGCGAGTGCTTCAGCCACACACTCTCGGTATCATCTAAGCAGTGAGTACATGCTTTGGCCCCTTTTGTACTATGGCCCGACAGGTTAGCAAGGGCGGGATAATCATTTATGATGCAGAACAACAAGGAGCGTACGGTGCAGTACTCTCGTTTGTACGCATCTCATACCTATACCCCTTCGATCCACAGTATTTTTAGATCTTCAATCAATGGTGCTAAGTACACATCAATATCATTCCCAGGTTCCTTCGGCCCTTGGATAAGTATCGACAACAAAATATACTTCCGCTTCATACACAACCAATGTTGAAGATTGTACATACAGAGAGTCACGAGCCAAGTGCTATGTCGGCTGCTCATGATACCGAAAGGATTCATTCCATCTGTACTCAATCCAAACCTTATATTCCTCGGTTCCGCACCGAAGTCTGCAAACCTCCTATCGATGTTTCTCCACTGGGTGGAATCAGCAGGGTGTCGTAGCTTTCCATCCTGCTTACGCTCCTCCGAGTGTCAACGTAGCAGTTTTGCCTCCTTTGGGTTCGCAAAAAACCGCTTCAAACGGGGAATTACAGGAAGATACCACGCCACCTTAGAAGGAGGTCCTTTCTTCACCTCGATGCCCTCGCCCTCATCTGATTGATTCTTACGCTTGTATCAGGATGCGTTGCACACCGGACATACATGCATGTTTACGTACTCTTTACGGTAGAGGATACAGTCGTTTGGACATGTATGTATTTTTTCTACTTCCAATCCCAACTGACAAAGAACATTCTTGGCTCTGTAGGTGGTTTTGGGCAACTCGTTTCCATCTGGAAGCATGTCCACTAAGAGACCTAACAGCGCCGTCAAACTCTTGTCGGAGCAACCGTTGCTTGCCTTCAATTTCAGCAGTTCAAGCACGGATGACAACCTTGTGTATTCCGGCTTGCAGCCCGGGAACAAAGGCTTCTCTAAGTCCTCCATCAAGCCCTCGAATTTACCAGACTTTCTCTCACTATAGTTCACTTCTGCATCGCGAAACATCTGATCCAGATTGTCATCGTGCAACCTATCCGAATCGGAACCATAATCGACATCATCCGGCGGCATATCGTTGACTTCGTCGGTGATGTCATTATTATTATCTTCTTGTATAATCTGCTCTTCACCGTGACTAGTCCAACGTGTATACCCCTTTTTGAAACCCCTTCGAATCAAATGTGATTGGATCTGCGCTTGGTTGTCAAACATCTTCAGATTCTTGCAATCAATGCATGGACAATACATATATTCTGCCCCCTTATTCAACATATCCCTCTCAGCAGCTCTTGTAAAAGCACACACGCCATTAATGTACTCTTCACTCACACGGCTCTTAGCGTACATCCAGCTTTGGTCCATCACACGGTTCGTGTTGAAAACCCTGAAAATAAATAAAATGGTGACCATGGGCTTCACTAGCGATTTCGGAGTAAACGCCAAACTACTCAAATTAAAGGATGCTTATTCTCCAGTAGCTCACCTCGATCACGAGGAAGGTGTCAATGAAGTCGGCCGGGGACCGGAAGGTCCAAGGCGGCTGGTCGTCGGTGAACAGAGGCGACGGCGGTAATTCTCCTCGGTGACAGGTCTTCTCGGTGGAAATAAACTGAAACGAAGCACATGCACAACTTTAGGGGGACATATAGGTGGGGAAATCGACCTTGGTAGGGTCAAGCACTCACCGGAGAAGAGTTGGCATAAATGGCGGCGGCGGTGACATGCAGCTCGGCGTGGGCGACAATAGCTGAAATGGACCACACGATCGATCGAGTGGGCTCCGTGAGGTGAGGCGATACTAAAAACCGGGCACGGAGTGGCACCGATGGACTCACCATAGCGCCAGAGATGGAGAAGAAGACCGTTGAGGAGTACACTGCAACAGATGATAAGTAAGAGAGCAAAACGACGCACCGTCTGTGATGGGATAATTATCACAGACGGTTATTAATAAGAACCGTCTGTGAAGTATTACAGACGGTTTCCAACATAAAACCATCTTTGATATGTAGCAATATCACAGAAGGTTATTATTACGAACCGTCCGTGATATTACCTTTCACGATTTGATTTTTAGCGCGACCCGATAATACGACGCCTCTAAACCAAAACCGTCTGTGATGTCATGTAATACAGACGGTTTTGGTCAACCGTCTGTGATGAGGCGTCCAGTATGTGCCTTTTTGCAGTAGTGTTTCCAATAATAGACACGCTAAATAGTCTCCGGTGAAGAGCTTCGGCAAAAGGACAAGAAGATGGTGCCTTGCTGCGATATTAGGATTACATTAGGGTTTATTCTTAGAATATATACACCCCAATGATATTAGTTAGCTTGTAGACGCTGGATTTTGTAGTACGGACATTTGCTCTCTTTTGTTCCGAGTAATTGCACATCGCCTATAGGTGGCTAGTCTTGCATTTATGTCGGAAAATTACAGTTGCTTTTATTATATCTTGTGCTAGCTTTGGAGCCTTAGCACACTCATTTGGATCTTGATTTTGAATGTTAGAAGTGTGCACACATGTTAGGTAAAGTTGTACCCCTCTGCAGAGTATAAATCTATTTAAATAGCCATGCTCACGGTCATGAGCGTGCCTAATGCGGTCACATCGGGTACAGACTTGATTTTCACAACATACGGTTTCATTGGAAAAACATGGGAAATGTTTGTGGTTTATATTTGAGTTGATTACTATGTCTATGGCTGAAATTGAAATGTTGCTCGCAGCCGAGGAGGGTTGTAAGTTATTGAGTTTATTCATTTGATTACTTACTTACTGTCATGTATCAATTTAACTGCTCTTTCAATTTCCATTACAAAATACTACATATGGATATTGCAAACAAAACATGCTTAATGCTAAAATTTGCTCAATGCTGAAAATAACTTGTACATAGAGCCTCATATTTTATTAGCCTTGCATATATATAAACTTTACGATACACTACAAGTCTTGCGGAGTACGCAATGTACTCAATCTTTGTTGTTTAGAGGATGATGATGACTAGTTACAAAACAACGTCTTTTTTGCTCTCGGTACCGGAGGGTACGGGGACGGGACATTCTAGGTCTTATTCGTTGTTGGTTGCCTGAAAGTTTGGATAGACATGCTGCTGGACTTTTGCTTCTAAGTTATTATAATTCCGCTACTATTTCTTATACTTGAGCTTTTATTTGGTCCGTCGGCCCTTGTGATGTAAACTCTATAGTCGTTTAAGTTACGTACCATATTTGTTTCATGTTGCATAGATTTATGTATGGATGTGTGTACTAATGTTGTGGATGTGTGTACTAACTACTGATCATGAGACTAACACGGTACACACATGAGGGTATTGAAAACCCGGGTCCGACTTAAAAAGCCTAAACAAACAGGGTCATATACCACCGGCCATTCTGTTGTTGCATTTATATATATATATATATATATATATATATATATATATATATATATATATATATATATATATATATATATATATATATATAGCAGAATCAAATAAACAAGACGGAGTTTCCTTACCCTTTCCGGCGTTGGTAGTTGAGGATATGCCGGGATTATGAGCTTCCAAATAAAAAAGATTCATGATAGCTTGCAAAAGAGGATATCATTGATCCGGCCTGATGTCGCTGCACCCGTTGACGACGTTGGCCGTGTGGGCACGTTATCCACGTCGCCGCTGCCTTATTAATAGACATGCTCCTGGAGAAGACAGGTGTCGATCTCGACCAGTGATCGTTCATGCTATCTATTTTGCTTGCAATGATACGTTTCGTTACAAATTGTTATAGCCAGTGTGACGACGTTGGCCGTTTGGGCACGTTAAACATGTCACTGCTGCCTTATTAATAGGGCTAAACAAACAGGATCATACACTACCAGAATCCGTTACTTTCCCGAGTACCCGAAACACCTGGGAAAGTCCCTAAAACACTCGGGAAACTAATCCCGAAGGTCAACAGCCGGGAAAAACCACTCGGGATCGTTTAGTCGGGAGAAAACTGGTTTCCCGAGTGTTCCCGACAGTTACACTAACTTTCCCGAGTGTTACGACTTAGAATAGTTCGCGCAATGAGTTCGCTCACCGTAACGGAATACTTTCCTGAATGTACATCAGTCAAGGACACTCGAGAAAGTAGGTAAATTTTCCCGAGTGTATATCAACTACACTCGGATAATAGGGAAATTGTCCCGAGTGTATGTCAACTACACTCGGGAAATCTAGCCACGTGGGGATCCAACACACATGCATATTCATAATTTTCTCGAGTGTATGTCAACTAAAAACACTCGGGAAATTACCCGAACAGCTTATGTACCAAATTTGTACGTACAATGTATTTCATTTTAAACTAGGCTTAGGCTGACAGAAAACTCGATCGGCAATCAAACAAACCATACATTCCATAATAAGAAAAATACCACCAATTAACCACAAATCATCACAATGCCAACACGGACATGTTCTAGGGTTACATAAGCCCCTCTTCCCAGGGCAGTCTTTATCCTCACACCTCGCCGTGAATCCCAAATGTGAACATACTCTACCAAAATGTTTGAAACACCGCCAGACATCTCACTTCCTATAGATACACCAGCACTGTCCAGAAAATGGAAAAGAGAACAAACACATAACCACACTGGTTTCACACACTTTGACTACTAGCACTGATTGGAAATGTAATTCACCTTACATGAGAAGCTCCTAGTTCAGAATTAATGTTCTAATTAAATTAACAAAACATAAAAGATAACAAAATAGCCTATGCATTAGTTAGTTACTTAGTTGTAGTACAAATAATGTTTGTGATCTTCGTAGATAAAAGAATTTGTAACTACAAGGACAGTAGTCATTAGAACAAACGGAACAGCACAACCAGTATGGAATGTGTATCAGAAATATAAAAATCAAGCAGTCAACAAAGTCCTATACTCCTATGTATTCTACAACAATGACTTCACAGTCTAGACAAGGAGTCATCCCCTCACCAGCTTATTTCGGAACATGTTGTACAAACTCATAATAGTGAAATCAAAGCAAACTAAAGAAATAATGAAATGTGAACAAATGGCTCACCTGACCATGGAGCGGATTCTGACGTTGTAAATAGTAATGTTAGTAGATGGACGACCATAGAAAATTCCATATTGATCCCAACCACTCTTTATAGCTATCCCATCATCACCAACAGAGATGTAGCAATTTTTAATCATCAAATTCTCACAGGAATCTGCATAAACAGTAATAACAATTGAGAATCTGATTAGTGAAGCATAAAATGTACTGAACAATACAATAAGATTCCAAGATAACACGGGAGTACAGTAGTACGCTCAGTACAGGGGTTGAAGGGTTCGTATTGTCACTAAACGTACAGGTGGTGGTTTCCAGAATTTTTGACCGATACAGCCAGTTTGCAAACTGCATTTGCAGTTGTGATCATCACGGTTTCGTATTTACAAAAATGACAACGCTGGTGCACGGCCACCGTGCGCCAGTGCTACCGTGTCACCGACATGCGTACTGGCGCGCGCCCTACCAGCGCTAGGCCCGCCACCACACCGTGTTGAGCTATAGTGGCTGAAGCGTTGCCACCCCGCTCCAGCCACCACCACCTCAGCGAGCTACAATGGCTGGAACGTTGCCATCCCGCTCTAGCCACTGTTCCCATTAGTGCTAATTAGGTTAATTAGGTTAGGTTAGGTTAATTAGATAATTAGTTAGAGTCTGAAATTTGAAAGAATTTTAAAATATAGTAAATTAGTTCAAAAAATTATAATTTTTTTTGTGTAGCCTCCTGACACCGTGTATTTGTTTGTGTAAATTTTTCACAAATTTATTCGTTCAAATTATTTTGCTACTTCATTATGATTGTCCGTTAAATGCGAATCAATAAATATAGAAAATAAGCTCCAAAAAAATTGAATATTATTTTGAAGGCTCCTCACGCAGTGGACTTGATTGTATAATATTTCGGCAATTTTATATGTGTTCTGGTATTGTCTAAAACATTTAGAATTTAGGTCGCAAACATTTCAATTTTAGGTTTCGAAAATTATAGTTTCATGATTTCATGTGACTTGGAATTTATAGAAAAAACACTGCATTGCAACTCCATTGGAGATGTCGATTTACAATATGACAACACATATAACAACCAAAATACGCTGCATTGCAACTCCATTGGAGATGTCTGAAGGAAGGAAGAAGAATTGTCACTCTCGTACAACATCCCAGCAACAATCCAATATCATCACTGCATTGGATGATATTTTTTTAATACTGTATTGTACCACAGGCTAGATAAACTTATACATAAACCAACTGAGACTGAGGGAAATGCGTGACATGCAGATCATACAATGATGTACCGTATCCTCCGACTCGTGTGTGTTTCGAAGACTACGGTACATCGTTATATGATCTGCACGCCACGTATTTCCCCAATTTGGTTCATGTACAAGCCTATCTAGCCTGTGGTGCGATGCAGTATTAAAGAATAGCATCGACATCAGCAGTCTCCGTACAACACACCTTCTTGCGTGCGGCCATCTTTTGGGGTACGTCTCTAAGATGTCTGGCTGGTTGCGCATCTGGAGTCGCTCCACGATAAGGTAAATCATTCTGAGCTGGTGGAGGTTGATGTCGAGCTGTCTTGATTAGAAGCTCTCTCTCGGAGCATCCGGTCACGTCGTACCTCTCTCCATCTCGGTGGCCATGAACACATAGGCCTCGTCTGCGCGATGATCAAGGGCGTCATGTAGGTGATGGTGGTGTCCTGCTCCCCTCGGTGGATATGAACTTGCTAAAGACCTCCTTCTTACGGTAGGAAGCGGCGGAAGGCAGTGCGTCCTAGTGCATGCGCGGTAGTGGAACTCCATACGGATGATGGCTTCCCTAGCAGCATCTTGCATCCGAGCTTGTCTGTCTCCCTCTCTACCGTGAAGCGGTAGGGTCTGTCTCCTCGTAGATGGCCCTTCGAGTAGACAGTGACCTTGACGCGACACATTTCCTTGCCGTACTTGTTGATAGTGAAGCCATAATACTCCGGTCGATGGATGTAGCCCAAGCCCTGAAGTATGCACCACAACTCTGCACAGAAACCTCCCTCCTTCTCAGCGTAGGTGTTCATGAAACACATCTAATTTTTTTTGAAATTAAGAGAAGATAAGTATCCAATTTAAGCCATAACATTTTTCTACATGCGACTAACAACGTTAAAGTAAGTAAATGCTTGCAAAATTACAAAATTACGACCAAACTACCTAAAGCTACGACAACCACTAAATAATTAGGACTAATTAATTACCACTAAATTAATTACCTAAAATTGAAATGTTTGCGACCTAAATTCTAAAATTTTTAGACAATACCAGAATACATATAAAATTACGAAACATTACACAATCAAGTCCACTCGTGAGAGCCTTCAAAATAAAATTCAAATTTTTTGAGCTTCTTTTCTAAATTTATTGATTAAATGCGACGGAACAGTCATACAGTAGCGATAACAATTACGAGCGAATAAAATTATGAAAATTTACAAAAGCAAGTACACGATGCTAGGAGGCTACACAAAAATTTCATAATTTGTTGAACTCATTTGCTATATTTTAAAATTTCTTCAAATTTTAGACTATAACAAATCATCTAATTAACCTAACCTAAACTAATTAACCTAATTAGCACTAATGGAAAACAGTGGCTGGAGCGGGGTCGCAATGCTCCAGCCACTGTAGCTCAGCACGGGGTGAGGTGGCGGGGCTAGCGCGGCGCGTCCGGTGTGTGTAAACAAAGAAAGCAGCGCGGGCGCCGCGATGGCCGTGTGCGGCGTTGCTATTTTTGTAGATATGAAACGCGATGGTCACAACTGCAAATACGGTTTACAAACTGGCCGTATCGGCCAAAAATTCGTGGTTTCCAAGATAGTAACATTCTTGCAGTCGTATGTATGAAGTGTCCAGAAGGGAGAATCACGTAGAGTGATGTTAGAAATAATAATGGTACCTGACCGCATGAGGTGCACAACAGGACCCCTTGTGTGATGGAGGAGCTTCCTACGAAATTTAATCCACCAACTTTGGCCTTGCCCATTTATAGTGCCATTGTGACCTATTAATACAGAGTTATAAAAGAGAATGAATCATAGCTGACGAAAATAGTGACCAATTTCAGGACAAAAAAACTGCTAGAAAGAATATTAATAGCAGGAATAGACTGTCAATATATCATTCATCTAAATGATGAAGCTATATGATGTTTAGCAACTTTAAGCTTATCCCTATTAGAATGATAGCTTCACATCCATACTTGTTCTTACCATTAAAATATCAATTCACTTAGTTTCAACTGTTTAATTGAAACAATAATTGAATGCCTCTCTTGTATACCGACACAGAAATAAATGAGCAATAAAGCAAGATGTATACGAAAATTGATTGAGAAACAACTTTTGCAATTATTTAATACAAAATCAGCCTTTTACAAATAAATTATGGACAGAGGCTTCTGCGTACAGTTCAGTTTCAGATATGGTGGTTTCAACTTTCAAGATCTGTTGGGACTTGGAACTAACATTATACTTGAATTGCTTTAACAACAAATATCATACGTCACACCAAAGATTCATACTTTAAGTTTCAAAAAGTAGAAAAAGCCACAAATGAACAAGAATATATCCTTGTCAATTAGCTTTCGCTTACTGGTGGAAAAGTATAACTTGAGATTGGAGGTTTTCAAGTTCAAACATGATAAACCACAGGGCACAGCATTTCAAGTTAAAGTCATACTCCACACAGGCCATAATACCAAACAATATTTGCTTTTCATTGCTTTGATTTCAGAATGCAAACACAAAGTTCAAAGTATCAAATGAGCATTAAAATGAACCAAAAGGAAGCATACAATACAACCTACCAGTTATAGTCACATCCTTCAGGTCTTGACCATGTATGTTAGCCCGCTACGCGGTGTCTCGCACATGAGGCGCTGGAACACAGAACACACACTCGCTTGGAAGAAGAATGAACTTGCAGGACACAAATGTTTTGGTGCTGCTAAACCACACAACATTTTCTCCTGTTTTACGCTCCTTTTATTCTGACCAAGTGACTACAAACGGTTTCATGCAAAGCAATAAACACACGCACTAAACGCTCTGCTACTAATTGTGCCCACTAGTACTGAAAACTGAAAAACTAGTAACGCCAGCATTGAACGCCATTTAGCTAGCCAACAATGAACGCTAAAACTGAAACATTACTGACAATAAACAAAAATAAACGGATGCAATCAAGGATTAATCAACAAACACCCCCTAATCCTTGATGCGTTTTCTTGATCTCAACGATGTCGATCCTTGTGCGCAGTTCCTGAAACTTGACGTGGTCGTCGACGTCGCCGGCCATGTCGCTATTGCTATAGCCGACAAACCGTGGCTCCTCCAACTTCTTTGCGTAATGACAACCATAGCTCCGTGTACCAGCAATGCACTGGAGTATATGCTTGACTGTCATGCGCCGCCTGGTGTCGCACCCCGACTGTGGTGGCACCGTTATTCCTCTGCACCGTGACACCGGGCACTAAGCCACGTGCCATGCGTGTGCTCCCATGCGCAGCCCTGCAGGCCTGATGTCGGCGCTCGCCGAGCCACCTGTGCGCGCGTGCCGCTGGTCGTTGGCCTGACGTCGTGCTATATGTTTGCGCGGCCGCACACTACATGCGTCGAGGTCGTGCCAGCGTCTTTGCGCGCCTAGAGCCTTGGGCGAGTCGCGCCGTGTGCCACCGGGACGAAACCGTCGCCATCACCCCATTGCCCACGCGCCGCCGTTCGCGGGACGCCGCGTGAACCTCCGGCGACCACTGCCGGCCCGCCGCCACCGAGTGTTGCCGCCCGTGCTCTGCGCCGATCGTGTGCTGAGCCGCCATCGCCCTCCCGCGCCTCCGCCGCGTCTGCAAAGACCGTCGCGTGCGCGCCGTTGCCGCACCACTCCACATGTCGTCCCTGGCGCTGCACTCCACCGTGTCGCCGCGCGCCTCCACGCTTCTTTGGGTCCCACGCACGATGCGTGTGCGGTTTGTGCAATGTTGAGGTAAGCACATAGAGCCGATGCAAGTGCGGTTTACCCGCACAAGTATCTTGACGCTGCGGTTGCGGTTGTGAGCACACCATCTTAGATGAGCGTCTCATAGCAGTTCTCGTCGAGCTGCCCGAGGCTCACTTTGTTGCTGCGTAGTTGTGGGATGTAGTACACTCTCGTCAACGCAAGATGCTCCCCATTTTGGTAGGTAAACAGGACAGTGCCACGTCCGCGTATATTCACCACCTAGCCGTCGCCAAACTTGACGGAGCCGGTGACACCCTCGTCAATCTCCGTGAAGCTTGCCTGGCACCCAGACATGTGATTGCTGGCACCGGTGTGCAGGTACCAAGCGCCCTGGATGCACCTGCGCGTGCACCTCGTTGAGTACCACGTCAGTACCTGCGCCCACAGAAGCCTCAGTGAGCTGGCACACCTGCGCCATGAGAAGCGTAGGTTCGTCGTCGTCAACCTGCGTCAGATTAACTTGCTCGGCGCGCTTAGGCTTGCGGCAGTCCCTAGAGTAATGCCCGTACTTGTCGCAGTTGTAGCAGTGAACACGCGACATGTTACGGCGCACACCGGATGAGCCACCGTCCTTGCCGTCATGCCCGCTTTTGCCGCGCCCATGGCCACGTGGCTTGCCGCAATAACGGTTATCACCGCCAGGAGCCGCCCTTGCTCCCTCTTCTTGGCGCGCATGAGCCACTCATCGAACTCCTTGTGAAGGACTACATTGGATCCTCTTCGGATAAGAGCAGACGCGTACTGGTACTACTTTGGTGTCGTCACGCCCGTATTGCTGTTCCACCGCTCGAAGCCGACCGGTGAGCTCCTCAAGTGACAAAGTGCTTAAATCAAGGAACGTTTCGATCGCGATTGCCACTTGGGTGTACCTGGATGGCACAACGCGAAGGAATTTCTTCACTACCTTCTCTTCTTCCACCGTGTCGCCGAGGACTCGAAGGTGGTTGACGAGGCCTGTAATTCTCATGGAGAATTCGTCCACCGTTTCTCCCTCCTTGAACTGGATGTCCTCGAACTCCTTGCACAGCTGTTGCACATTTGCCTCGCGAGCGATCCGCCCATCCTCATCATCTTGAGGCATCCCATGCCTCCTTGGCCGTGTTCTTCACGGCCAATGTGGACAACATGTCGGCGTCACGGCTCGGAGGATGGCTACGAGGGCCATCATGTCCTCCCTCTCGCTGGCGATGCCGGGATCGATTGCCGCCCATAGTCCTCGCGCCTTTAGGTTCACCCTCATCACGAGAGCCTAGTCGGTGTAGTTCGTCGTCGTCAGCATGGGGTAGACGACCGATCCCGTCGTCTCCCTTATGACGTGCTCCTGCACCACCAGCTCGCGTTCTCCCCTTCGTGCCCTGCTCCATCCGCGCTCCCGGGGCGGAGTACGTGAGCTAGACTGGGATCGTGAGGCCATGGTAGTCAGGCTCTGATACCAATCGTTAGCCCGCTCGCCGGTGTCTACACACACGAGACACCTGGAACACAGAACACACACACTCGCCTGGAAGAAGAATGAACTTGCAAGACACAAATGTTTTGGTGCTGCTAAACCACACAACGTTTTCTCCTGTTTTACTCTCCTTTTATTCTCACCAAGTGACTACAAACGGTTTCAAGCAAAGCAATAAACGCACGCACTAAACGCTCTGCTACTAATTGTGCCCACTAGTACTGAAAACTGAAAAACTAGTAACGCCAGCATTGAACGCCATTTAGCTAGCCAACAATGAACACTCAAACTGAAACATTACTGATAATAAACAAAAATAAACGGATGCAATCTAGGATTAATCAACAATGTATAAGGCTCCCATATCGAGGTCCCCTGTGCTCTCTTCCATACCCATATGACGGTAACGGAGACATCAATGGCCAGTATATTTCATCCTTACATGTAAGTAACGCAAGAAGCTATCAATGTTGACTCAGTTGGACAAAAATGCACCAAACTGTAAAAGTTACTACAGTCAAACGATAAGCAAGAAAATCCTAGTCCCACTTTGCCTATGGTTGAGCTAATTGTATAAGCTAGGGAAAAAAGAACATCATTATAATCCCTTTTTTTAGGCTAAAATGTGAGAAAATGCCAGAAGTTTACTCTGGTGCGAAGGTTTTTCTTGGTCAAGGAAAATCATCACTTGATTCATTGTTCAAGTGATCCAAGTAAGCTTGATGATACCTGCACAGGATGAAAAAGGCAACAATTATGCAAAGGTTTTAATAGATAATTCCAATTAAAAGAAACTAGGGACTACATATATAGTTGAACATTTATTCTTATTACTTTGTATTTTTGAATTTTTAATTTCAATTGCTAATTCTCTATCTTTTTTAACTTTTTTAATCTGTATATTTCTCTAGAAAAATATTTTTTTTTTCTCTTACAGCAGGCCATTCACATTTCCAAGTATTATTATATTCAACTATACTAAAGGCAGACAAAGCAAATACAAGGCATGCATGCCGAAGCATCATAAAAAACCGACTCATTAACCACATATTCCGTTATTTCATCAGCCAGTCTGTTGTCGCATATATATATATATATATATATATATATATATATATATATATATATTTGTATGTATGTGTGTGGGTAGCTGTGTCAAATAAACAAGGTGGAGTTTCCTTCCTTTCCGGCCTAGGTAGCTGAGGATATGCCGAAATTATATATCCATTGTATGTATGTGTGTGAGGATTAAGAGCTTCCAAATAAAAAAGATCCATTATATATCATTGATCCGGCGTCATGTGGCCGGCTGCACCCGTTGACGACGTTGGCCGTATGGGCACGTTATCCATGCGCTGCTGCCTTATTAACATACATGCTCGTGGAGAAGACAGGTATCGATCTCGACCAGTAAAACACGCATACGTACGTGGCGTTTCCAAATAAAAAATCATTATATATCACTGATCCGGCCTCATTTTTGCTCACACCTACTCGAGTAGGTGATATCAGGCTTACAGATGCTCTCTCACCCGATGACGATCGACGTTTTGGCCGTATTGGCACGTTATCCATGTCGCTGCTGCCTTGTAAATAGGCATGCTCCTGGAGAACACAGGCATCGAACTCGACCATTGATCTTTAAAGCTGGCTAGAAAAGCAATCGGTGACATACACATACACACGCATACGAAGTATACATAGTTCATATCGATCACACATACGTTCATGGGGAGCCTGGGTAAGGGAGCTACCGTGTATGAGCAGAAGAGGGCCATGGGCACGGCCTCCATCTTGGCCATCGGGACGGCCAACCCGAGCAACGTGGTGGATCAGAGCACGTTCCCGGACTTCTACTTCCGTGTCACCAACAGTGACCACAAGCAGGACCTCAAGGACAAGTTCAGGCGCATATGTACGTATGAAATCCAAAGTCCTTGTCCCTAAGAGTTGCATGTCAGCATTAAATCTACTGAAATCTAGCCTGATTAAGGCTAACGCTCACTCCTTTTTTAAAAAAATAATAGATCTAGATTCAATGTATGAGATCACTTTGCCTCCTCTCCTAATGAGATATCATCAAGCATAGCATAGATAAAAAAAAAACTCAGACGGACTTTAGACTTGAGATATTCCCCACTCCATGCCATCTTTAAACATGTATTCGTTCGTGCACCCAGATGTCATGGCCTTAAAATCATCTACCACCCTTTTTCTTATTTTGTTAGGATTAGATTATAATTAATGATGTAGAGTTGTATAACAAATACAACTGTATAAATACATGTCGTAGTATCTATCTTGCCACGAAATTGCACGAGAAATACAGCTAGTTTATTTAAAAACCAAGTAATTTCTTTCCAGTGGAGCAGGAGCCAAAAACATGCCTCACAAAGAACTGTACAAGATATGAATATGATTTTAAACGGGACGGACTTGTTGACACATACTTTTGAAGATTATATGCCTGTAAGATATTCAACTCATATGCTTGTCTTAAATTAACGTGCGCAAAACACACGCTACGGTAAAACTGCAGGTGAAAAATCCACCATCAAGAAGCGCCACCTCTACATCGATGAGGCGCTGTTGGCTGCTAATCCTGAGATGACCACCTACATGGCCCCAACTTTGGACAAGCGCCAGGCCATCGTCTCCAAGAAGGTTCCAGAACTCGGCGCCGCCGCAGCCGCGGCCGCGCTCAAGGAGTGGGGCAGGCCGGCGGAAGACATCACCCACCTTGTCGTGGGCTCAACCAGCGGCGGCAGCGACATGCCTGGCGCCGACTACCACATCATCCGCCTCCTCGGCCTCCCCACCTCCGTCCGCCGCGTTGCCTCTACCACCAGGGCTGCTTCGTTGGCGCGGCAGCCCTACGCTTGGCCAAGGACCTCGCCGAGAACAACGCCGGCGCACGCGTGCTCGCCGTCTGCGCGGAGACCAACGTCATGTACTTCCGCGGCGTCGACGACTCCCACTTCGACAACCTGGTCTGCCAGGCGCTTTTTGGGGACGGGGCGTCGGCCGTCATCGTCGGGGCTGACCCGGTCGCGGAGAAGCCGCTCTTCGACATCGTACACGCGACGCAGCTCCTGATACCGGAGACGGGCGGCGCCATCCGGGCTCCTCCGGGAGGTGGGCCTGACGTTTGGTCTCATCAGTGAGGTCCCGTCGCTGATCGCCAAGAACATCGAGGCTGGCCTCCGAGAGATACTCAGCGGCGCCGGCGTCGCCGACGACGACCGGAACTCGCTGTTCTGGGCGGTGCACCCGGGGGGGCGCGCGATCCTCGACAAGGTGGAGGCGGCGCTTGGGCTGAAGCCGGAGAAGACGCGGGCGTCGCGCAAGGTTGTGACGCCCCGTGTCATTACCCCAGGGGTAATAACACTTGGCACACGGATTACTATTCGTTTGCTCGATGAACACTGCTCCAACGAATAGTAGCCTTTACGAGTTACGCGTGAACAATAAGATAGAAACTGTCATTTATTCAGCATTAGTACGAGAGCTAAGATCTTAATACCAGTTTTACATAAATACCCAAAGGAACTTCCCGCTTCTCTTATGCATTACGAGTACGGCAGCCTATCCGTCCCACATGCCAAAGTAGCTCCTAACTCACCCTGGGTCCTCTTAGTCAAAGCCCTTTTTCCTCCAGCTGTTGCGCCTGTACCTGCAAGTCCTTCGTCCCACACGGGATAGTTCCCGGTCGGACTAGGATCTACAAAGGAGAATACTAACAAGATTGAGTACACGAATGTACTCAGCAAGCATTAATAGCAAAAGATGCACAGGATGCACTATCTCTACTCTTTATCACAAATTCTAAATCATCTCGCTTTAGAAAATAAATCTCGACAAAAAGGGTGGCAAGTTTTATCTTGAAAAACTCTACTAGTCGCTCGGAGAGACAAAAGACCCCGTGGTTCCGTAGACTCCAATCACGAGGCGGCATGAATTCATGATTTGTTTAGCATCTGCGAGCTTTGTACCACTTTACCCATAGCTATTCGAACTCTTTGTGAGCAGGGTCCACGCATTACCTTAGATGCGGGTTCGAGATCGTAATCTGAGCGTTTTCGAGTTCGTGATTAATTTCTCCACCCATCACCTTCCGCGGTGCAGATTAAGTCACGCTGCGACCTCATCATCCACCGAGTTACGGTGAGGTTGGTTGAGGCGACTTCTATGCACTCAACACTCCACCTTAGCGCATATAGCGCCTTGGATCCCCACTTCGGACTATCCCCACGGTCTGGGTTCCTCCATATCACTCACACACACCTATTACTTACCGATGTGGAGAGCATAGTCACGTAACAAGGTAGCATTTTCGCCGCGAAGCGGGAAGATGGTTGGCACTGAATTACGGCATCTGACCGAGCAAGAGTTTGTTGGTCCTTATATTATAGCCATATGTAAAAAGGGGCCCACCTCTTACCTCAACATCATCATCGCGCTTCCCCAGCCAGGGCCCCCTTTTTACCCTCCTAGTAAGTCTCAATCTTTCTTAATCATCTTATCTTATCTCAATCATTTTCTTTAGGTTTTGGAAAATCATTTTGATGCAATACATATAATAGTGCAAGATAGGGTATATTTTTAAAGTAACTATATTAATGTTCAAGAGGATCGCTTGCCTTCGTAGAAGTAGGAAAGGTTGGTGTCGACGAAAATCTGGTCAACTGCTCCCGTCGGTGCTGGTTCGTCTTCTGTAGCAAATCGGCAGCACGGATAATAATATAAGTAAATACATATTTGATTTGAGTGATAATATGGATACATAGTTAGTGGCTTCTACCAGTTAGCACAAATTAACTACTTAAAGCTTTTGCGACCTAAGCTAAGTTAATACCCCTCCCCGATCTAGCCGCTCTACGGTCTACTCTCGCTAAGACCGAACAAACCAAGGCTCACGCTTAACAAACGAATTAATAGACTAACCGCTAACCCAAAATTAACTAACAACTGCTCCTAAAAAGACACCAGTCGCAACAGCTAATCTAGAAGCTAATCGCCTACTAACATCTTCCCAAACCCAACTCCCATTCTAACCCCTAACTTAACTCTAATCTACCCTAACCTCACTCTCTCTCCTCTCACACTCACACCCGGCCGTCCCTACTCAACCCACACACACAGCCCACACACACAGCACTCATTCACACTACCCCTCCCGATCCCCTTCTTCCTCCCCCGATTTCAACCCGCCGCCGCCCTGCTCTCCTCGCGTCGGCTCCTTAGGCGTCGCCCGCCGCCGCTCCTCTGCTCTCTCCTTCAGCTCACGATGCCGCCGCCGCTGGGCTCCTCGCCAGCCGTCGCGGATCGCCTCCTCCACCGTCGGCTCGGTCTCTCCTCCCGACTTCGAGATCCGGTCGCCTCCTCCTCATCCGGGCGGCGAGCCAGGCGCGCCGCGTGCTCTACTCGCCTCGGCTCGGGTCCTCCTTTTCCTCCCTCTGCTGCGCCGATCTACGGTCCCGGGGCGTCGGCCCGGCCGGCTCGGCCTCCCGGCCGCCGGCACCAGAGCACAGAAGCCCCCCCCTTCTTAATGCTCATCTAGGGTTCTTGCTATAAGTTCTACTGATGAATGCTACTTATGCATGGATGCAGGTCAGTGGGTGCAGATCTGGATGTGAAGGTGCTACTGGAGGTATGAACATGCTCACCTCAAGCTCAAAATGCATATGTTTTACCTGATGATGAAATGTTGGATGGGATTGCTTTGGGGTGCTACTGATGGTTCTGACTCACTGCTATACTGAGGTGATACTTCCCCTACATCCTTCCTCTACTCCCTCCTTCTCTTTGCTCTGTGATGCTAGTGAGCGAGAGTTAGATATCGCTGCTCTCTTGAGATGCGGGGATATCATGAATGATGTGGGTGTGTAGCATGTCGGGGTGGCGGAGGTTACCTCTGTTGGGTTCGGGGATGGGGGCAAGTGGATGGTATCGTTGGCCTTGTGCGGTGCTCTCCTCCTTCTCCCTTGTTGTGGGTGGCTTGCAAGTGATGATGCCAGGATGCGAGCTTGCTTCGCCTCCGGCGCTTCTCCATTCTTGCTCCCTTCCGCTTTGGGCCGTCTGGTGAATGTGAGTGGATGGTGCTCGTGTATGGTGAATGGCAATATGGTTTGTGGGAAAGGCATGGAGATGGTTTACGAGGTGTTGGGGTTTGGTCGGTTGTGGGTTGCGGTAGAGGTGGTGGCGGTGGTGGTCGAGCCGAGCCGCCCGTAATGGGGTGGATGTCCTCTTGCCGCGGTCTCGGTGTGGCCTTGATTCTTTGCTGCAGTTCAGCCACCGCCGTCGCGCCCTTGTTCTCTGGCCTCCCTCCTCCTCTTGCTCCCCTCTTTCTCTTTGGTCTGTTGCTTTGGTGAGAATAAGTGGGAGGGGATGGCTTTGTGGTGTGAATGGCTTACGGGGATATGCATTGGTGTGGCTTGCCTTGTGTTGCTAATGACCACTATGCCCTTGCCTTATCCTTAGGCTCTCTTGTGATGCTATTTGGGCTAAGGACCTTTTGGTCCATTGGTTACTAGATCACAATGCGAGGGATTCTCATTGTTGAGTAATTCGGTATCGTGGGTGTCGGATTCTATTAATGCCGATGAGGAGACCCACGGAGTGAAGTACCGATTGACTTGGGTGGTGCGGACATCTTGGCGATCAAGGCGACCAACTCCGGTTGGTGCAGGTATCTCGATGGTCAAGGGACCGACCACGAGGTTACTTTGGGTAGTTCATCTGCACTTTGGGGAAATCGTGGCAATCTTCCCTTTCTCCCAACCCTTACTTTAATCAAACTTAGGCTTGCTTCTATCTAACAATCTTTGGTAGAGAGTGGTAAGCGTGCGAGTTTTGGATGACTCGGTCCACACAAGGGTTTGACGGATCGGCGGTCAATGAACAAGATACACGGAGGGCTCGGTGATATGCAATGCAAGGGTTAGGCTTTGGTGAGTTGGGATTGTGTTACTTGCTATGCAAAGAAGGAAATGCCAAGATGCACATGATTGCAACTAAATGATGTAAAATACTCTTGTAAACAATGCTACCAAAGACTTATTTATCTAATGCAAATGACAAGGACAATGCGGTTTTACTTACCGACTTGATTCTCTTGTTGTCTTTGAATCTTTGGGGTTGAATGAATGATGCGTTATGATTGAGCTAATTGGCTATGCAATGCTCACGAGCGAAACCTAACGAACCCGTCGTCTTGACAGCGAAGCAATTGCTTAACAACGATCTAATACTATCGTTAACTCACCACTAAGGCGAGAATAATCGCTACTAATTGCCGATTACGGTTCTGAGTTAGGACTAAAAACGCGGTCCTCATCCTACCACACTTGAAAACAAACTTACCCCGAAGTTTAGAAGCTCGCTTGAGCAGGTTGGGGTGGACTTGCGCGATTCTTCCTCCTTCTCCCCCAGTAGCTTCTCGCATTGAGTGATTCTTGATAGCACCTTGTAGAAGCGGATCATTTTGTTCCTTAACTGTCAGTCTTCTGTCGCTAAAGTTTTCATTGAGCGCTCTTTGTAGGTCCACTCATCTTTTATGCAGGGTTATGTCGAGACTGGTAACACGCTGCGAGGGTTCTCTTAGATATCTTCGAAATTGAGAGGCATGAAATATGCCATGAATCAGAGACAGCTGGGTTGGTAACTCTAGTTTTACATGTTAGGGTGCCTTTACGCTCCAGAATCCGAAAGGGTCCCACGTAACGCGGACTTAGTTTCTTCTTTTAGCCGAATCGGCGTACTCCACGCATAGGTGATATCTTTATGTATACATAATCTCCAACTTCGAACTGGAGGTCTTTCCTATGCTTATCAGCATAGTTCTTTTGCCTGCTCTGGGAAATCTCGAGGCGTTCTCAAATTAGTTGAATCTTCTCGTCGTTCTCCTGTACCAGATCAGGTCCTAGTAGCAGTCTTTCTCTGACTTTATACCAACAGATTGGTGATCCACGCTTTCTGCCGTAGAGAGCTTCGTACGAGGCAATTTGAAGGCTAGATTGATAGCTGTTGTTGTATGCAAACTCCGCTAGGGTTAAACATTTTTCCCATGATTCTCCAAAGTTTAGCACCCATATTCTTAGCATACCTTCTAGGATTTAATTCACCCGTTCAGTCTGCCCATCAGTTTGTGGATGATAGACCGTGCTGAAATTTACGATAGTGTCGAAAGCAGTATGTAAGCTTTTTCCAGCAACCAGATACAAACACTGACCCTCTATCTGAGGTGATGGTCTTGGTGCTCCGCGTAGAGTAACTATTCTTTCGATATAAATCTCAGCAAGTTTATTGGTGTATTTACGATTTGTGGCAATGAAGTGGCTGGTTTTGTAAGGCGATCCATGATAATCCCAAATGGCATCCTTCTTTACGGATAGTGAGAGAAAATTTGTTATGAGGTCCATGCGGATATCCTCTCATTTCCATTCGTATTTCGGTGTTTTTAGCGATCTGCTTTGGGCGTTGGTGTTTGGCTTTGATCTTTTGGCGTTGTCGCATTGGCCTACATATTACGCTATGGCTCGCTTCATGCTTGGCCACCAAAGGTTTCCTTCAAGTCTCGTCGTTTTACGTCTTTGCTGAATGTATGGTGTCTTGGGTATCTTGAGCTTCACGTAGGACTATCTCCTTTAATTTTTGTTTGGTGGAGCGCAGATTCTAGTTTGTCGCCATAAGATTCGGAGTTACATCCAAATTCGAGGTTGGCCCGACTTAATCGTTGGATTTCTTGGTGATGAGGATCACAAAGTTGGTGTTCTGGGTTTGACCACGGAGAATGGAATGGAATACCATAGCCTCATTTAAATTGTAATTGAACCTTTAGCTAACTTCCCCAATCTCAATATTGGTGTTACTGCTAAGATCAGTAGGCCAAGCTTCTATACTAAAATCATACTTTCCAAGTCAATCTATTCTGCCAATTTATCTACCACATCATTTCTTACATTAGTCCGCCGATAAATATGACTCAATCAAGCACTATTATTCAATTCACTCTACTGATTTCTTCAATTCTTTATAATCCAAGCTATGCACCCAAATTCCAATCACAACTTACTATACTCTTCCAATCCTCCTTTATTCATTTTCTAAACCCGATCAGATTATTAATACTAGATCTCCCACGATCACTAGCAATATATCTAAATTCCATTCCCTTATCCAACTAAATCTAACAAATCCGACATAACCAAATTATCCAATTAAGTCCATAGAGTTTACTCATATATTAAGATTACACCAATTCATAAAAATTAACCTCGGTATATTGGTATGAAGATCCAACCGTTTAGCCTTTCAATCAACGCCTTTCTTTGGGTCAATTCACGAGTACTAACTCGCCAATAGTTACAAAATCCATTTAAATCTGTCAAGATATGTTTACATAATCAGATCAAGATTTATTCCTATATTCAACAAAGATATCTGCTATAATCCAACCTTAACATATTCTAGTATCCAACAAGAGTATTTCTATAATCCAAATGATATTATATTTCTAATAATCCAATTATGATATAATCCTATGATCAGATAATTAATGCACTCCATGAAGCCAACTCCAACGATTAGGTAATCCATAATCAATTTTCAACAATAATCTACCACATAATCCAATATCCCTAACTCCGTAGTCAACAAATTCATTCATATGATCCAATAATGATGAAATCCGATAATCCCACTTCAACAATTTTGAAATCCCACAATCCAATCTTCCACAATAATCTATCCCATCATCCCATACTCCTAACCTCAATAATTCAACAATTACACTCCTATAATCCAATAGCTAGCGTTTATTTATATATCAACCATAATCCAATTATTCCATAATCATGTATCATTACTAATCCCATGTCCATCGATCCAAGCTCCACAACCATTTACTTATATAATTCAACGTTCATTAGTCCACTATCCAATAATCCAATAATAATATATGGTTATGATCCAACATCCAGTATTCAACCATTATCTATTTCTACAATCCCACATCCAACCATTCATTTATCTAGTATCCAACAATAATTTATTTCTATTTTCGATATCCCACAGCGATGTGTTTCTAATAATCCAATATCCGCAACGTGTAATCCTTTAATTCGCTATTCAACAATCGAGCTATCCTTTGCGGTGGCGACCTCTATACTTTGCACGATTAGTAGCTACTGCGACAGTCTTCTTTGGATTATGGATCTCTGTGAGATGGGTTGAAAATTCTTGGCCCAGTGGTCTATATCAAGGTAGTGGTTGTTGTGGCATGCTTGAACAAGGTCCACGGTAGGTGGTGGATGAGGATGGTTGACTACTGGTGTTGTGGTTGTTCTGGATTGGCCAGGCGCTGTCTCGATGAAGTTTGCTTTGGTGGAGTTTCCGTTGATGTGTCCCGCGGCAATCGTCTAAATCTTATTTCTGAGTCTTGATTGCCGTGTCTTCGTCCTCCCATCCTTCTACCTAGAGATGGATGGTCCTGTAGTTCTTGGTGTGCATGAGTTATATTTTGAAGCCCTTGATCGTCTTTGCTAGAAAAGGTGATAAGTTGTAGTCCACGTCCGGAGAGATCGAGATTTGACCCCAGGTCATTGTGTAATTGGATGGCTTGCAATGAGCTTGACAGGTGGAGAGAGTGGGTGCTTGGGTGTTTCCTGGTGGGGCCTCCATTGTACTTGGCTAACATGGGTTTGAATCAGGATGACTCGAGATTGAAGGTAGGTTATACTTATGACCAGAAAGATTGTCAAGTACTTCCTGTCTCAAAATGTCGGGATGTGAAGCATGAGGTACATCCGGGCGCTCCACACAAGTACCCATGGTGGTCTCACGGTTCTCGATGGTGTGAATTCAACGCATTACGGTCGAGGAATCTTGACCCCTCATAGGTATTGGATCAAAAGTGCAGATTCTTCAACAATAGGCAACTCCACCTGCTATTGGTGCTCTTTAGTGCGAAACCGGAAAATGCAGGTTGAAAACCGCTAAAGCTCAATTTGGTCCAGGGTGTGGAAATTTGCAAATGGTCGGGAACTATAATTGTTGTGTTATCCTCGGCTAACTTGATGGCCATTAACTCGTCATTATGTAAACTTAGATCACGGAGGTTTCTTCTTTGGTGACGATACATCCACCTTAGACTCATCGACTTTATCCTCTGTGTGAGAATCTTTCTTGAGCCACTAGGTACTCGGTTCGCAAATATCCACCTTTGTATTCGAATTACCTTCATGATGCTCCAGTGTCTCTCGGGAGTATTCTTGATCTTAATTATAGCTAAATTGTTTAAAATCGAATTGAGAATTTTCAAGTGAGTTAGCCATATCAACAATGTGCGTAGATGAGCGTGGTGGTACCTCCTATATTGATGGGTTACAGAAGCCACGAGGAGGGGCGGTTAGTTTCTGACGGTGGTTCATCCTGTAGAGACCAATTTTTGTCATATATGCATTTGTTGTCGTAATTGAGTGGTCGTGTGGCCCTTGATTGCAATAGGATGGGCGCTTGGCAAGGGTGGGTATTATCCAGCATATCCTGTCTGCTGCAACCACATGCATGCTAGAAGGTTTTCACCAAGTCTGCCTATCCTTATAATGTCAGTTATTGACAACTGATCCGGTGTCCTGAGGGAAAAGTATTAAGAAGCTGGTGGCGTTGGCTGCCGCACTTGCAGTATTTTACTTAGACGAGATCTTCTGCGGGTTGCACGAATTTCCTTGCTTCTTCAGCAATGATTTGAAGTAGATAAGAGGGTATCATGTTTAGCTGATAGAGTTAACCCGCGGGTGAGTTGTACTATGCCACACGCAGAAAATCAAATAACACCAAGAAACATAGAGATGCAAAAAGATCCATATCCTATACTACCTGAGTCTCTCGTGCTCAGTCACGCTTGAGATCCCGTTCTCAAGACCGCCCAAACCACGTGTTTGGGACCGCTCAGAGCTTGCCTCTGAGTGCGACCTACACTACCCTGGATCCACGTGCGACAGGTACGCTTGAGATCCCGTTCTCAAGACCGCCCAAACCACGTGTTTGGGACGCTCGAGACTCATTCACGAGTCGCCCGAGACCGTTCTGGAGTGCGCGAGCTTCTGCGCTTTCGAGTGCCACGGACCACTCGTCGGGAAAAGCGAAGAAGCGAAAGGGATAAGACCTCTTTTTACTCCGTCAGCCATTAGTTCTCGTTTCCTTAAAGAGTTACTGATTTACTGAGGAGGCTGACATGTCACTTTGGTTACAAGAATGAAAAGATAAGGAAGCTAATGGGTATGGTCTAGACTTATCCAGAGGCTGGAAAAGTAGGTCCATACGAGTTCTCTTGCAAGCCTCTAACCCGGCATGCACTTATGATCTTATATTGATGCTTCACCACCTATAGTCTCAAGCATTCTACCTAGATCGAATTGCTAGCCTAACAGTTATCTAGCGAGGAATCAACAACACGAGTCCTTATGGCGAAGCACACGCTTTCCCCGTACTCTATCGGATGGAAGAGTTAATCTAAACATCCTACGAAGGGATGGTTTTATGTTAGCATTTGTCACTTTAAAGAAGATGAGGTTTTTAACATAATAATTTTGAAGCGGGACGGAAATAGAAATTGATATGGGGATGAGAGTTAATAAGCTAATTATTGCAATATAGCGGTAGAAAAGCACACCTAAGTTCTTGCTACGGTTTCTATGTTATTAGCGTGGCGAAACTATTGCTCGATACCATCTGTGGCGCCCGTGTCATTACCCGTAATAACACTTAGGCACACGGATTACTATTCGTTTGCTCGGTAGAACCTTGCTCCAACGAATAGTAAGCCTTTACGAGTTACGCAGTGAGAACAATAAGATAGAAAGCTGTCATTTATTCAACGATTAGCCACGCTGAGCTAAGATCTTAATACCGATTTTACATAAATACCCAAAGGAACTTCCCGCTTCTCTTATGCCTTACGAGTACCAGCGGCCTATCCGTCCCACATGCCAAAGTAGCTCCTAACTCACCACAGGTCCTCTTAGTCAAAGCCCTTTTCCTCCAGTTATTGCTTTGTGCACCTGAGTCCTTCGTCCCACAGGATAGTTCCGATCGGACTAGGATCTACAAAGGAGAATACTAACAAGATTGAGTACAGAATGTACTCGACAAGCATTAATAGCAAAAGATGCACGGGATGCACTATCTCTACTCTTTATCACAAATTCTAAATCATCTCGCTTTAGAAAATAAATCTCGACAAAAGGGTGGCAAGTTTTAATCTTGAAAAACTCTACTAGTCGCTCGGAGAGACAAAAGACCCTGTGGTTCCCGTGAGACTCAATCACGGAGGCGCATGAATTCATGATTTGTTTAGCTACTGCTTGCAGAGCTTTGTACCACTTTACCCATAGCTATTCGAACTCTTTGTGAGCAGGGTCCACCGCATTACCTTAGATGCGGGTTCGAGATCGAGAATCTGAGCGTTTTCGAGTTCGTGATTAATTTCTCCACCCATCACCTTCCGCGGTGCGAGATTAAGTCACAGCTGCGACCTCATCATCCACCGAGTTACGGTGAGGTTGGTTGAGGCGACTTCTATTCTGCACTCAACACTCCACCTTAGCGCATATAGCGCCTTGGATCCCCACTTCGGACTATCCCCACGGTCTGGGTTCCTCCATATCACTCACACACACCTATTACTTACCGATGTGGAGAGCATAGTCACGTAACAAGGTAGCATTTTCGCCCGCAAGCGGGAAGATGGTTGGCACCGAATTACGACATCGGCCGAGCAAGAGTTTGTTGGTCCTTATATTATAGCCATATGTAAAGGGCCCACCTCTTACCTCAACATCATCATCGCTTCACCGGGGCCCCCCCTTTTTACCCTCCTAGTAAGTCTCAATCTTTCTTAATCATCTTATCTTATCTCAATCATTTTCTTTAGGTTTTGGAAAATTATTTTGATGCAATACATATAATAGTGCAAGATAGGGTATATTTTTAAAGTAACTATATTAATGTTCAAGAGGATCGCTTGCCTTCGTAGAAGTAGGAAAGGTTGGTGTCGACGAAAATCTGGTCAACTGCTCCCGTCGGTGCTGGTTCGTCTTCTGTAGCAAATCGGCAGCACGGATAATAATATAAGTAAATACATATTTGATTTGAGTGATAATATGGATACATAGTTAGTGGCTTCTACCAGTTAGCACAAATTAACTACTTAAAGCTTTTGCGACCTAAGCTAAGTTAATACCCCTCCCCGATCTAGCCGCTCTACGGTCTACTCTCGCTAAGACCGAACAAACCAAGGCTCACGCTTAACAAACGAATTAATAGACTAACAGCTAACCCAAAATTAACTAACAAGCTGCTCCTAAAAGACACCGATCATAGGCTAATCTAGAAGCTAATCGCCTACTAACATCTTCCCAAACCCAACTCCCATTCTAACCCCTAACTTAACTCTAATCTACCTAACCTCACTCTCTCTCCTCTCACTCTCACCGGCCGTCCCTACTCAACCCACACACACAGCCCACACACACAGCACTCATTCACACTACCCCTCCCGATCCCCTTCTTCCTCCCCCGATTTCAACCCGCCGCCGCCCTGCTCTCCTCGCGTCGGCTCCTTAGGGCGTCGCCAGCTTCGCCCGCTCCCTCTGCTCTCTCCCTTTCAGCTCACCTGATGCCGCCGCCGCCTGGGGCTCCCTCGCCCAGCCGTCGCCGGATCTGGCCTCCTCCACCGTCGGCTCGGTCTCTCCCTCCCGACTCAGATCCGGTCGCCTCCTCCTCATCCGGCGCGGCCAGAGGCCAGCGCCGCCGCGTGCTCTACTCGCCTCGGCTCGGGTCCTCCTATTCCTCCCTCTGCTGCGCCGATCTACGGTCCCGGGGCGTCGGCCCGGCCGGCTCGGCCTCCCGGCCGCCGGCACCAGAGCACAGAAGCCCTCCGCCCCCCTTCTTAATGCTCATCTAGGGTTCTTGCTATAAGTTCTACTGATGAATGCTACTTATGCATGGATGCAGGTCAGTGGGTGCAGATCTGGATGTGAAGGTGCTACTGGAGGTATGAACATGCTCACCTCAAGCTCAAAATGCATATGTTTTACCTGATGATGAAATGTTGGATGGGATTGCTTTGGGGTGCTACTGATGGTTCTGACTCACTGCTATACTGAGGTGATACTTCCCCTACATCCTTCCTCTACTCCTCCTTCTCTCTGCTCTGTGATGCTAGTGAGCGAGAGTTAGATATCGCTGCTCTTGAGATGCGGGGATATCGTGAATGATGTGGGTGTGTAGCATGTCGGGGTGGCGAGGTTACCTCTGTTGGGTTCGGGGATGGGGGCAAGTGGATGGTATCGTTGGCCTTGTGCGGTGCTCTCCTCCTTCTCCCTTGTTGTGGGTGGCTTGCAAGTGATGATGCCAGGATGCGAGCTTGCTTCGCCTCCCGAGCTTCTCCATTCTTGCTCCTTCCTGCTTTGTGGCCGTCTGGTGAATGTGGTGGATGGTGCTCGTGTATGGTGAATGGCAATATGGTTTGTGGGAAAGGCATGGAGATGGTTTACAGGTGTTGGGGTTTGGTCGGTTGTGGGTTGCGGTAGGTGGTGGCGGGTGGTGGTCGGTGAGCCGCGTAATGGGGTGGATGTCCTCTTGCCGGGTCTCGGTGTGGCCTTGATTCTTTGCTTGCAGTTCGCCACCGCCGTCGCTGCCCTTGTTCTCTGGCCTCCCTCCTCCTCTTGCTCCCCTCTTTGCTCTTTGGTCTGTTGCTTTGGTGAGAATAAGTGGGAGGGGATGGCTTTGTGGTGTGAATGGCTTACCGGGGATATGCATTGGTGTGGCTTGCCTTGTGTTGCTAATGACCACTATGCCTTGCCTTATCCCTTAGGCTCTCTTGTGATGCTATTTGGGCTAAGGACCTTTTGGTCCATTGGTTACTAGATCACAATGCGAGGATTCTCATTGTTGAGTAATTCGGTATCGTGGGTGTCGGATTCTATTAATGCGGATGAGGAGACCCACGGAAGTGAAGGTACCGATTGACTTGGGTGGTGCGGACATCTTGGCGATCAAGGGCCGACCAACTCCGGTTGATGCAGGTATCTCGATGGTCAAGGACCGACCACCGAGGTTACTTTGGGTAGTCTCATCGCACTTTGGGAAATCGGCGGCAATCTTCCCTTTCTCCCAACCCTTACTTTAATCAAACTTAGGCTTGCTTCTATCTAACAATGCTGGTAGAGAGTGGTAGCGTGCAGGTTTGGATGACTCAGTCCACACAAGGGTTTGTGGATCGCGGTCAATGAACAAGATACACGGAGGGCTCGGTGATATGCAATGCAAGGGTTAGGCTTTGGTGAGTTGGGATTGTGTTACTTGCTATGCAAAGAAGGAAATGCCAAGATGCACATGATTGCAACTAAATGATGTAAAATACTCTTGTAAACAATGCTACCAAAGACTTATTTATCTAATGCAAATGACAAGGACAATGCAGTTTTACTTACCGACTTGATTCTACTGTTGTGCTGAATGCTGGGGTTGAATGAATGATGCGTTATGATTGAGCTAATTGGCTATGCAATGCTCACGAACGAAACCTAACGAACCCACGTACTGACAACGAAACAGCTGCTTAACAACGATCTAATACTATCGTTAACTCACCACTAAGACGAGAATAATCGCTACTAATTGCCGATTACGGTTACGAGGTTAGGACTAAAAACGCGGGTCCTCACAAAGGTGCTGGCCGAGTACGGGAACATGGGCAGCGCGTGCGCGTGGTTCGTTCTCGACGAGATGCGCTGGTGGTCCGCCGCGGAGGGCTGCGGCACCACCGGAGAGGGGTGCGAGTGGGGCGTGCTCTGTGGCTTCGGCCCAGGGCTCACCATGGACACTGTCCTGCTACGTAGCGCACACATCTAGGCCATGCTACGCACGTAAATCTGTTGCAAACCGAACTCTCTCTATATGTACGTCAAGTCAAGGTCCCCTCGACCGATGCATGCATTCGTTCGTTACTACTTTTCACGCCGAGCATAATAATGGTCTGTGACAGAAGACACACGTAAGTTTCAAGGTTCATGTTTCACGTACATGTTATATATACGTACAGCTTCACATCACAATGCATATGTATTGCAGCGCCAATATATATATACACATGGGCACGTACATGTTTAAGGTTTACTCCGTGTGCGAGCTGATTAATTATCTACGTATATATAACATGTATATACGTTATGTTTGCTTCTCTCTCTCCCCCAGGCTCCAGCAACCGTACAACCCAGCAAACAAATCCTCCAGACAACGCACACACAAAAAAAAGGATTGTTCGGTGACTAGTTATATACCTATATCAACTTCTTCCTGAAAACAAAGGGAAAAGACTTGTAACGTCTGCTGTTTGATACCGATCGACTGTTTGGTCGTTAGCACGGAGTGAACACGTTGCAAACTGGTGACCGAGGCGGCGGGATATTGTTGGACCTAAACGGGACTAAAGGAGAGGTGTTTGAATATAGAGGCTATAATCTTTTCGACTCTCGACCGACGATCCCAAAAAGTAACCAAAAATCACCAAGAGCCTCACACAGGCGGTCGACATCCATCAACGGTCTAACCTCTCAATTGGATAAATAATAAAATCAGCACAATATCAAAATCACAAATCGACTCAACTTTTGATTAGAGAACCAAATCCTCTCAAATTTCAACCAACAAGAAGGTGAGAAACATATTCCAATCGACGATCGGGAAGATTGAGGCCAAAGTTCGATGAATTTCTTAGATGAGAACAATAGGGTACAAGAACCGAGGAAATTCAAACTTTGATCCAAGAAGTACTCTTGCTCGTGGGTGAATGATGATCAAGATGACCCTAGATAGAATCTAGCATGTTCCAGCAAGCAAGATCTTAGCAAGGAACCAAAAGAAAACCAAATGAACACCAAAATCCCAAAAGTCACGAAAGTTTAAGGAAATCTTTCTTGAATTGATTTGAGAAGGATGTTGGTTTACAAGCATGCCACCATGGAGGACAAAATCTCAACACTCGGGCACACAATCAATCCATCTATCACAAACCCTAACCTCAACTACTCCACTTTCCCAAATCACAAATTAGGGTTTTTCACTTAGATGGAATTGAAGACTCCACATCTGGATATCTCCCTTTTATAGTGACGGCTAAGTTTAAAAATACAAAAGATGACAATTAAAAACCCAAACTTGGTGTAATTGTATTGTTAATAAAATGGGGAAATATTCCCAAATATGTTTCAAGACTTTCCTCAAATCAAATAATAAAAATGCATGCAAACAGAACCTTATAAGAATTTTATAGAAAATCACAAACAAGATAAAGTCTTGAAAATTTTACGTAAGCAACTTCATTAGGTCAGAAACCTCCCCATAAATTTACATAATTTTCAGACCTATATTTATATAGCTATATTTATATAATTTTCAGAACTATTGGTAGATATATATAAAAAAAAATACCAAAGTGGCAGCCCACTTTGATAAACTAAAATGCATGAACATCCCATACATGACGATACCAAGTTGTAACCACATCGAATTTTAAGTCTAACGATGATGTCATTCAAAACCAAGTGTTGCCCATAACCGTGGACATGGCTATTCGAATAGATTAATCCATGCAAGAGAGTATTACTTTACCCACGACTCGACTAGCCCATAAGTCTCTCGATAATGACACGCTTTCTTAGGTATCTTGGCAGGAAATCGAGATTTGGTACTTTTAGCAAGAAAGCTCTATTGAGGTAAGTCCCATGAGATGGACCCCAAACATAGTACAAGCTACGAATAGAGCTTGCTAAGCGGGCTCGTGAGTTGTGTTGAAAATACCGATACAATGTAAATATAGAAAAATTAGTGCTCCCATGCACTTATAGAAAATTGCATCGGCTCCTATGGACAAATAATCGAACACAAGTGTCCTCACACCACCTGAGACATTTCCCGGCAGATATGTGTATTCTCGGCAGTTAAGTGCTCTAGATAAGTTTGTTTTCCCCGGCAGTTGAGGTTTCACCGGCAGTTATGCTTTCCCCGGCAGTTAACTGCCCTTGATTGTCTGTTTTTCCCCGGTAGTTAGACTTATTGCCGGCGGTTAACTGCTCTCGATTGTCTGTTTTCCCCGGCAGTTAGATGTATTGCCGGCAGTTAACTACTCTTGATTGTCTTTTGCACCATTTTTAGAAAACATACAATTTTAGTAATCATACAACTCAAAAAACATGCCATATCAACAATCAAAGATAGTTGCAACACATAGATCAAATTTAAATTTCCAACATAGATCAAATTCAGCACAAGTCCTTTAATGCACATAAATCTCCAATCAAATATATGTCAATGGAATGTTCACATGTATTAACAGAGTTCTAATACATCATATGTTAGCTAAAAAAACATAGAAGAAAACAAATATCATATTGCAAAAGGGCGCATCCATCAACTGATACTGCAAATCATTATAACATCACAAACTTTAGAGTTAGGATACTAAAACTTTCACAATCCTTGTACAATCCCGCATGCTACTCTAACCCCATATTAATCTTCAACCAGAAAAAGGCTCATAGAAATATATCAGTCTGAAACAATATCCTAAACTGCAAGACTGAGCTCTTCGCGTGCCATCTCGACTTGTTGATTATCCTCCAAGCTGAGGATCTACATGCCCGGGTGCGCAGCAACATCACAAACATGTTGGCGGTGATGCGGAGACCTGAGGTGGACGGCGTCGAGCTCCCGGCGGCCGGAGGCGGAGCCGAAGGGTGGTGCTCAAGGAGAGGGTGCTACGGGCGATGAGGAGCATCGGGAAGGGTTGCTTCGGGATCGCTGTGATACCAGGAACGCGGCACCCTCAATGTAAACGACAGAGGAGGTCGGAGTCAACCGGAACACGGACGGCAGGGTTCACCGCGCCTGGAGAAGAAGGGTCTAAACTCCCTCGGGAAGGCACCAAAACAAAATCAACTTTGCCAATCAACTCCAAGCGATGATGCGAACACAAGGGACAAGACAACGTTGAGTATAACCCACCGGAACACCTACAAGATTCGGGGATGAGGCCACCGGAGGCGAGAACGAAGATGGTGTCCCCGACGACTCCATGGATGGCAGGGTCTCGGGCTGGGCAAAGCGCGCGCGGCGAGGTCGGCACCGATGCATGTTAGAAATCTCCTGAACTTCAGAGCAATTCAGAGTTCTGAACTGCAGCTCGCTGTTTCGGACGATGAATAGAATGTTCAGAGAAGTTCAGAGAGAAGGAAAAACAAAGAAACGAGGGATTGTGCTGCGCCAACAACTGCAGCGTTTTCCGTTGTTTTACTCATCTTATTCAACAACCATTTCTGGTTTGTTACATGCAAAACGTGGTCGCTTCTATCGATCCGGAAGACCGGGCCAGCGAAAACAAAGCGCTAGAAGCGAAAACATGCGAAGTGCTTCCTAAAACAAAGAGCACGTTAGACACAACAAAATGCCAAGTAAAAACTATGCAACTACTGAATGCAAATATTAGTTGGTGAAATTACACTAACAATCACTCCTAATTTCACCACATCTTACCATTCCAAATCATTTCGCATCTCCGAAAACGAAGTCGTCAGATGGGTTTAGTGAGAATGTCGCAAGCTGATCCTCTGATCTGACATACTCAATCTCTATCCTTCCTTCTTCCACACACTGCCTGATGAAGTGGTAGCGAGTATCGATATGCTTGCTACGGTCATGAAGAACAGGATTCTTTGACAAGGAAATCGCGGACTTGTTATCAACATGGAGTTTGATCTTGCTGATTTCACTCTTCGTCGTATCAGTGACAAGTCGAGATAGCGAGATCCCCTGACAAGCTGCAGTAGTGGCTGCTACATATTCTGCCTCACATGATGATAACGCCACTATCCTTTGCTTCTGAGACTGCCAGCTAATTAGATCTTCTCCAAGCAAATATAGCACTCCCGTAGTACTTTTTCTATCATCCACATACTTTGCCATGTCACTATCATGAAACACATTAGGCTGCGACCTTGCTTCCTGGTTTCTCCTGTAATGACAGCCAAGTTCCCTTGTACCCTTGATGAATCGAAGAATATGCTTTACTGCTGACAAATGTTCAGCACTTGGCACTTCCATGAATCGGCTGACATACCCTACAGAATATGTGATATCTGGCTTGGTATTTACCAAGTATCTCAAGCTACCAACTAGACTTCGGTACAGCTTGGCATCAACTGGGGATTCTTTACTCTTCTTACTAAGCTTGAGTTTTGCATCCATGGGCATCTGACATGGATTACAGTCCTCCATCCCCGCTTTCTCAAGGATCTTCAGAGCATATGCAGACTGATTCATGGTGATTCCATCCTTGGTTTGATGAACTTATAAACCGAGGTAGTAACTCAACAATCCCAAATCACACATACTGAACACTTTTTTCATATCCTCCTTAAACTTGTGGATTTCTTGCGGATGAGAGCCCACAATGATAAGATCATCCACATAAACTCCCACAAGTAGACAAGATGAGTTCATACCTCTTCTGTACAGTGCATGCTCTGAAGAACTTTTCTCAAAACCAAGTATACCCAGGCTGCTGTCAAGTTTTGCATTCCATGCTCTTCGGGCTTGTCGTAACCCATATAATGCCTTGACTAGCCGAAACACCTTGTGAGGGCTGTCCTTGTCCACAAAGCCCGGAGGTTGGCTTACATAGACTTCTTCTTGGAGCTCACCGTTCAAGAATGCTGACTTGACGTCCATATGATGTACCTCATGTCCTTCTTTGTCTGCAAGAGCGATCAACACACGCCTTTGTCTCCATTACGCCACTGGGCAAAACCTCCTCAAAGTCAACACCTTGTTGTTGCACATACCCCTTGGCCACCAACCGCACTTTGTGTTTCACGATTTCCCCTTTAGCATTCTTCTTTATCTTGAACACCCATTTCAAACCGATCGGCCGATGTCCTGATGGTAATTCCACCAGGTGCCAAGTCTTGTTTACTTCAATAGAGCCAATCTCCTCAAGCATAGCATGCCTCCGGTGTTTATTATTTTCGGCCTCTGAGAATGACTCAGGTTCTTCGGCTGCAAGAAGTGAGAGCTCACTCAAGGACTCTGTGAGATCTTGCATTGTTCTGTAGCGTCGGGGCTCTTCTAATGAGGTGACTGAGGTCTGGCTTGGAGGAGATGCCCACTGCACACTTCCTTCAGACGTGCGCACCCCTGCAGCAGGCACACAAGTTGACATTGGTGTCTTGGCCTGCACATTTTTCTCAACTGACCCATCATCACCACCATGCAATGCAGATGAATGGGAGAAATCTTGCATGATAAGCGTGTCACCGGCATGTCGATGGCTTGATCCTCCTCTGCGGTTTCCCATTCCCATTTGGCTTCCTCATCAAACACCACATCACGTGTCACATGAACTCTGCCACTGACTGGATCATACATCCGGTAGGCTTTACAACCTTGTTCGTAGCCAATAAAGACCATGGGTGTACTTCTGTCATCCAGTTTCCTTTGATTGGGCTTTACAATCTTCACATGACCTACACACCCAAAAATACGAAAGTGATGTGCATTTGGACGCCTCCCATACCATGCCTCATAAGGGGTTTTACCATCAACACTTTTCGTAGGGGAACGATTTAGGATATACACCGTTGTAGCTACGGCTTCACCCCAAAACCGGCTCGGCATCCCCTTAGCTTTCAGAAGACTCCTTGCCATGGCAACCACTGTTTGATTTCGGCGTTCCACGACGCCGTTTTGCTGTGGTGAGTAAGGTGCCGTCAAATGACGTGAGACTCCTTGATTTGCCCAATATTCCCCGAACTCTGCTGAATTGAATTCACCACCACGATCTGTCCGAAACACCTTGAACTTCGAACCACTCTCCAATTCAACACTGGATTGGATCTTCTTGATGGCGGCAACAGCTTCATCTTTGCTTGTCAGCAATGCAACCCACATGAAACAGGTTAGATCATCGACGAGGAGGAGAAAGTACCTCCTGCCTCCTGGCGTGGCTGGCGAGATAGGACCACACAAATCGTCATGCACCATCTCCAGGAGATCATGTGCACGGTAATTTGCCTCATGGGGAAACGGGGCACAACGTTGTTTTCCCACAAGACACCCATCACATATTTGATCCACTTGATCAATTCTTGGAAGCCCTCGAATCTCCCTCGTTGCGCTAACATGCGCAAGGCGGAAGTTAAGATGTCAAAATGTGCATGCCAACGCCATGCCTCCTCTGTACATCTTGCCGTCAAGCAGACGAGCTTTACGGATCAAATTTCAGCACATAAAGTCGACTCTTTGATCTAATTACCTTGGCGACTTCATTGTCGGTCTCGTATCCAAAGTACTCCAGCTTCTATGAGCACTTGGTACCGAGCTCGTTGAGTTGTCCAAGACTCACAATGATGCTTGAAGTTTTGGGATATAATAGGCGTCGGTCGGTTGTCGATGTTCACCGTTGTGACATTGAAACATCACCGTTCCTCTCCGCCAATGTCGACCACGAGTCATCCCCAAACTTCGTTGAACCCTTGATGGTGGTATCAAGTTACGTGAAGCTTATCTTGGAGCCGGTCATGTGGTTTGTAGCACCGGTGTCAAGTACCGGAATTGTCGAACCCTCCTCTTCACGTCCAAGGTTGACTTGTGCATGAATTTCGTTGAGGAAGACTTCTCTGGTTCACCTCCATGGTTTCAATGAGGCGCATACTTGCGCCATTAGAGTCAGATTCCTCCTCTGCGCACTTTGCACTACATGTGCCTGCTCCCTTCGTTCCCGGTGAGGCTTCTGACATTCCTTTACAAAATGCCCATAATTATTGCAATTAAAGCATTTTACCTTTGATTTGTCGCGCTTGTTGCCAGGAGAGCCGCCATCTTTTGCCTCGGTGATCCCTTCACTTGACCACCCAAGGAGGAGAATGAGCCGGCCTGCTTATGTTTTGACCGAGCCATCCACTCTTCCTCAGTAAGGAGTAGACGACTCCCTTCATCTCCATTCCGAGCCATCCACTCCTCCTCAGTGAGAAGTAGACGACTCCCTCCATCTCCTCCTTCATTAACTTCAAACCTGTCTTCAACAGCTTTGAGCCGCCCTGTGAGTTCTTCAATGGACATGGAGCTGAGATCAAGTTGTTGTTCAATGGAGATGGCCACTTGAGAGTACTTCCCTGGAACCACTCGCAAAAACTTCTTGACCACCTTTTCTTCTTCCAAGATGTCACCAAGGACTCGAATGTTGTTCACCAGTCCTGTCAACCGCATGGAGAAGTCATCAATAGATTCAGTCTCCTTCATGCGGATGTCTTCAAATTCCTTGTGCAACGTCTGCATCCGGGCCTCCCGGACGCGATCGACTCCCATGCACATTGTTTTGATGGCTGCCCATGCTGACTTAGCTGAATCCTTGGATGCTAGCGAGGCCAACATTTATCTTTGGGACGGCTTGTAGAATGCGACCAATGCCATTACATCCACTCGGTACTCCACGCCTCCCGGTTCAATCGCTTCCCAAACTCCCTGAGCCTGGAGATTGACCCTCACCAGGAGCGCCCAGCCATTGTAGTTCGTGCGCGTGAGGACGGGATATCGGAGTGACACCCCGGCCTCCATTGGCACCGCTGCGCCACCACGTCAAACCGCCGCGCTATCGGCGACCACCGCACGGTGTACTGCGCGCCGGAGGACCTTGTGGCGGAGGAGACACCGACCTTGCACCTCGGCATCGTCACAAGATTCGTTGATCACGCTCGATACCAAGTGTTAGAAATCTCACGAACTTTAGAGCAATTGAGTTACGAGCTGCAGCTCATTATTTGGACGACGAACAGAATGTTCAGAGAAGTTCAGAGAGAAGGAAAAACAGAGAAACGAGGGATTGTGCTGCGCCAACAACTGCAGCGTTTTCCGTTGTTTTACTCATCTTATTCAACAACCATTTCTGGTTTGTTACATGCAAAACGTGGTCGCTTCTATCGATCCCAGAAGACCAGGCCAACGCGAAAACAAAACTGCTAGAAACGAAAACATGCAGAAGTGCTTCCTAAAACAAAGGAGCACGTTAGACACAACCAAAATGCCAAGCAAAAAAACTATGCAACTACAGAATGCAAATATTAGTTCGGTGAAATTACACTAACAATGCATGGGGGAGCCGGCCAGAGCACGGCGCCAAGGTGACGGCTCCATGCGACAACGAGACAGCACTATGGGCGGGGATAGCGCGCTGCGCAGCGCGACGGCCAGGAGCAGCGGTGCCGTGTGTGGCACATGCATGTATGCCGAACATGCATGCATGCATGCGAGATGTGGCTCCGTAAGGGTGGTGGAGAACGTGGCATCGAGAGAGGAGCTGAGACCGTGAGAGCAAGGCCGGCGCATGCATGTATCATGCTTGCGGCACGACGGCCCCGGACGGCGTGGCGTGGGTCGATGCGCGGCAGGATGCGACATCAAGGGAGAGTAATGACGAGAGGATGGCGTAGCGCGCGCGCACCGAGGCGCGGCGCATGGTGGGGCAGCGGGCGTGGGCGCAGACGAGTCGTCGCGGTCAGCGCGGCTTGTCGGCGACAATTACGGCGGACGGATGACTACCAAGAAGGTGACATCTAGTGGTAGTTGCACGCCTAAGCGCGTCGTGGTAAAATCTTTAGTGGTTAATTGCATTACCATGTTTATGTATTAGTTTGTGCATGTTGCATCATGATTTTAAGCATGGAATTTTACTATTCATGCATGTTAAATGTAATTAACAAATGGATGATTTATTTTAACCATGAACTAATTGATCACTCAAAAATTTGCTTAACAAATGAATATTTGGATTAGTAAGAAGTTTAGTTAGCACACTCAAATGAATGAATGAATAGAGAGGACATTATCGGATAATTAAATAACAATAGGCTATTAAATCTTCTAATGCAAGTATTTAGAAAATTCATTGATTCGGTTAAGCTTAGAGGTTAAGCTAACAAAGGCAAGCAAATCTGAAAAATAAGCATTTATATATGTGAATGTCCTTAACAAACTGAGAATACTTTGTTTTGGCAAAGAATAAATATGATGGGAAATATTTGAGATTAGGATTTTTGCTTAAGTTATTAGCATCTAGGCTAAAAGAGGAACTATTCTAGGAACCTTGGCTGAAAGGTGTTTATTCTAAGTGAACAGTGTGTCTAGAGTCCAAATTATAGATTGGTCAACTAGTAGCAATCCGGTTAGTAATTTTCTCTTTAATGGAAATAATTATTTACGGAGATAAGTAATTAGAGGTTAGTTAAAAATAATCTCTAAGTTGTTATCATTTTTAGTGCAAGGGCAAATCTTTAGCAGGAGTGCTTTTGGTATATCAAATAGTATTAGATGGTTAGTTAAGTATAAGTTGCATGTGTCTTTGGTATGTGTTTGAATGAGAAAAAATCATTAGAAGCCAGGTTTTGGAGTAGAGTTGGCTAATAACAGTAAGCCCTAGGCCTTGGTGCTATCAAAAGTAGTAATGGGTCAATGAGAAGGTTAAACTTAGAAAATTCATAACTAAGTCAAATCAACTTCAATTTGAGTGAGACCAATTTTGTTGGTTTTCATATTTAATGTATTTTAACTTGGAATAGGTTTGACACTTGTTAATGTCCCAGAAAATTTCGAAATTAGAATTAATTTCTGGAATGAATTATTTTTACACTAGAACTTGAATTAACTTCAAAAATTCATAAGAAATTCATATGAACTCCAAATGAGATGAATCCAATTGGGATGTTCCAAAAATTTTATTCTCTTTCATTTTTTGTAGTTTTCATCTCCACTACTGTTCTAGAAATTCTTGCCAAAACAGTAAAATTCGGACAGAGAAACAAAGGAGCTGAAATTTTAGCTTTTTCTCATTTTCCGATTTTCGAAAGACTATAACTCTCACATACGAACTCCAAATCAAATAATTATTGTTTCTAAATTCATATTAAATCATAATCTACCTTCTGTAATAATTTCATAATTTTTGGAGTCCTTGGAATTTTGGTGTTTATTCGGTGTTTTTGCTTTGTCAGTACTTATCATTAGAAGACGATGATTCGGGAGTGCAACGGAGATGATCATGTGAATGTCTAGAGTACCAGCAAACAAAGGCAAACACCCATTCCGTTGATGCATGTTGATCCTATTACATTAAAAACTATCATCTTGTTTTGCAACTGTATGTATGCATGCTTTATTTGTCAAGTTATGTTTGCGATTAGAGGTAGTTAATCCCCTGCCACTATCCTAAGTTAATAATTCCGCTGGTGAATTAGAGCCCTGTGGATGTTATGGTCTTTTTATGTTTATGCGATGTGATGCTTAGCCATGCTTAGTTTTCGGTAGATTAGGCGGTTGTCGACTTTGTTGATGACCTTGATCACATAACTCATTTTTATTTATGTTATATCCAACACTCTTTGCTATTATATTTAGAAAACTAAAAATAAAAGCAAAACGATTTGGACTTAGGCACATTGGTTTGATGGTATCTTTGTTGGAGTGCGTGCTTGGTGCCTGCGTCAACAAGGACCGAACAACTTATGTCACACTATCCAAGCATTATTGCGTGCAACCACATGAGGGTATATGGGATGCCTCTTGTTGAGTACTTTGGGGTGCATTATAAGAAAATGCAGTAATGAGGCACTATCACAGACGGTTCTAAAGGGAACCGTCTGTATAAGTTCAATACAGACGGCTCCTTTGGAACCGTCTGTGATGAGGCGTCCAGTATGACCTGTTTTGTAGTAGTGTTAATTGATGAGTCGTCGGTGGTAGATGTAGGAGAAAAAATATTCTATGTTGTTGTTGGGCATGTGAGGGGTGGGTTCCTGTCCAGGTTCTCCACACCTAGGAGCATCGGTCCTTTTCCAAGGCCGATGACTCCAACACAACGTATGGGTTCCCTGTGGGAGCCCTAAACAGGCGGTTCACAGAGGATTAACCCCCATACGTGTGACACTTAATGTAACACCCCAGCCTAACAAAGGCCTAGAATGCTCTGAATTAAATAATTTAAACAAGTTAAGCTAAAACAACTTACAAAATTTCGTCAGAAACTCCTTTGTATAGTTATCTATACCGGAGGTTCCAACTAACAAATATAGCACATAAGAGTATTCCAACTTGCAATTCGATTAAGACTAAATCAAAACTGGCTATTCGTTACTATAACATCCATAGCAACTAAACATATAGCTTATAGATCAAGAACATTCAAAAACATCTATCCGATTATTATAGTTTACTCCAAGAAAAACAATGATCATAAAGTGTACTTTAAGTAATTCATTCAGCTACTAATAAATGTTTTTTGCATTCCAATGTGGGTAGATCATGTGTTAGTGCAACAAGGCTAATCCTCCCTTTTCCCCATGCATGCCGATCTCGTAAGAGTATCTAAAACACAACAAACAACAAGAGGTGAGTCCAAAGACTCAGCAAATATAATAAATGGCACAAACAGCATACAAGCATGTAATCTACAATCAGACATTACATAAACCAAACACCAAATGTTTTACGACACATGCTATGCAACATGCTCAACATACTCTTTATCTTTCTCTTTCTCTTTGCATTTTACGGTAATGCAGTGCGCATCCGTCGATGCACACCATGCTCGTGCCATTTGGCACAGGGACCATTGCCCATACTCTGCAAGTATGGGGACCTAAGCCCATGCTCTTCAAGCATGGGGACCTTTAGCCCGTCATAAACATGCCGGGGACCTCAACAATTGCTTGGTCATCTCATGACCAAGACTTCAACAAGCCATCATGATGCATATATATAAAATCTTGAATTGATGTAAACATGCATCCGCAACAACATTGCATATGAATAAACTGTTCATACTACAAATGCTCATAATCAAGAATTCATAACCTTCAAACATCCAAGAATAACTCTTTACTCATACCACTTGAAACAATGAACATTACCAAACATACCATCAAAACAATCATGGATAACACAAATACTTGTAGTATTTACCAAACGTTGCCATTCAATGATATCTATAATATCCATCATTATACTTGCCTTAACCGCGAGAAAGCGGGGGACGTGCAGAAGGTGCTGCCTCGGGGATCAAACCACCACCTGAATATAATTATAACGCACGTTAAGATAATAGTAGTAGACCAAACAACTATACAAAAACAAACACTAACTCGCAAAAGCGTCTAATCCGATCCCAACCCCAAATCCTAAGCGTCAATCTGTCTCCTCGGTGGACAGTTTTTACACAAAAATCCATATCTATTGGCACAGGAGACAAATGAGGTGTTCTCGGACTTTCTGGAAAGGTAATTAAATTCCCCAAATAAACTTAGTTGAGGGGCCCTTCTAAATCGGCCATCTAATACCCCTACCAAGCCAAATTAAACGACATCAATATTCACGTCGGGTTCTCTAGACTGCACACTAAAACCACCATAACTTTTGCTACGAAAGTCCAAATCTAGCGTTCTTTAGCTCTCTGAAAAGGTATGGAAATTACCTACATTTTGTGTTATAACGAGATCTTCTGATTTCGTCTTTAACTAATGGATCAACTCAGATTTCTACAGACTGTCGGATGTTGATAGATTATCGAGGACAGCGACACTAAACAATTCATAACTTTTGATCTGTACGTCAGAATCAGGTGAACTCGGCGGTCACCAAAAGCTAAGAACATAACACAACTATCTCTAACAGGTTGGATCCCTAGATTCTGCCTCTAACAATATGAAAACTGTCGTCCAATCTACTGGACAGAACGCGATCTATCAATTGACGAAACTCCATCTACCAAACGAAATCAATTGCAGCTAATACACCTCAACCAGCGAAGAACACGTGATGTTTCCCTTGTAGAATCGCAGCAAGATGAAGAACTATCCCCGCGAAGATGAGCTCCTCCCCTCGCCTCTCTCCTTCCTCCTATGGCCAGCAGCGGGGAGCACCAAGGCCGGCAGCGGGGAGCACCAAGGGGGACGTGGGTGGCGCAAGGGGGAGGGAGCCAGGAGGTGAGGCGGCTAGGGAGGGATGGCGCAAGGAGGGAGGCGAGGAGGTGGGCGGCGGCCAAAGGGAGTGGGGAAAGAGGGAGGGGCGCGCTAGGGTTTGGGAGTGGTGCCCCCCCTTGGCCGGCCAACCTTGAGCCCTCATGGGCCGGGGCCCAAGCCCAAGTTGAGATAAAAAAAAGTGAATTCCCCCCTCTCTAACTGTTGAATTGAGTAATTTCCATTTGGTCCTTCCGAAATCCATTTAATTCTCTCTCGATCATTTAGTCTCTCCGAGGCTATTTGCTTATCACACTTTGAGTATTACACTTAATTAATACATTCCATTGGAAAGTGTCTCGTGAACTTAGCTCTGTAGGCATACCTTGGAGTGTGCTACATAGCGTGGCAAAAGGAGCGGTCGACATGTGTGTAATGTTGTACACCTGTAGGGTTTAATCTACTCAAAGAGCCACGTTCTTGGTTATGACACGCTTGGTTAGGTTTTGCAAGAGTTAGACTCAACATTTTGGAATGCAAACTTAAAACTTGATCGGTGGTATTAAGAATAGTTTCTCATGCTATGTTTGTGTGCTACAGGGTAGCCACTGTAGATGTTTTGTTGATGTCTAATATTATTACTCGCTGTTATTTAAAGTATTAAAAATGTTTGCTCACTTGCCATTTCAATCTACTACATTGTATTTAAATTGAAATATTACTTTGTCTTGAAAATGAACCCTATAGCGTTCTCCTTTGAGTAGAGCTTGTATGTAGCTATGTATAGGCTTGGTAAAGTCTTGCATAGTACATTCATGTACTTCTTGTTTGCTTTTATTACTAATCTGGACAGCGGTGTGAGATCGAATCAGGTAAGGAAAGATTGCGCAGGAACGTCGCTATGCCATGGTTTAACCCCAATCGGTTGCCCTGTAGGTTATGGCAAGCCATTGGGACTTTAATGTTAGTTAATATCTGATTTTATTTTAGTTTATTTATTGTTTCCACTGTGTACTTGATATTTATCTTGTTATTTGGCCGGTCGGCTCTTTGTATAAAATGGAACCTTGTATGTTCATATGTTGTAAACTATAAAGTTTTTGGTATTGTAATAACTTGTGTATGGATTGATATTGATGTTTGTGAGGGTGTATGTGTACCTCTCTTGGGACGTATATATTACACCGAGGGCTGGGGAAATTTAATTTGTAATGCTAATACCAATTGGAGGGTTAAGCATTACAAGTTAAATATCCCAGGGCTCTCACAGAGGTTGGTATTAGAGCCATACTGACTGTAGGTTAAACCATAGCAATGGACGTTGTTAGAAGTTTGGTTTGCAAAGAGTATTTTTCAAACTAGCAAAGATTTGACAAAAATGCAAGTGATATAATTCTTTTCTTTGTTACCCATCCTAGAATCTAATTCTTACCTCACCATTCATTTGATTTGTGCAAAATGATTTTTCTCCATTGCTCGTCTCTCTTTTCCAGTAATAGACACACTAAATAGTCTCCGGTGAAGAGCTTCAGTGAAAGGACGAGAAGACGGTGCCTTGCTTGGATATTGGGATTAAATTAGGGTTTATTCTTAGAATATATACACCCCAATGATATTACTTAGCTTGTAGACACAGGATTTTGTAGTACGAACATTTTCTCTCTTTTGTTCCGAGTAATTGCACATCGCCTACAGGTGGCTTGTCTTGCATTTATGTTGGAAAACTACGGTTGCTTTTATTGTATCTTGTGCTGGCTTTGGAGCCTTAGCACACTCATTTGGATCTTGATTTTGGATGTTAGAAGTGTGCACACATGTTAGGTAAAGTTGTACCCCTCTGTGGAGTATAAATCTATTTAAATAGCCATGCTCATGGTCATGAGCGTGCCTAGTGCGGTCACATCGGGTACAAACTTGATTTTCACAAAAAAACGGTTTCATTGGAAAAACATGGGAAATGTTTGTGGTTTATATTTGAGTTGATTACCATGTCTATGGTTGAAATTGAAATGTTGCTCGCAGCCGAGGAGGGTTGTGAGTTATTGAGTTTATTCATTTGATTACTTACTTACTGTCCTGTATCTATTTAACTGCTCTTTCAATTTCCATTACAAAATACTACATATGGATATTGCAAACAAAACATGCTTAATACTAAAAATAACTTGTAGCTTAGAGCCTCATCTCTGTTAGCCTTGCATTTATATAAATTTTGTGATACACTACAAGTTTTGCTGAGTACGCATTATGCTCAATCTTGGTTAAATTGTTGTTCAGGGTTTGAGGATGAGCCTACGCAGGACAATGTTTTCTTCGCACCCGAAAGGGTTCAATGACTGGTGTATCTAGGCTTTGTCGCTTGTTGGTTGCCTGAGGGTTTGGATGGGCATGCCGCTAGAATTTATTCACTTTTATCACTTCTACTTCTGCTGCTATTTTGTTACATTGTTGGTATCTTTTTTTATTTGGCCAGTCGGCCTATGATTTAATAACGTTAACCACTTATGTTAAGTACCTCCATTTGCTTTATTTTGTATGCATGAATGTATGGATGTCGATGCCAATGTTGTGATTATGTGTACTAGCCACTGATCATGGGACTAGTACGATACACACATGAGGTCTTGGGTATTCAACGCGGAGTCCGACAATATTGCTTTGTGCAAAAGAACTATATAAGCCTCATTTGTTACAACTATGCATATACATTTTTCCCAATACTTCTGAGTACTTTATGTGCTCACGAATTTATGCCATCATTGAAGAGTTGCTTAGGAAGAACCGAGAATCCTAAGATTTACGAGGAGGATTACGTTGAAGTCTATGCGAACTAGGATCGCTCCCACTCGATTGCCTATGGGCATGTCGGATGGCATCCATAAGTTGTCTTATTTCCACCGCAAGAGTTTTGTTTATCTTTTAAGCTCTGCGTGGCAAACTTTGTAAACTCAACCATAAGGTTCGTTGCTTCTATTTAATAATAATTTGTCTATTTCTTAGATTTTTCATTGTATGGATATGATTTTCATCGATGTTGTCACTTTGTGTAAGCTTGCTCTCTGATCATGGGACTAGCTCGAGAATACACAGAGGGTCCAAATTTGCATGTTCGGGTTCCAACATATGCTCACTCTGAGATAGCATATACAAGATCACTTGCCGATAAATGAGAAGACGAGATGCTACTGATCATGGGACTAGCTGAGAATACACAAAGCATGCCGATATAACGGTGAATGCCTCACATTGACGGAAGGTACCAGGATCGAAGTGAGTGTTTACATTCACCGGCTAGTGTAAGGCTAGGACTATATGATGTAAAGGCTTCGACACGCACTGGACTGCTACTTACAAAGGATAGTGAGCGGTGGTATCGGCAGATGCCGCATCAACTAGAGAATTTGTATGTTGTGGGTAAAGTTGTACACCTGTGTAGAGTGTAAATCTATTTCAATAGCCGTGCTCGCGGTCATAAGCATGCTTTGTGCGGCCACATCAGGTATAATCTCTTCTTTTGCAAAAATAGCTTCATCATGAAAAGAACGGGATGGTTTGTTGTCATTAGAATCGAGTGCCATATGCGTGGCTGCAAATAAAAGTTTAATTGCAGCCAACGAGGTTTGCTATTGGGTATGTATTAAGTTATATACATGTTGTTCCTTAAGTATTTAACTACTCATTGAAATTTTCGTTGCAAAATACTACATATTGATATTGCAAACAAAATTTGCTCAATGCTGAAAATAACTTGTACATAGAGCCTCATATTTTATTAGCCTTGCATATATATAAACTTTACGATACACTACAAGTCTTGCGGAGTACGCAATGTACTCAATCTTTGTTGTTTAGAGGATGATGATGACTAGTTACCAAACAACGTCTTTTTTGCTCTCGGTACCGGAGGGTACGGGGACGGGACATTCTAGGTCTTATTCGTTGTTGGTTGCCTGAAAGTTTGGATAGACATGCCGCTGGACTTTTGCTTCTAAGTTATTATAATTCCGATACTATTTCTTATACTTGAGCTTTTATTTGGTCGGTCGGCCCTTGTGATGTAAACTCTATAGTCGTTTAAGTTATGTACCATATTTGTTTCATGTTGCATAGATTTATGTATGGATGTGTGTACTAATGTTGTGGATGTGTGTACTAACTACTGATCATGAGACTAGCACGGTACACACATGAGGGTATTGAAAACCCGGGTCCGACTTAAAAAGCCTAAACAAACAGGGTCATATACCACCGGCCATTCTGTATATATATGTATATATATATATATATATATATATATATATATATATATAGCAGAATCAAATAAACAAGATGGAGTTTCCTTACCCTTTCCGGCGTTGGTAGTTGAGGATATGCCGGGATTATGAGCTTCCAAATAAAAAAGATTCATGATAGCTTGCAAAAGAGGATATCATTGATCCGGCCTGATGTCGCTGCACCCGTTGACGACGTTGGCCGTGTGGGCACGTTATCCACGTCGCTGCTGCCTTATTAATAGACATGCTCCTGGAGAAGACAGGTGTCGATCTCGACCAGTGATCGTTCATGCTATCTATTTTGCTTGCAATGATACGTTTCGTTACAAATTGTTATAGCCAGTGTGACGACGTTGGCCGTTTGGGCACGTTAAACATGTCACTGCTGCCTTATTAATAGGGCTAAACAAACAGGATCATACACTACCAGAATCCGTTACTTTCCCGAGTACCCGAAACACCTGGGAAAGTCCCTAAAACACTCGGGAAACTAATCCCGAAGGTCAACAGTCGGGAAAAACCACTCGGGATCGTTTAGTCGGGAGAAAACTGGTTTCCCGAGTGTTCCCGACAGTTACACTAACTTTCCCGAGTGTTACGACTTAGAATAGTTCGCACAATGAGTTCGCTCACCGTAACGGAATACTTTCCTGAATGTATATCAGTCAAGGACACTCGAGAAAGTAGGTGAATTTTCCCGAGTGTATATCAACTACACTCGGAAAATAGGGAAATTGTCCCGAGTGTATGTCAACTACACTCGGGAAATCTAGCCACGTGGGGATCCAACACACATGCATATTCATAATTTTCTCGAGTGTATGTCAACTAAAAACACTCGGGAAATTACCCGAACAGCTTATGTACCAAATTTGTACGTACAATGTATTTCATTTTAAACTAGGCTCAGGCTGACAGGAAACTCGATCGGCAATCAAACAAACCATACATTCCATAATAAGAAAAATACCACCAATTAACCACAAATCATTACAAATCATCACAATGCCAACACGGACATGTTCTAGGGTTACATAAGCCCCTCTTCCCAGGGCAGTCTTTATCCTCACACCTCGCCGTGAATCCCAAATGTGAACATACTCTACCAAAATGTTTGAAACACCGCCAGACATCTCACTTCCTATAGATACACCAGCACTGTCCAGAAAATGGAAAAGAGAACAAACACATAACCACACTGGTTTCACACACTTTGACTACTAGCACTGATTGGAAATGTAATTCACCTTACATGAGAAGCTCCTAGTTCAGAATTAATGTTCTAATTAAATTAACAAAACATAAAAGATAACAAAATAGCATATGCATTAGTTAGTTACTTAGTTGTAGTACAAATAATGTTTGTGATCTTCGTAGATAAAAGAATTTGTAACTACAAGGACAGTAGTCATTAGAACAAACGGAACAGCACAACCAGTATGGAATGTGTATCGAAATATAAAAATCAAGCAGTCAACAAAGTCCTATACTCCTATGTATTCTACAACAATGACTTCACAGTCTAGACAAGGAGTCATCCCCTCACCAGCTTATTTCGGAACATGTTGTACAAACTCATAATAGTGAAATCAAAGCAAACTAAAGAAATAATGAAATGTGAACAAATGGCTCACCTGACCATGGAGCGGATTCTGACGTTGTAAATAGTAATGTTAGTAGATGGACGACCATAGAAAATTCCATATTGATCCCAACCACTCTTTATAGCTATCCCATCATCACCAACAGAGATGTAGCAATTTTTAATCATCAAATTCTCACAGGAATCTGCATAAACAGTAATAACAATTGAGAATCTGATTAGTGAAGCATAAAATGTACTGAACAATACAATAAGATTCCAAGATAACACGGGAGTACAGTAGTACGCTCAGTACAGGGGTTGAAGGGTTCGTATTGTCACTAAACGTACAGGTTGGTGATCGAAGGGCTCAAGCGGAGTTGGTTGTTCGGACAACTTCTAACGGCCACGACATCCTGACCGTCCACTTTTAATCAAACGGCCGAGCCACACCGCACTTCCCTCACTCTTCTGCCGCTGACCTGCGGGCCCCGCTGGTCAGGCCTTTCTTCCACCTCGGGCAGGCGAGCCACAGAACGAGGGCGCCACGCGCCGCGTGAGCTCTGAGCTGCCTCCGTCACCCCCGTGACTCCACCGCCCTCTGCGACCTATCCCCGAGCATCTCCACTCAACGCCGTGCCCACCTCCGTCATCTCCCAAGCATATTACCCTTCGCACCACTCCCTTTTTCGGCCATTCTCCCTCTCGGTGGCCGAGGGAGAAGAAGCTGTTCTTGCTTTCTTCTCGGGTAAAATCTGCGCCGTCTTGTCCCTTGGCCCCTATTTTCCATGCCTTTTCCATTTCGCTCATTTGAGCCTTTGTCATTGCTTGTAGGATCCGGGCGGAATCGAGCTCTCGGCCGCTCCAGAGCACACCGAAAGGCCATCTTCGTGCCATCTCTAGCTCCGTGAGTTTGGTTGTCAATCTAGCACGTCACTTTGCGACATGAGGCACAAGCCACGTTTTCCCTCAACCAATTTGGTTGATACTTCACGATTGCGGAAATCGAGTTTTCTCCTTTGACGGCCGTAAAGCCCTAGTTTCGTTCTCGCCTCGTGGTGAGTGTTTCAGATCCTTTGTGTTGGCACCATCTCCGTACTTTACTTATCCTTTTCGCACCTTCGTGACTTTCTTTTTGCCTGAGTGTTTTCCTCCGCGTGGAGCCTTGTACCGCCGCCATGCGGCGGCAAGGAGCCTCTAGTGCTCCTCCGCCCCAACTTCACCCGATGAGCTTCACGAGGCCGAGGAGCCTGTTTTAGTGTCGGTTTTCTGAGAGGCTTCCGCTGAGCGCCCTCGGCACCGTACACTCCTCCGCTCGCTCGTCGCCGTGCCGCCACCGTACCTCTCCGTCTGCAGCGACCTGCGCGGAAGGTAGCCTCCCTATTCTCTTCCTATTTTGCCTCGGCCCACGCACCTCGGCCTCCCCGCCGCCGCCGTGGCTCGGCATGTCACGAGCGCGTTTCCTCTGTTGTCGGATTTAGTCCGAAAGCGATGGCGTGTTTAATTAGCAAAATCTCGGTTTAATTAGCGCAAATAATCGCTTAGTTTCTTAATGACCGTCCTCAAAGGATTGGTAAGTCCTTGACATGTGGGCCGTATGTCCTTTTAAGTGAATGTGTAGATCGTAGTATACATTTTCTATTCAGGGATCACGTATTCCTTGTATGTTAGGAAGGAATCTACGTTTTATTAAAGCAAGACGTATTCTCGTCACGCCTCCACCTAGTTTAGGCGAGACCAAGTCGACTTTGGTTGGGTCAAACCTTGACCCGGTCCCTCTCGTCGTGGCGTAGCTAGCTCATACAGTAGAAAAAGTAATAAGTACTTTATGAAATTCGAAATCTAATAATGCAGTGCAATTGAAAATTGGTATTAACTTTGAAAATGCATAACTAAATCATTTTAACTCCAAAATGGGTGAAACCACTTCTGTTAGTTTTCATATTTAATGAACTTTGTATTAAAATTGGTTTTAACCTTGTCTCTGTAACAGAGAGCATTAATTTGGAAAATGGGCTATTAACACTATTATTTTTACAAAAGAAAAGGGCTGATAACTTCAAAAAGTCATAAGTAATTCTTGGAAACTCCAAAAACAGTAAAACCAGTTTTGGTAATTTACTTTTCAAATGAGTTTAATTATAAAAATGGTTTCGAACTTACCTCTGTCACAGAAACTATAGTTTGAGGAAAATGATCCATAAGGGGATTATTTTTACACTATTAATGCTGATAACTTTATAAATCAATAACTAAATCATGAAAACTCCAATTGGAGCAAACTCAACTGTTTTGAACTTGTGATAATATTGCCCATTTATTCATGTAACCCTTGTATACACCACTGCTCTACAAAATTTCACTTCGTAATTAAATTGCTTAAATGGAGACATATCAAGTCCTAAATTCAAACTACCATAACTTTCACATACTAAATCAAAATGAAATATTTCTTTCACCAAAAATCATCTAAAATCATGACTTAGCTACTGTAGAAAAATCATGCATTTTGAAGCATTTTGATTTTTGAGGTATTTCTCGATGTTTATTCGGTATTGTATTTATCTAGATATCGAGCCCATTGATATTGACTCCTACGCAACTCGAGGCGAACAACTTAGCTACCTGCAAGGCAAGCATCCTTTGAACTTTCTTTTTGCATCATATTTGATCCCAATTTTGTTAGGATGGATGCAATGATAATTGCTTGCATGCTATTTTGATAATGTCGCTATTTTTGTGATGAATAGTTAGACACATCCTATTATGTTGTCATTGTGGCTATCCATGAATTATTCCATTGCTGAAATGATATGATAGGAGGTGTGAAGTTATATTGTTCGAGTTTGCTTAGCCATGCAAGTCTAGAACCGGTAGTTGATTGTCGGGAATAACCCGACAATTATGGGATAAACACAACTCTCATTATATACTTTTGTTTCAGATCTTCGTACCTGTTTTACAAGTTAAATTTTGTCATTTTAAATGAGCTTTTGGTCTGGACAAGTGTTGGTTAGTGATGGTGCTTTGTGCACGAGATTTGGGTATGTGGTTGGACTTGTCTGGACAATTAAGGACCGAACTTTGGTAACGTCGTTGATTCAAGTATTTTCGTGCTACCATCGCAGATATATGGGTGTTGTATGGTTAAGTAGGGGAAGGTTCTATTGTGTTAAGTCCCATGGTGGTGTAGGGGCATTTGTGTTTGATCATTTGTCCTTAGGAGCCGACGTAATGTTCTATAGTGTGCATAGTAGCACCAATTACCCTTTATGTTGCGTCGGTATTTCCAATATAACTTGTGAGCCCTTTAGCAAGTGCTATCGCTGCTTGTACTAAGACCGGAAACATCTCACATGGGGACTTAGCTCAATAGTGTTTTCTTCTTGAAAATGACCGTATCTCGATTCTCCGGCCACACATACCAAAGGAAGTGTGCCATTATCCGGAGGCTTACTGGCTAATCGAGTCGTGTGGGTAAAGTAGTACACCCCTGCGGTATAATCTATTCGAATAGCCGTGTCACGATTATGGACAACCGCTTGAGTTCGGGAGTTACTATTGTTAGACTTGAAATTAAAATTGTGGGTGAACTCTAATTAGCATGAATGGGATGTTTATGCTTATTGTTGTATCAAAGTGGGCAGCCACTTTGTTATTTGTATGTTTAATTTGTCACTTAGTTCATTACTTATTCACATGTTTACTTCTACTTCAAATCTGATTTTGAAATGGCACTTGAAAAACTAGTATGTGTAGGTTATGCGTTGTTGCGTCACTTTCGCAAAACTAAGCCAATATGAGCCTTCCTTTGAATGACCTTATGCATAACTATTTTTATTTGTGTAAGACTTGCGATTACTCTTTGGTACTCAGCCAGATGTTTGCTGGCTTTTACAGGTGAGGACGATACTGAGGTTGATGAGTTTGCGGTGTCGATTTAGGTGACACCGGCGAGTAGTATGCTATCTTCTAACTCCCGATCGGTTGCCGATGGGTGGTGGGCATACCATGTTGGTCCTTTTGGTTTATTTACTCGCTTCGCTATAAACTTGTTAAATTTGGCGGTCGGCCCTTATGTAATTGTACTCTTAGAAGCGTGTTTAACTTTTGTACTATTTATGTATGATGGTTGTATGGATGTGACTAACGTTGTAATGAGGGTATGATTATATTGGTCACTGATCTTGGGAGCCAATATAGGTCATACTCGCTGTTCTTGATTCCTATTTAACTCGCTAAGTGTAGTGCTTGACTTGTTGGAGAACCGACAATCATGTAGTGCTAGCAGGGAGCAGCGCATGATCGTCGGCGCTCTAGAATTGAGTTGAGTCTCTCACTTAGACCGAGTTAAGTTGGAATCCATTTATCGAGATCGAGTTATGTCCCTAAGACCTTGATTAGTCTCGGTCTTAAGGAGATAACCGGGGTCCCCACAGCGTTAGTATCGAGCCATCTTGATCAGAGGTTAGTGATAGCATGGGCGTTAAGTTTAGCAAACCTTTGGTCAATTTATTTTCCGAAATTATCAAAATTACTTTGAAAAGTTAAGTTAGGAGTATCTTTTATTCCTTACCCATCCTAGTATCATTCCTTGCCTTATTCAGGTTTTGGTTTTGCAAAACTAACTTACCTTGCCTTTTCTCATCCTTTAGATGAACCCCAATACCTTGTTCATGAGACCCAAGGCGAGGATGTGGGAGGATACCCGAGTTCTTGAGGATATGATGTGGAAGGCGAATTTCACCTACCACCGACGTACTCCCTTTACCGTCGAGATCGAGGACCGAGAATGGAGGAATACTTGGTTGTGGCGATATTATTGCTAGGCGTGTTACGGAAGCATCGTAGATCGTTTCGAGCTTATGGCACCGGAGGCCATGGCGCTGCAAGAAGTGGCTAGGGTGGCCATGAGTCGCCTCCGCTATGACTGTGAGCTGTCCCACCGCCTATGACCATTTCCCCATGCAAGCACGTGAAGGGAAGTGAGCAGTTTGCTAGGATTCAGCCGCGAAGACCTCGGGTTCGACAATTGGCAAGGCGGGTGCACATCATGGACCGATGTATCGCTGCACCATGTATGAGTTGTGGGAGGCAGCGGGCGTCTCATTGAGGCTCGAGAGCACTTAAGGCTCATGCATGATATGAGGCTCATTCACCCCGGTGTGCTATATGGCACTAATATGATCTCCCCTTATCTTTCTCGCACTGCACCGAGATTGTCGTCTTCTGTGGTAGGAGGTCATATGAATGTCATAGGATCACCTTTGCGTCTTCCTAACCTAGGGGACCCGGACGATCTGGATCCCACAGGGCACATCTTTTGGATGAGTTTAGGTGAACTTTGGCCGGAATAATATCTAGGATGTTGAGGTAGTGAGCTCATTGTCTGGGCATGTTTTCAGTGCGTGTATCCTTTAATTGTGTAAATGGGCTAGTAGTTGTTGGATCTTCTTGTATTATTTTGGACTTTAACTTTGGGCGTTGCCGTTTGCCTCTGACCAACACTCGATGTAATGTTTCCAAAGGACTATCATTTCTTTATTATGGATTTTGTACTAGCCTTAATGTTTCGTACCTTATTTAATGTTAAATTTTTCTTTGTTTTTAAATATCCTTCTTATTGCTTGCTCAAATAAGTTATGACCTTCATGTTTATCTTCTAATCCTCCTTGTCACTCCGGATGTCGAGCCCTAATACTCGGGCTAGAGCTCACAGCGATGGGGATCTCCACCCGGGCACTCGTTTCGCTCAGCTTGGCGCGAGAACTTTACCTTGCGAGAGAGGGGTGAGCCCTCTCACGGCGCCCGTGCGCGGGCAGATTCATCCGAGGAGGTACTTCCTCGCCACCCACTATGGCGGAAGTCTTGGCACAGATCGAGAAAGCAGGATGGATCGGACCAGATCACCGGAGGCGATAGCCGCAACACCTCTCCCGTCCTGCGGCGGGGGAGGGAGACAGAGGCGGCGGGGAGGTCTCGCTGATTTCCAGCGAACCAATCCTCCACTTTCTCTCGCACCGAGGCCCGATGGAGGCCGAGGACCGGCCGAAGACATTGAGAAGAAGCGCTGTTGCTCGGTGCACAAAGCGCCGAGAGGGTGCTCTTTGCCGCTATCGGCTTGAGGCGCGCTAGTGCGTGGTGGGACAACTATACCGCCATGCGGTAGGATGGAGAAGTTCCATCATGGGCGAGTTCTCATGCGCCTTCTGTGGAGGCTCACATTCTGAGGGGTTATGTTGATCAAGCAACAGCGGTTCCTTGCCGAAGCAAGGAAAGAAGACCGTCTCGGAGTACCTCCAGAGTTCAACTCCTGGGCGCTATGCCCCGGATGATGTATCCACGCACGCGCGCGCCGGCCGCCGCTTCATGGGCGCAGCGAGAGGAGATGGGTTGGCTTTAGGCGCACATGATTTCCGCAATTTCCGGCATCTAGTGAACAAGGCCATAGTTGTGGAGCATAAGAGTGTGGCGGTGGAGGAGTCGGGGGAAGAGGAGGAGGCAGCCAGTTTTCGGCTAGTGCGATTTCCCTCGCGCCGCCAGGCCACCCGGGCACCTCGCTCTCGAGCCCCAGCACCACGAGGCCTCTGTGGTACCTCCACGACCCTCCACCACATGGCGCAGTGAGACAAGAGGTAAGAACTCCCGAGCAGTGGGGCATACAAGCCCAATGTCACTGTTTCCATTGTAGTCGCGCGGTCACTATGCACA